>CAIGQS010000087.1:106662-157719 GCA_903798195.1 Danio kyathit
TCATTCTTTTTGTTTTAAACAACATTACATGCAGTTTTAAACATGTTTAAACAACTTTCAAGGGGAAAGCAAGTGATTTTGAATGTGTTCAAATTTTGGTGTTCTGATGGCTTTTTCTTGCTCGTGGGGCTGAGATATGATGTTTCCAGGCCAAAAACAGAAAGTGATCAAAACAGCTTAAAACCATGAAATGCATCATTCTTTTTGTTTTAAACAACATTACATGCAGTTTTAAACATGTTTAAACAACTTTCAAGGGGAAAGCAAGTGATTTTGAATGTGTTCAAATTTTGGTGTTCTGATGGCTTTTTCTTGCTCGTGGGGCTGAGATATGATGTTTCCAGGCCAAAAACAGAAAGTGATCAAAACAGCTTAAAACCATGAAATGCATCATTCTTTTTGTTTTAAACAACATTACATGCAGTTTTAAACATGTTTAAACAACTTTCAAGGGGAAAGCAAGTGATTTTGAATGTGTTCAAATTTTGGTGTTCTGATGGCTTTTTCTTGCTCGTGGGGCTGAGATATGATGTTTCCAGGCCAAAAACAGAAAGTTATCAAAACAGCTTAAAACCATGAAATGCATCATTCTTTTTGTTTTAAACAACATTACATGCAGTTTTAAACATGTTTAAACAACTTTCAAGGGGAAAGCAAGTGATTTTGAATGTGTTCAAATTTTGGTGTTCTGATGGCTTTTTCTTGCTCGTGGGGCTGAGATATGATGTTTCCAGGCCAAAAACAGAAAGTGATCAAAACAGCTTAAAACCATGAAATGCATCATTCTTTTTGTTTTAAACAACATTACATGCAGTTTTAAACATGTTTAAACAACTTTCAAGGGGAAAGCAAGTGATTTTGAATGTGTTCAAATTTTGGTGTTCTGATGCCTTTTTCTTGCTCGTGGGGCTGAGATATGATGTTTCCAGGCCAAAAACAGAAAGTGATCAAAACAGCTTAAAACCATGAAATGCATCATTCTTTTTGTTTTAAACAACATTACATGCAGTTTTAAACATGTTTAAACAACTTTCAAGGGGAAAGCAAGTGATTTTGAAAGTGTTCAAATTTTGGTGTTCTGATGCATTATTCTTGCTCGTGGGGCTGAGAAATGATGTTTCCAGGCCTAAAACAGAAAGTGATCAAAACAGCTTAAAACCATGAAATGCATCATTCTTTTTGTTTTAAACAACATTACATGCAGTTTTAAACATGTTTAAACAACTTTCAAGGGGAAAGCAAGTGATTTTGAATGTGTTCAAATTTTGGTGTTCTGATGCCTTTTTCTTGCTCATGGGGCTGAGATATGATGTAAGATGGCTTTAGGCTTTAACCTCTCCAGTATGTCAGATCCTGAGAGCTGATATGAAATTTCATGAGATAAGGACTGTTCTATTTTAATCACTGTTGACAATCCAAACGCATACTGAAGAACCAGGACTCCGTCTTTCCAGGGGGTAATGCGAGAAAGTTCCCCCCTCTCATTTCACCTCAAGCCCCTTCTTGACCTTTAAGCTACCTTTCTCCATAATACACAGTCCACATAAAATGCTCAAGGTTTTAATATGATGTATGTTATAACCCTGTATTCATGTTTGGTATCATTTTAAATGTCTCTGTGTGATTGGTAAAGTGGTCTTAATTTCACTATGATATTTCATTTTTATATGTTGATTTGGTTTTTGACTTTGATATAATCTTTGCCAGATGTTTCCCCCCTCTCTAGAGATGATTAACATCTCAAAGTAACCAGGCAAGAGTCTCTGTGACGCTTCTATTGTCTTGAATTTATGACTGTTTGTTCTGAGTGGGTATAAAAGGACAGGTGTGAAACTGCTCGGGGGAACTCTTGTAGTCAAGACCCCCATTGCAGGCACGCATTTGTGCTGCAATGTATTTCTCAGGTCAGGTATGCATCTTTAATTCTGTAATCTATATTTGAGTTAATGGATGTTATATTGTTACAGATATCATCTCTGAATTGGCTTGATGATTGTTTTATTATATAATTGGCATTATACAATTTTACCTGACGAATAAAATGTTAAGTTTTGACTCATTCTGAATTCTCCTGAAATCTTTTATATCCAGTAGATTATGTGAAGTCATTTTCGCTACCTTTATGATCGGCATAATTTTGGAATTTTCTAGACCTATAGATTACACGCAGTATCGCACGCGGTATCATAAAGATCTTTTAAATCCTTAACCACTGGAACTAGCAAGTGCGGATCTTGAATTAAGTGAGATGTTTCTTTTGGCATGTGTTAGTATTGTACAACCAGCCTAATTAAATATTAATTCATCCCGTATCCTCTGACTAATTTCAGAGTGCCGGAATACTGCTCGTGAGAAAAAACGCAAAACCCGGGGCGTGGAACTCTGTGCGGCGGATTGGCCAGTAATGAACGTATAAATTGAAGAGTATGGGAACAGATAGATCAAAACTCTAAATTAAGTCATAAATGATTATTGTGATCTGTTCCTATAATTAGAAATACAGTCTAAATATTACGATCACTTAAAAATGGAGTCAGATAAAGTTCGGAGCTAGAAAATGAGTATAAATAAACTCTAATAAATAACAGAATTCTTTTCAGAAGCACTGGAAAAGACTTACATGCATTTAACCTTCGACCATGCTGTTAGTTTCGTCATTGGGCTAATAGATGGACTTTTACAGTTGGTGACCGTCCCTCCGTGATCTCCCAGAAAGATAAGGCGAGTGATGTCTTTTCAGTGCGATATGCGAAAGAAATGCTCCGAAAAGAGGTTTGAGTTTCTCTTCTTCCTACTGCTGGGGTAAGTCAATTCTTATTTGCCTTTTAGAAGTGTTGAGGGAAAGATTAATGCATCCCATATAGACACATTTGTAGAATGAGTCGGAAATGCTCAATATTAGACCGGAGTCCGTAACTCCGCGGGGCTGAGAATGAGACAAAACCACATTCCTTTTCAGGGATATAATAGCCGCAGAGTAGCAGAAGAAGTACTAAAAACCCCAAATCTAAGATCTCTTTAAGAGATTGCATTTAAAATGGAATAACATCATCCAGATTTTATTCTGATACTCAACAGAGAGCTGCAAATTAACACCTGAATTCTAAATATAATAATTTCCACTCAGGATTATTTCTTGAATAAGGTGCAATAACTTTGCAATATTGAAAACAAGCAATAAGTTATGTTTTAAGAATTTCGGGAAAGTTGTAATCAGATGAACTGAAAATTCTTGCGAGAATCTTTTGTATGTGAATGTAAAGAGGGCATATACAGCGCAATTAAATTTATAAATAGGAATTTTTCAAAAGAAAAACTTTCTCTCCAAACAGAAACATTAGACCTGATATGTTCTCTAAAATTTGAATTCTTAAAGAAGAAATTTAAAGCATTCACTAAAAGAATGTAGAAAAAGCATGTTCTTTTGTTTTACTGTTTGGAGAAATTGTTAAAATAACATTTATATTGGGAAATACGGCTCACATGCAGTATAGTTCAGTATAGTTATTACTGACCCAGTAATAGTCATATTAAAAACGAAATCAAATATGATTTTAATGCCACAGAAACTTATAACAAAGCCTGTAAATTATTTTCGATAAAGATTAATCTTTAATAGTCCTAATTTTATAAATTAAATATAATGAAACTCCTTCAAGAGGTTTATAAAAACACTGAAAATAGTTTTTAAAATGCTGTTTAAGACTCAGTCTAAATAGTTAAATTATTACACCCTTATGAGTTTCAAAGCTGTAAGGCAGATAAGGACAGGATCAGTGTTGGGAGAGTTACTTTAAAGACAAAAAGACAAAAGGAAAAATTATTATTTACATCACTACAGTTGTAGTTAATTTATGTTTCTAATGGCTTTGCCTGAAAAGTAACTCAGTTACTCAATAAGTAATTTAATTGCTTGACTAAAGACTAAAATTCCACATGAATAAATTGCATGGATAATAGAAATAAAATAAACAGGAAGGTTTAGTGTTGTTTTAATAGAAAACACAAGATTTCAAATAAATGACACTATATTTTCATAAACTTACATTATTTGAGATAGGTAAAATAGGGATATATAGCATTTTAGGCAATTAAATGATCTAAGAATGAGAAATAATTCCTTACTTTGCCCCTGGCAAAAAGTAATCTTGAATTATACTTTGGGACTAATTACACCCAACACTAGGCAGATAAGATCATACATCTAGAAGATGTGTATTGTGCATTTGCCCTGAGATACCCTTTTACACATTCACATATCAAGAAAGATCTGCTGAAGAATGTTCCTCTGCTAACCTAGCTCAAATTAAGGAAAGTGTGTCTAACTCACAAAACCTTTAAAACAAGCAATGATTGACTTGTGCTCTCAAGCAGTATGTGCTTGCATTTCACTAAATGCCCAGGCAACAAAGGTTATGACTGGTTTCCAGTTGAACTTTTCCCTGTGCACACAGAGAATATGTAAAAACAACTGCAGCACATGATCAAATCAAAAGCGAGACTTCTAAAAGACCAGTAAGTTGAGATTCAGTCATTCTGATTTGTTAACTCGGCAGACTCTACAGAGTACAGTAATAAAATATATTTTAAATTCATTCCATTTTAAGGTAATATAACTTATATCATAACAACATCATGATATATTATATTATCACAGCCAATAATGGCATTTAAATCTCATAATGATTCAGCATTATTTAGGAAGAGAAAAGAAAATTGAATGGATGAAAATGGACAAAGCAAGTTTGAAAAGGAGAGTAAGTGCATGTAGCAGGAAAATGAGGGTCTTTATTAATGCTAAAACATTAAAAAGAAGTCAGCAGATGGAAAAGAAATTGAAGATGGACAACAGTAAGTAGGGAAGAGAGAAAACGGAAAGAGAAAATAATCAAATTACCAAGAAAGAATTTCTTTACCTTCTAATTATGCAAGAATCTTTAATGAGACCAATCGACAAGCCCAAAATTTGTCAACTAAACTGATCGACCTGATTTTATTAAAAATACTCTCGGTAAACGTCAACCCAATAGTAATGGCTTTATTAGTTAATAGGCAAGGTTATAGACTGATTGCGTTTTTATATTTGTAATTGTGTTAGACACTTTTTCATTTTCATAAAAACCTATAATAGCTGCTTGTGTTACTAAAAATTACACCTAGGCTAATTTAGTTCCCCCTTAAAGCACATGATTGTCTTATAAAGTGAGAAACACTTAGGTTGTGGCTGTAGATGCTTTATGCATTCTGGGCCTAATATCGTGTGAGGAATGGAATTAACTGTATGCTAAAATTAATTAATTAATTTTAAGGTACGTGTTTTTATGGTAAATGAGTTTGTCTCCTAAAAAGTGGAAAACTGTGCTATTCTCAATATAGCTGAAGTTTAAACCACTATCAGGAGTACAGTATTAGCCATAAGGCTAGAGTTTCTTTCATAATTGCATTAACAAAGAAAATGTCTTCTTTAAAGGAGTCTATTGGTCTAAACTTTGCAGAATTTACTTAAAGCTGTGACTGAGTAACAAGGGGAGGTACATATCTGTACCTTTCCTTGGAATTCTGTGGTAAAATTATTTTAAACTAAAATATCCCTCTCCGGGAAAGCAATACCTAGTATTAAATTTAATCAGGAGATTCATTTAATTGGGCACATAATCAAAGTTGTGTGCAATACAATCTTTGGCAGAAATTCATATATAAAATACAGAGATGTATAAGATGGGGAATCTGATCAGCATTCCTAAATTTTCATTGCTAAATGAAAATCACAGCATCCAAATTGATGAACTGATGCTTCAAACACAGATCTGACCAGAGTGAATAAAACAAATCTCAGTAAATCTGAGTTCATAAAACATTGTGGCGGACTGAAAGTTCAAATGCAAAAGAAGTTTAAAAGGACATGCTCAAATTTGACCATCGATGCTCAGTTTATCTGACGCTTTGCTTTGCAAAAACATGATCAGGAGAATGAAATGTCTTTGTAAACCAACACAAATTCTAATGGCATTTAATTTGATGCCAATTGTAAAACCTGTTTGGCTAAGACCATACATGGGGAATTAAAATAGTACCAGCTATTTTAATGTAATTTGTGTAAAGGCTCAGATAAAACGGTTTTACTCTCTGCATTTATTTTACCATTCAGGTTGACGACTGCCTAAACCTGCCTGTATCCAGACAGGACACACAGCTTTACATGAGATGGGTGACAAAGGTATTTAAGGAGGCCAATCACACCCCATAAATACACTAACACATGTTTATCTACATGGCCTCCCAGTGTAGCGCTGGATCAAAATTTTGCAACACAAATTATAATTAAACCTCACCCATCTCATACACACAAACACACACCACACACATTCATTGCTGCAACCTCACAGTATTTTTAACTGGTATATGTCGACTATCCAGGTTAAAAAATGATTTACCTCATTCATATCTATCATACATTATTCAGCTCATACATATAGGACAATGTGGAGACATTATTTAAATATCAGTTGTGGTAAACAATTTTGCAACTTTGCGGTTTTTCAAATTGCTGTGTATTGATGTAGTAATGTGCAGAAGTCTCGTGCATGGATACAGTCACATATCAAATTATTTCAACTTGTGAATTAGCAAAATCTAAACGAGGCTACTAGTCTCTTTAGATGTTTAATCCATTCATGTTCATTCATTAGCCCTGTTGCAAAATAGTAGGGCCCACTATTTTCCAACAGTGACTTTTGAAAACTCAAAATTGATAAAAACAACTAAAACTAAAAATGCAGGCTCTAATAATTCAACCAAATTCTAAATTATACCTGCATTATTGAATGTGACTTTAGCCTGTACATCAGTTACATAAAGAATGAAGAAGGGAAAATCCTGAAGGTTTTAAATCTTTGTTTGAATTTTCATTCTCTTGTTGATTTAGTTAAACCTTAAATTTGCATTTATGTTATTTCAATTGAACCATTTATATTGACAATTTTATGATTATAATTGTGAAATTGTGTATTTTTCTTATTGATGTTATATATATTTTATTATGCATACCACTGGTAATATACTGGTTATATAGGCCTGTACACCTTTTCTTCAAATTACTCATATCAAATGTTCCATCATATGGGAGTGAAGCATCTGGGAATTTACTACCACTAAATTTAGGACTTATTTAAGATCTTATTTACCTCTCACACTTTGAACATGGTCATTATCTTTTTTGTTTACCCATTCTACAGTGATGAAAAGCTCATTTTATTCCATTATCGCATGGTCATTCAAATGTTTTTCAAGTGTCTTGCATACAGTGGAGCATCATCAGTGACATTATTCCCTAAGCTGTTGACATATGATCTGCCTTGTGAACCTCACCCTATGTCTGAAACTGACAGAGGTCTTTTCCGTGGAGCAGATAAAAGACTTAGAAAGAATCTAATGCACCTGGATGTTTCCCTAAGTACAACGAGAGTTGCAACCTGTTTGATCAATGCACTGGACTTTGTCATCTTATGGACTGAATGTCACCTCAGATGGACACAAATCCAACAAAGCTGATGGCAGAAATACCTGAGCCGCAACTTGAGCATAAGCTCAACTCCATATGCCTAACATTTTGATTTCAGGTGACAACCTTGTTGCTACAACCGACGTCATCACTCGCAAAAGCCATTCAAATTATCTTGTGTTCCCTTAGAGACTGTTCAGAATTGCTCCAAGGGACCAGGGGCGGTCTGTAAGATGGCTTTAGGCTTTAACCTCTCCAGTATGTCAGATCCTGAGAGCTGATATGAAATTTCATGAGATAAGGACTGTTCTATTTTAATCACTGTTGACAATCCAAACGCATACTGAAGAACCAGGACTCCGTCTTTCCAGGGGGTAATGCGAGAAAGTTCCCCCCTCTCATTTCACCTCAAGCCCCTTCTTGACCTTTAAGCTACCTTTCTCCATAATACACAGTCCACATAAAATGCTCAAGGTTTTAATATGATGTATGTTATAACCCTGTATTCATGTTTGGTATCATTTTAAATGTCTCTGTGTGATTGGTAAAGTGGTCTTAATTTCACTATGATATTTCATTTTTATATGTTGATTTGGTTTTTGACTTTGATATAATCTTTGCCAGATGTTTCCCCCCTCTCTAGAGATGATTAACATCTCAAAGTAACCAGGCAAGAGTCTCTGTGACGCTTCTATTGTCTTGAATTTATGACTGTTTGTTCTGAGTGGGTATAAAAGGACAGGTGTGAAACTGCTCGGGGGAACTCTTGTAGTCAAGACCCCCATTGCAGGCACGCATTTGTGCTGCAATGTATTTCTCAGGTCAGGTATGCATCTTTAATTCTGTAATCTATATTTGAGTTAATGGATGTTATATTGTTACAGATATCATCTCTGAATTGGCTTGATAATTGTTTTATTATATAATTGGCATTATACAATTTTACCTGACGAATAATATGTTAAGTTTTGACTCATTCTGAATTCTCCTGAAATCTTTTATATCCAGTAGATTATGTGAAGTCATTTTCGCTACCTTTATGATCGGCATAATTTTGGAATTTTCTAGACCTATAGATTACACGCAGTATCGCACGCGGTATCATAGAGATCTTTTAAATCCTTAACCACTGGAACTAGCAAGTGCGGATCTTGAATTAAGTGAGATGTTTCTTTTGGCATGTGTTAGTATTGTACAACCAGCCTAATTAAATATTAATTCATCCCGTATCCTCTGACTAATTTCAGAGTGCCGGAATACTGCTCGTGAGAAAAAACGCAAAACCCGGGGCGTGGAACTCTGTGCGGCGGATTGGCCAGTAATGAACGTATAAATTGAAGAGTATGGGAACAGATAGATCAAAACTCTAAATTAAGTCATAAATGATTATTGTGATCTGTTCCTATAATTAGAAATACAGTCTAAATATTACGATCACTTAAAAATGGAGTCAGATAAAGTTCGGAGCTAGAAAATGAGTATAAATAAACTCTAATAAATAACAGAATTCTTTTCAGAAGCACTGGAAAAGACTTACATGCATTTAACCTTCGACCATGCTGTTAGTTTCGTCATTGGGCTAATAGATGGACTTTTACAACAACTTTCAAGGGAAAAGCAAGTGATTTTGAATGTGTTCAAATTTTGGTGTTCTGATGGCTTTTTCTTGCTCGTGGGGCTGAGATATGATGTTTCCAGGCCAAAAACAGAAAGTTATCAAAACAGCTTAAAACCATGAAATGCATCATTCTTTTTGTTTTAAACAACATTACATGCAGTTTTAAACATGTTTAAACAACTTCCAAGGGGAAAGCAAGTGATTTTGAAAGTGTTCAAATTTTGGTGTTCTGATGCATTATTCTTGCTCGTGGGGCTGAGAAATGATGTTTCCAGGCCTAAAACAGAAAGTGATCAAAACAGCTTAAAACCATGAAATGCATCATTCTTTTTGTTTTAAACAACATTACATGCAGTTTTAAACATGTTTAAACAACTTTCCAAGGGGAAAGCAAGTGATTTTGAAAGTGTTCAAATTTTGGTGTTCTGATGCATTATTCTTGCTCGTGGGGCTGAGATATGATGTTTCCAGGCCAAAAACAGAAAGTGATCAAAACAGCTTAAAACCATGAAATGCATCATTCTTTTTGTTTTAAACAACATTACATGCAGTTTTAAACATGTTTAAACAACTTTCAAGGGGAAAGCAAGTGATTTTGAATGTGTTCAAATTTTGGTGTTCTGATGCCTTTTTCTTGCTCGTGGGGCTGAGATATGATGTTTCCAGGCCAAAAACAGAAAGTGATCAAAACAGCTTAAAACCATGAAATGCATCATTCTTTTTGTTTTAAACAACATTACATGCAGTTTTAAACATGTTTAAACAACTTTCAAGGGGAAAGCAAGTGATTTTGAATGTGTTCAAATTTTGGTGTTCTGATGGCTTTTCTTGCTCGTGGGGCTGAGATATGATGTTTCCAGGCCAAAAACAGAAAGTGATCAAAACAGCTTAAAACCATGAAATGCATCATTCTTTTTGTTTTAAACAACATTACATGCAGTTTTAAACATGTTTAAACAACTTTCAAGGGGAAAGCAAGTGATTTTGAATGTGTTCAAATTTTGGTGTTCTGATGCCTTTTTCTTGCTCGTGGGGCTGAGATATGATGTTTCCAGGCCAAAAACAGAAAGTGATCAAAACAGCTTAAAACCATGAAATGCATCATTCTTTTTGTTTTAAACAACATTACATGCAGTTTTAAACATGTTTAAACAACTTTCAAGGGGAAAGCAAGTGATTTTGAATGTGTTCAAATTTTGGTGTTCTGATGCATTATTCTTGCTCGTGGGGCTGAGATATGATGTTTCCAGGCCAAAAACAGAAAGTGATCAAAACAGCTTAAAACCATGAAATGCATCATTCTTTTTGTTTTAAACAACATTACATGCAGTTTTAAACATGTTTAAACAACTTTCAAGGGGAAAGCAAGTGATTTTGAATGTGTTCAAATTTTGGTGTTCTGATGGCTTTTTCTTGCTCGTGGGGCTGAGATATGATGTTTCCAGGCCAAAAACAGAAAGTGATCAAAACAGCTTAAAACCATGAAATGCATCATTCTTTTTGTTTTAAACAACATTACATGCAGTTTTAAACATGTTTAAACAACTTTCAAGGGGAAAGCAAGTGATTTTGAATGTGTTCAAATTTTGGTGTTCTGATGCCTTTTTCTTGCTCGTGGGGCTGAGATATGATGTTTCCAGGCCAAAAACAGAAAGTGATAAAAACAGCTTAAAACCATGAAATGCATCATTCTTTTTGTTTTAAACAACATTACATGCAGTTTTAAACATGTTTAAACAACTTTCAAGGGGAAAGCAAGTGATTTTGAATGTGTTCAAATTTTGGTGTTCTGATGGCTTTTTCTTGCTCGTGGGGCTGAGATATGATGTTTCCAGGCCAAAAACAGAAAGTGATCAAAACAGCTTAAAACCATGAAATGCATCATTCTTTTTGTTTTAAACAACATTACATGCAGTTTTAAACATGTTTAAACAACTTTCAAGGGGAAAGCAAGTGATTTTGAATGTGTTCAAATTTTGGTGTTCTGATGGCTTTTTCTTGCTCGTGGGGCTGAGATATGATGTTTCCAGGCCAAAAACAGAAAGTTATCAAAACAGCTTAAAACCATGAAATGCATCATTCTTTTTGTTTTAAACAACATTACATGCAGTTTTAAACATGTTTAAACAACTTTCAAGGGGAAAGCAAGTGATTTTGAATGTGTTCAAATTTTGGTGTTCTGATGGCTTTTTCTTGCTCGTGGGGCTGAGATATGATGTTTCCAGGCCAAAAACAGAAAGTGATCAAAACAGCTTAAAACCATGAAATGCATCATTCTTTTTGTTTTAAACAACATTACATGCAGTTTTAAACATGTTTAAACAACTTTCAAGGGGAAAGCAAGTGATTTTGAATGTGTTCAAATTTTGGTGTTCTGATGGCTTTTTTCTTGCTCGTGGGGCTGAGATATGATGTTTCCAGGCCAAAAACAGAAAGTGATCAAAACAGCTTAAAACCATGAAATGCATCATTCTTTTTGTTTTAAACAACATTACATGCAGTTTTAAACATGTTTAAACAACTTTCAAGGGGAAAGCAAGTGATTTTGAATGTGTTCAAATTTTGGTGTTCTGATGGCTTTTTCTTGCTCGTGGGGCTGAGATATGATGTTTCCAGGCCAAAAACAGAAAGTTATCAAAACAGCTTAAAACCATGAAATGCATCATTCTTTTTGTTTTAAACAACATTACATGCAGTTTTAAACATGTTTAAACAACTTTCAAGGGGAAAGCAAGTGATTTTGAATGTGTTCAAATTTTGGTGTTCTGATGCATTTTCTTGCTCGTGGGGCTGAGATATGATGTTTCCAGGCCAAAAACAGAAAGTGATCAAAACAGCTTAAAACCATGAAATGC
Organism: Danio kyathit; assembly: GCA_903798195.1. NCBI lineage: Eukaryota > Metazoa > Chordata > Actinopteri > Cypriniformes > Danionidae > Danio > Danio kyathit. The sequence goes on from CAIGQS010000087.1 coordinate 118,637, forward strand.
ATCATTCTTTTTGTTTTAAACAACATTACATGCAGTTTTAAACATGTTTAAACAACTTTCAAGGGGAAAGCAAGTGATTTTGAATGTGTTCAAATTTTGGTGTTCTGATGGCTTTTTCTTGCTCGTGGGGCTGAGATATGATGTTTCCAGGCCAAAAACAGAAAGTTATCAAAACAGCTTAAAACCATGAAATGCATCATTCTTTTTGTTTTAAACAACATTACATGCAGTTTTAAACATGTTTAAACAACTTTCAAGGGGAAAGCAAGTGATTTTGAATGTGTTCAAATTTTGGTGTTCTGATGGCTTTTTCTTGCTCGTGGGGCTGAGATATGATGTTTCCAGGCCAAAAACAGAAAGTTATCAAAACAGCTTAAAACCATGAAATGCATCATTCTTTTTGTTTTAAACAACATTACATGCAGTTTTAAACATGTTTAAACAACTTTCAAGGGGAAAGCAAGTGATTTTGAATGTGTTCAAATTTTGGTGTTCTGATGGCTTTTTCTTGCTCGTGGGGCTGAGATATGATGTTTCCAGGCCAAAAACAGAAAGTGATAAAAACAGCTTAAAACCATGAAATGCATCATTCTTTTTGTTTTAAACAACATTACATGCAGTTTTAAACATGTTTAAACAACTTTCAAGGGGAAAGCAAGTGATTTTGAATGTGTTCAAATTTTGGTGTTCTGATGGCTTTTTCTTGCTCGTGGGGCTGAGATATGATGTTTCCAGGCCAAAAACAGAAAGTGATCAAAACAGCTTAAAACCATGAAATGCATCATTCTTTTTGTTTTAAACAACATTACATGCAGTTTTAAACATGTTTAAACAACTTTCAAGGGGAAAGCAAGTGATTTTGAATGTGTTCAAATTTTGGTGTTCTGATGCCTTTTTCTTGCTCGTGGGGCTGAGATATGATGTTTCCAGGCCAAAAACAGAAAGTGATCAAAACAGCTTAAAACCATGAAATGCATCATTCTTTTTGTTTTAAACAACATTACATGCAGTTTTAAACATGTTTAAACAACTTTCAAGGGGAAAGCAAGTGATTTTGAATGTGTTCAAATTTTGGTGTTCTGATGCCTTTTTCTTGCTCGTGGGGCTGAGATATGATGTTTCCAGGCCAAAAACAGAAAGTGATCAAAACAGCTTAAAACCATGAAATGCATCATTCTTTTTGTTTTAAACAACATTACATGCAGTTTTAAACATGTTTAAACAACTTTCAAGGGGAAAGCAAGTGATTTTGAAAGTGTTCAAATTTTGGTGTTCTGATGCATTTTTCTTGCTCGTGGGGCTGAGAAATGATGTTTCCAGGCCTAAAACAGAAAGTGATAAAAACAGCTTAAAACCATGAAATGCATCATTCTTTTTGTTTTAAACAACATTACATGCAGTTTTAAACATGTTTAAACAACTTTCAAGGGGAAAGCAAGTGATTTTGAATGTGTTCAAATTTTGGTGTTCTGATGGCTTTTTCTTGCTCGTGGGGCTGAGATATGATGTTTCCAGGCCAAAAACAGAAAGTGATCAAAACAGCTTAAAACCATGAAATGCATCATTCTTTTTGTTTTAAACAACATTACATGCAGTTTTAAACATGTTTAAACAACTTTCAAGGGGAAAGCAAGTGATTTTGAATGTGTTCAAATTTTGGTGTTCTGATGCATTATTCTTGCTCGTGGGGCTGAGATATGATGTTTCCAGGCCAAAAACAGAAAGTGATCAAAACAGCTTAAAACCATGAAATGCATCATTCTTTTTGTTTTAAACAACATTACATGCAGTTTTAAACATGTTTAAACAACTTTCAAGGGGAAAGCAAGTGATTTTGAATGTGTTCAAATTTTGGTGTTCTGATGCATTATTCTTGCTCGTGGGGCTGAGAAATGATGTTTCCAGGCCAAAAACAGAAAGTTATCAAAACAGCTTAAAACCATGAAATGCATCATTCTTTTTGTTTTAAACAACATTACATGCAGTTTTAAACATTGTACTGGTGAGCCTTTATTTAATCACCCTAATTAAACAAAGATAAACCAGAATCCTCTCTTGGCTATATTTCTTAGCTAGAGTTTAGTTTAAGGATCGTCTTTTAAATGATTTGCAAAAAGAATACATTAGATCATACCTTACCACACAGGGTAACTTGATGAGTTCTGGCAAAGGAATCAATGTCCACTCCAGCGAAGTAAAGTAATAAAATATACTTTTATTAACAAAATGAAATCCAGTGAAAACGTAGAATAAACAAAATACAAACAGAAAACAAAACTCCTTACGTTAACCTCCGTTGAGGATAACGGGCAAACCAACCTCCAGTATAGAAAGATTGGAAAACACGCAAAGCTGGTCAGCATAGTCCAGCCTTATATACTTTCACATACAAGGAATGCACACGCATCTTTCCCATACATCTTTGCAGGTGCGACATAACAGATTATGTTCATGCGTGTCCAAACACATAACTCTTTGGGTTTCCCCATTACATTTGACAACAGTTTATAAATCACTAAAGACCACCTGTATAATGTGGTCGTAACTACTTAGGTAAACATTCCAACAGTCAGTCAAACCTATTTATCATGTCTTGTGCGAACAAATTATAGCTGTTCCTAAATACCTAAAGAACATGATTCAACATTCAAACAGTTTCATGCACAGGTTAAGACAGTTTTATGACCAGGCAGGCGATCCTTCGCCTTGCACCTGCGTCCGGATCCCCACTCTCTCACGCACTGAGAGTCAAGCGTGCAAATTGGGAGGTCAGGTCACCTGAAGTTCCCACAGCTGGCTTGTTATATCGCTGCGCCCTCTTGCGGAGACGTCTGGCTTTCCTCTTCTGCTTTGCTTGATCACTTAGAGCTGTGCTCCTTTGCATTGGGATGTCGGAATACTTTAATGATCTTTTATGTCTCTTATATATAATGTCAGACGAGCCTTTAGATATTACACCCCCGCTTGACATTTTATATTGAGCCAAAAAATAATCATTCTCTAATTCGTCTAATACACAAGATCCATATATACATTGCTCGAGCGGAACAGCCCACCCATCATTGCCAATTAGCCAGAGATCAAATTTCCTCCCCCTTTTGTCGTATGATAGCTGGACCGTTGCTAAGTCACTCTTCCCTAATAAGGTCAAAAACCTGTAGCCAATCCTCCTCATTTGCCAAGATCTCCGTCCAGTCAAAGCCAATTTCGGCAGTAGGCCCCAGGATACTCTGAGAATTTGTTGATTTCTCAGGAGCAAATTCTCCAACTTGGAATTCCGCCACTGACCCTTCGCCCATGCCAAGATTTCGATCTGTGGGTTTGACATAGAGGATTCCAAAATTAGACACAATTCCCATTGACACCTGTCCATTAACCCAATAGGGATGGACGAAATACTTTGTCCGCCCATGCTCCAAGCAGGTGATTATGGGTTTCCAGGGCATGAGTGACTGACCCACGGCCTTTGTTAAAGTCCCCAATAGAGGTAACAAATAATCATCACTCCAGCAAAGTACATAATGGATCTTGTCAAAATCTAGTCCCTTCTCTATAAAACAGGACATACAACACCATGTGATAACACCATTTGTATGCCAACAAATTTTGCATGTGTCAATTCTGTGGTGCGTACACGGAGAACGGATCCATTCTGCTTCTCCATCACTCGGAACCTTAAGAAAATCATACATTTCATATTTTACACATGTGTCGAATAGATTTTCAGACAAGAAATAATTTCAGATCTTCTGTTTCAGTTTCATTTCAGGAATGTTTCTATCATTCAATTTGTGCTATCATCTTTTTGTGATAGGTTACAAAAACAAAAACATTTTGTTATTGGATTGATATACATAAAAATTTTTCAAAGAAAATAAAAACTTCCTCAAAAATCACAAAAAAGCATAAAAACCCAAAAACCCCTCCCACTGTTATCACCGGGTCTCGTGCACTGGTATGGCATCTCTTATGATGGAATGAACCGACACAAGATCCGTTCAAACAATCATAATTAAATTTTCTCTCCATTCAGTAATACAATAATAAATCAATAATTATTACGATTAAGGTGATTAGAAATTTATTTACCTGTGCAAAATCATCTCCCGACACGGTGATAGCAGGAAAGTCATAATTCTGGTTGAAAGATGCCATCTCAAGAATTTAGTAATTCAAAAGAACTTATGAAGTAGTCTGCTATCTTCTCCAGGAGTTTTGTGCCTTTGTGGGTCACTCACCCCCTGCTCCTCAGTTTATATACTGTAGGTGACATCTGTATGCTCCAACCATATGTTTACTTCTTTGACCTTAAGGGCTCGTAATTCACTCTTCTACATGGGTTGCAACTTCCCAATAAGTTACAGAGCTGCATTACTTTTAGTGTGACCGATATACCTAAAACACTTACGATCACGCAACCCACAACTATAAAAATTAGTTTTATCCATTTCCACCAATTTATTACAGTGTTCTTGATTAGATTAACAGCTGTCTCACCCGCCATGGTGACGACGACGCTTGCTTTTACCCAAGCTCTTCGGATTTTTACAAGTATTGAGACATCATCAATTATTATTTTTAATGATGAAATCCAGCTATGCATATAATGCCAGCTAGGACCTACACTCACTCCTTCAATATAATCATCGATTAATTCTGTTAATCGTCTTTTAGCATGAAAATATTCAAGTGAAATAATACTACAATGTTTCTTAACCTGATTCTCATACTTCGCCACTAGAGGGAGCACTGGCACAAACAATGAGTGCCATGGGACATCACAGTTTATCTTATCACATCTTTTCCGGATTTTCCCCATTATTATGGAGTGATTTTCCCATGAACAAAAACTATTTTCTCCTTTCCACAGTTGAATTGCATCTCCTTGCCGAGAATAAGGTGGCATATATTTATAAGTCCAATTATTGAAGATATCTGGATCACACTCTTGTAAATCTACCCCAAATAGGTTTGCTGTGTTGTTTAATCCATTATCTACATATAAATTCCACTTAAAACCACTAAACCCCATGTTCAACGTGGCTGTACCCTTCCAATATTCACCAGTGGTATTTTCAAAGGAAACATCAACTAAATTCCTGGTGAAAATAGTTTTCCTAAAGTTTGAATGAAAAAACCTTAGTTTATTAAATTGATGTTGATAAGCTCCTATTAGCTTATGGCCAAAATCAAATTTAATATAGAACTTATTGTGCCACAGGCCATGCACACTGTCTGTCAATCCCATATGGATTGGACTAGGCCTAATTGAATATTCTGCTCTTGAAAGCATTTCCCAATGGTAAACATATAGTGCTAAGGCCATTCTATATTGTTGATCTGGAATAGATTTAATAAACTCTGTTATTCCACTTTCATTGGCCAATGCTTTAGGGATGCCATAGCTACTATCTAGCATAAAAGGATGTATTCCACGACCATCCATCCAATTCTTATCAATAAAACATTTGATTGTTTGACAGGTTTCATTTAAAACCCTCTCTGCTTGAATGCCCTTGTATCTAACAAAAGATTTCCATTTATCAAATATTTCACTTTCATATTGATCCATTAGGTTTTGGTCATACAGTGACTCTCCACGTATGTAACAATACCAATATTCAGCTTTAGACAGATCAGTACAATATTTAACCATATTGTGTTGGAAAAAGGATGCCCAGGAATGTGATTGTAATGACCCATATTTTTTGATGAGAAATTTAGCTCCGCTAGAGCCAAAAGGCCTCATTCCTAACTTATTCATGCAATCCCTTTCACCATCACAATATTTTCCTTGAGTTAAATGTTGTTGACATGTGACCCAATTAATTTCTTCATAAGGAATTATTGGTTTTGACTTGTAAACACCTAATATTAGGTGAGAACTATTCAACCCATCAGGCCAATATGTCACATGTCCTTTAGCTCCTCCCATTAACCAATTTGTTAATCTGCGTTTTCTGGATGTGTCATTACCCGCTCCTGATAATAATTCCACTCTACTTATACGACTAGTATGTAGACCTCTAAGAATTTTATCATCTCTTGGTGCAGATAGGGAGTCACTCATTATCCATTGCTTATCATCTGTCAAATTTTGCCAGCAATGGCCTACTGATTTGCTTAATTCTATTCCCAATTCCAAATTCCAAACGCTTAGGATACTTTCATTAGTCCATATTGTCTGATTTTTATTTAGGATTTCTAGCCCAATCAGTATTACATGGGTGGCGTTTTCAACTATAAGCCTTTCCCATTTAAATTTTACTTTGTTATTCATCAAACCATTGTATGCAGATGGTATGAATAATGCACTTGGGTTTGAATGATTACATACCCAGAATCTGTCGTCAATATCTTTAATATACGACTTCATCATAGTTTCAAAATCACTACTATTGTAGGTTTTGCTCTTTACAGCTATTTCTTGATTTGGACATATCCAATATTCAATTTTCTCGACACGTTTACACACATGCCGGGCCTCTTCCGTACTTTCAATTTTAATCTCCATTCCTGAAAAGATGACACCTGTTAAAATTAGGAGTAAACTTGAGGTTAGCATTATACTCATCACCGCACTCCCAATGCGTGACTCCGTACATTTCCTGCTAGCCTTCACCATTTTCTCCGGCTCACCTTTCTGCATGTTTCCTGCAACAGAGAATGGAGAAAAAACCATGTTTCATCACCTAATCTGTCCCTCGACTAAATTTTTTCCAGATCCACTTTTTTAATCTAATTAGTTTATTTCCTGATTCCATATTTGATTTCTCTTTTGATCTTGTCAGATAAAGATTAATCCCTTCAATGCACTCTCCTATCCCCAAATAACTCCCTGTTAAATTTAACAGAATGGTTAAATCCAGAATTTCAATCCTTGACTTATCCTCGTCACTTGGTTCTGGAGTCATTGATGAATATGGTTGTGTGGATCTGATTATTTTAATCTGAGCTTTTCCCTCTCTAAAGGACTGTCGTGATCCATAAACTGATATGTCTGTTTCACTAAAATAGCTGGGCTCCTCTTTACGTTTGCATACTTTGATGCATGAATTAAATTTCATCCCTTTCGCTATAATAATTATAGCATCAGACAATTCACATTTAATCCATTTGGTGTCATGCCAGAGCCAAATACATGCACCCCCGCTGCCCCGTTTGTAGCCCACATGTTTGTGTAGCTGCAATTTGACAGCGGTCTCCCACCCCCCTAGATGGGTGAGATACACAAGGCCACTACGGAAGTTGTCATTTCCCGTTAAAGACTCCTGCCCCCCTGGAATTCCCTCCGGGCAAAAGGACAGTTCTCTGAGTCTTTGGGCCAGGAGTTTTGTTTCTGCATTTGTCATGAGAGATATGGGATTAATATCCCAATCAGTCATTATTCTATTTTCAACCAAGGCTCCTAAAGCCTTTCTGGATTTCCGAGTCATCCATATTTGCTTCTTGCTTATTAACTTTAAGCACTTGCAATGGAACAAACTCTTACATCTTTCACACGATGTAAATACTTCCCCATCAAACATACAACGACATTCCTTTCCTAAGGCAATGAATCGCTGTTTACATGACTGACAGTTTCGACATAGGCATCCGTCCTGTTTTATCTCATATTGTTCGATTTCGACTTTTTGATGTGATTCTCTGCAATCACCACAAATGGTAATGTCATTCAGAGCACATTCGCCGATCTCTCCGAGCTCGTTCCACCACGGGACATGAGCTCCTAAACCATGCTGAATTAGCAACTCTGCTTTGTTCGGCTTATTAACATACAAGCCTTCAGCTAGTTTAATCGCTACATTAGGTTTTGTACATACGGCGCAGTCCTCGATCCTATAACTTATAGCAGGTGTCCCTTGTACACTCGCAGACTTTCTACCCAGAGCTCTGTCATATTCTGGTTTAAGCCACTTTTCAATGGTTAAGTTTCCAGAAAACCCTCTAATAATCCTAATGAAGCCTTTTTGCTTATAAAGACTTTCACTAGACTTGAGGTCACAGGTCGAGTTTTTCTCTGCCATTATTCCGGCTTTTTAATTAGGTCACGGAGACTCCAGATGCCGTTTGCTTCTAATTCTACCGTAGTTTTAGATGGCACGGATATAACTTTATCCTCTGTACCTAAATTTTGTTTAAATCTACGACCTTTCACTTTTCTTTGGATATATACAGTATCTCCTACCTTTACCTGGCCCTTGCCTTGTCGGGGATTTTCCTCCTTTTCAGGTATAGGAACTCTGTAATTTAGAAATTTCAAGCAGTCATTAATCTGCTCGTCCCAATCTTTATCCTGATTTTTTACAAACCAAGATTTTGCTTCTTTGATCATTCTCTCCGCTATTCCATTACTCGCGGGTTGGTATTTTACCGATTTGATCAATTTTACACCTTCATTCTTTAGAAAGTTTTCTACTTCCTGTCCGGTAAGATTATGCGCATTATCGCCTCGGACACGATTTGGTGTTCCTCTATATTTAAAATATTCAGATAAGCTTTTAATTACTACCTGTTCTGTAGCTCTTTCACACGGATAAATCTGTGTATAATTACTCGCATTATCTGTTATTAAAAGAAAATAACAATTTTTCTTTTTAGTTTGAGGCCTTATAGGCCCTGCGAAATCCATACTGACTTCATCATTTTCCTGATCTGTTTTTATAGATCCGTAATCATTATTACGTGAATCCATTGCCTTTCTGCAATTTGGACAGTTCACTTTTATCCTATGATACTCGGATTTTAAGTTTTGAATATTTAGGCCTAACGCATGACAATATAGCGCTAAATATTTCGTTGTAGGATGTTTCAATTCTACATGCAATTTCTCAAGTAAGTCTTTTTGACTTTCTTTTGTAATCGCCTGTACGGTACGAACATAATTATCTACCTCTTTGTTTCCTAAGGCAGCTGTCGTACTCTGTGACGTATGACTGGTTTGATGTAATACAGTCGGCTTAATTTCCATGATTAGATCATTTATTACTTGCCAATCTTCAACTTGTTTTAATTGCTTCCCTTTGGAAGTATTAAAATCATTATTTTTCCATGTAGTTAAGTGTTCTTCTACAGCTTGATAAATATAGTCACTATCCGTTACTATATAACAGTTAATATCATTAACCTGTTTAGCTTTTTCTAAAGCTTTTCTGAACGCTTTAACTTCAGCTGCTTGAGCGCTTAAGCCTATCTCTAGGCAACCTTTGTCTGACTCGGTGACCTTCCGGCCTTGCTTCCGAATCCATGCCCACCTAGTTTGTCCTCCTTCCGTTGTACCATCGGTATAATAACAAACTTTATTTATGGGTACCTTCGTGGTCCTTTCCCTTTTGGGGATCTTTTCAGCCAAAAAGCTAAACTGCGTGTCATTTAGCAATAAAGACCATTTGGCCCATGTGTGAGAATGTACACGTTTGTTTTCGCTTATTAGGTTCTTAGCCTCTCTTACTATCTGATTTATACCCTCACCTTTAGCTTTAACTATTATTTGCTGATCCAGCGCCAAGCTTTTCAGGGTCAACAATGATTTAGCTAATGAGGCTAAAATATCAGCACCGCTTAGGTTTTGCAACTTTTTCTGATTAGCCGCTTTAGTGCTAGATATAAAACTTACAGGATTTTTTTCATTTCCGTCATTAAAGATGATTAATTCTATTTCATCCTCCGTATTAGCTATTTTTACTACTAACGGAGTGCTTTCGTCTCTTCTGACTAAACGACCACTGTTTAAAGCTTCGTCGATTAATTTAGCCTTTATTTCGGATAACTTTTCATTCCAATTTAAAACACCTCCTCTGGTTGCATTATAAAGAGGTTTCGCATGCTTAGCATATCCGGGGATTAAATCTCTTACAAAGTTTAATGTACCCAACATACTCTGCAATTGTTTTAAACTGGTTATATTTTTTCCTCTCAATTCCTTTAATTTATTTTCCGTAGTTTGTGACAGGAATCGTTCATTACCAGTTATCTGAAATCCTAAGAATTCGACATTGTCATTAGCAATTTCCATTTTCTTATAATTTAACCTAAACCCTTCTTTGGTTAGGCGACTTAAGGTTTCATCTAATATTTCAAGATGTTCTTCCTCGTCGTTTGTAACTATAAGAATATCATCAATGTATACAACGATTGGAAGGCCTTTAAGAATTTCCATCATTATGGCTTGAAAAGCATTTGGAGAATTCTTAAATCCTTGTGGCAAAACATTATATACATATTGCTTATTCTCAAAGGTAAAGGCCGTGCGCGCTCTGCTTTCCGGCGTCAGCGGCACAGACCAAAATCCATTTGCAAGGTCTATCTTTGACAATATTTTCCCTTCTGGGGCTGCGCTTGTCGCATCTCTTGCATTAATCAGATATCTCGTATCTGGTATTGTTTGTTTATTTAATGCTTTATAATTTGTTACCAATCTCCATCCCCCATCCGGTTTTGCAACCGCTTGAATTGGAGAATTCGTTGGCGCATTATCAACTTCTTTTATTATACCCTTACGTTTTAATTCCTCGATAGTGATTTTTATCTCTGGCAGCGCGCTTTTATTTATCGGGTATTGCCTTTGTGGTGGAGGGATTCCACCTTTTATTTCGTACTGCCATTTATCAGATAATTTTCCGCAATCATTTTTACTTCTTGCGGCTTGGGTTTGATATTTTCTTAATATCTCTGTTACTTTAGTGCGGTCGGCTTTGCTAGTTTCGGCCATTCGTTTTATTTCCTGCTCCAGGTCTACTTTTTTCAACCAACCTAATTGTTTATTTTGCAATATTGCGCTAGCATCTTTTAGTGTCATTAAATTATTAACACCTTTGATAATTTGCAAATTTTTCCAATCATAAACTTTATGCGTTTCTACATTACCTCTAAAGTCTTTGACATTAAATGCAATTTCAATTTCTCGGGCTTCTTTAGGCAGCTGGCTCACAACCGTGACATCTGCTCCTGTATCAATATCAAATAATATGCCCTCATAATTTATATTTAAATTCATATCTGCCGCTTCTATAACTTGATCAGACATGATGGCCTTTTTCCCTGGAGTCAGGCAACCCTATTCTTCTCGATTCTGAGATGACTTTCTGTTGCTGTTAACAACTCTGTAGCTTTTAACTTCTCTAGTTTTATTCTTTGATTTAGACTGTTTCTTTTTATTTCTTTTTTCTATTAAGTCCTGTCTCTGTTCTGGGGTCATTCTTTCCCAGTTCTCTTTTGAGACATAATCGCTTTCTGCAGATTGTTGTTTAACATCTGATTTTTGGAATTTACTCTTATTCCTAGATTTTTCCTGAACTCTTTGGCTCGGATATTTCTCTCTGGGCACGTTTCTCTCTACAGCTTCAGCTCTCTGCTTCTGCTGCCTGCCTTTTCGTGCGGGCGGGGCTCTTTGAGCTGCGGCTCTTTGAGGCTGCACTCTCTGTTTGTCTGTAACAATCTTACGCTTCCTTTCCCAGCGGATGGCAAAATTTGATAATTCCACCCAGCTGGTTTCAGGCCCTAGCAGCTTCACTTCTGCTAGTCCAGGCACTAAATCTGTCAGTTCTTGGAGCTCTCGAATCAGCGAATACACAGATTCGACTTTACCCTGTCTATCTAGACAATACGGGTAAACTCCAATCGACTTTATTAATTCAGCCCGCTCGCTTCTTTCATCATCAGGGGTTTTGCCCAGAATCATCCCTAGCTGTAACCTTACTGTGGCCACTGCGATTTTACGTTTAGTATGATGGACTATCATAGCTTCGATTAAATCATCATCAGCTTTGTATAGCTCGCCCATTCTAACAATTTCCTGGGCTTTTTCCATCACTGTAGCTTCAGGGGAGAAGGTTATTTGTGTTAAGGGATATAGAGCTCGCTCATTTAATTCAGAAACAACATGAGAAGATTTTTTAGTTTTAGTAGGTCTTCCCAGCATTACTGATTTACGGACGGACTCTTCTTCAGAGGAGCTGGCCGCTTCAGAGCTGTCTGTCTCACCCGAAGCACTGGGCAGCGGAGTACCGCGTCTCACCCTTTCTTCGGTGATTAACTGCCTACCTCTGCTTTCTTGAGAGCTACTTTTAGCAAAGTGTTTTCTGATTTTATTTACCGTTCCTAATTTAGGGGATTGTTTGCCTGGCTGGTCTTCTTCTATCATTCCAGACCAGATTATTCCACTAATTAGAGCCTGTAGAGCGTCAGCCAGCTCGCAGATCATATCTAGTTTAGCTTTCTGATTAATATCAGTGCGCTCCAATATTTCATCTGCAGTGCAGGCTGAGGCTAGGTAAATCATATCAGCGTTTTCCCTTTGCTCTGCCCGCGTATCGCCCTCGACCTTATTTAGTTGGATTTTAAATCCCGCTGGGATTGTTACCCTTCTATTACCAGCCTGTACGAAACGCTTATCTACGTGGGCTGATGTTTTTCTGTCCTCGGAGCTCGCCCTGGCACCTTTTTGCCTAATTCTGCCTCTCGTTGGCAGGTCTCTGTCATCTTCTGATGACGAGTCGCTCGTGCTGTCATTTCTTAAAGGACTCATTCTATGAACCCTATTTGTGGCGGTTTTTAAATGTTTTAGGGGGCTTTGTTTAATTATTTCTCTATCCCCTCGCATTTCCCCAGGGTTATACGGGGTGCTTGTTTTTGGTCCCCACTTCAGGGGAACCCTTTCTCTGGCATCTGTCTCCGTCTCCCTCCCCCTTCTCTGGGGTTGGAAGGTGACCTCAGACCTGTGCTGGGCTCCAGCGGAAACCTGATCGCCCAAGATAGAACTAGCTCTTTCTTCTTCCGATTCAGCATAATATTCAGGACTTATGGTCGTGCTATTATTTTTAAACACTTTTATCCGGCCTCTGAATCGTTCTGGGTATTGTACGGGACCCTCATGGTTATGTAGAATTAACTCTACTTGTTCACCGGTCTCCGTCGCTTTGTCTATTGCGTCGTACAACTCCAGCCAGTTATTTTCTTGATCATTTACGCCTATGTAAACACAATTACCTATAGTACACGATTGAGGCGAAACATGTAAAGGATTTTCCTTTTTAATAGTTTCCAATTCCTCATCTGAGATAAGGTGGATTTGAATGCCTGAAACTTCAGTCATGTTTTTGTATAGAATATAGATCCGTATTTAGGTCTATGTGCACTTATCCTATACTCAGTTCGAGAGATTTCTTTTTCGGGCGTCCCCTACTTTTCTCTCTGATCTAACTATACTTCCTTTTACAAATTTAAAATATTCTCCTCGCTGGGGCCTCCATGTACTGGTGAGCCTTTATTTAATCACCCTAATTAAACAAAGATAAACCAGAATCCTCTCTTGGCTATATTTCTTAGCTAGAGTTTAGTTTAAGGATCGTCTTTTAAATGATTTGCAAAAAGAATACATTAGATCATACCTTACCACACAGGGTAACTTGATGAGTTCTGGCAAAGGAATCAATGTCCACTCCAGCGAAGTAAAGTAATAAAATATACTTTTATTAACAAAATGAAATCCAGTGAAAACGTAGAATAAACAAAATACAAACAGAAAACAAAACTCCTTACGTTAACCTCCGTTGAGGATAACGGGCAAACCAACCTCCAGTATAGAAAGATTGGAAAACACGCAAAGCTGGTCAGCATAGTCCAGCCTTATATACTTTCACATACAAGGAATGCACACGCATCTTTCCCATACATCTTTGCAGGTGCGACATAACAGATTATGTTCATGCGTGTCCAAACACATAACTCTTTGGGTTTCCCCATTACATTTGACAACAGTTTATAAATCACTAAAGACCACCTGTATAATGTGGTCGTAACTACTTAGGTAAACATTCCAACAGTCAGTCAAACCTATTTATCATGTCTTGTGCGAACAAATTATAGCTGTTCCTAAATACCTAAAGAACATGATTCAACATTCAAACAGTTTCATGCACAGGTTAAGACAGTTTTATGACCAGGCAGGCGATCCTTCGCCTTGCACCTGCGTCCGGATCCCCACTCTCTCACGCACTGAGAGTCAAGCGTGCAAATTGGGAGGTCAGGTCACCTGAAGTTCCCACAGCTGGCTTGTTATATCGCTGCGCCCTCTTGCGGAGACGTCTGGCTTTCCTCTTCTGCTTTGCTTGATCACTTAGAGCTGTGCTCCTTTGCATTGGGATGTCGGAATACTTTAATGATCTTTTATGTCTCTTATATATAATGTCAGACGAGCCTTTAGATATTACAACATGTTTAAACAACTTTCAAGGGGAAAGCAAGTGATTTTGAATGTGTTCAAATTTTGGTGTTCTGATGCCTTTTTCTTGCTCGTGGGGCTGAGATATGATGTTTCCAGGCCAAAAACAGAAAGTGATCAAAACAGCTTAAAACCATGAAATGCATCATTCTTTTTGTTTTAAACAACATTACATGCAGTTTTAAACATGTTTAAACAACTTTCAAGGGGAAAGCAAGTGATTTTGAATGTGTTCAAATTTTGGTGTTCTGATGCCTTTTTCTTGCTCGTGGGGCTGAGATATGATGTTTCCAGGCCAAAAACAGAAAGTGATCAAAACAGCTTAAAACCATGAAATGCATCATTCTTTTTGTTTTAAACAACATTACATGCAGTTTTAAACATGTTTAAACAACTTTCAAGGGGAAAGCAAGTGATTTTGAATGTGTTCAAATTTTGGTGTTCTGATGCCTTTTTCTTGCTCGTGGGGCTGAGATATGATGTTTCCAGGCCAAAAACAGAAAGTGATCAAAACAGCTTAAAACCATGAAATGCATCATTCTTTTTGTTTTAAACAACATTACATGCAGTTTTAAACATGTTTAAACAACTTTCAAGGGGAAAGCAAGTGATTTTGAATGTGTTCAAATTTTGGTGTTCTGATGGCTTTTTCTTGCTCGTGGGGCTGAGAAATGATGTTTCCAGGCCAAAAACAGAAAGTGATAAAAACAGCTTAAAACCATGAAATGCATCATTCTTTTTGTTTTAAACAACATTACATGCAGTTTTAAACATGTTTAAACAACTTTCAAGGGGAAAGCAAGTGATTTTGAATGTGTTCAAATTTTGGTGTTCTGATGGCTTTTTCTTGCTCGTGGGGCTGAGATATGATGTTTCCAGGCCAAAAACAGAAAGTGATCAAAACAGCTTAAAACCATGAAATGCATCATTCTTTTTGTTTTAAACAACATTACATGCAGTTTTAAACATGTTTAAACAACTTTCAAGGGGAAAGCAAGTGATTTTGAATGTGTTCAAATTTTGGTGTTCTGATGGCTTTTTCTTGCTCGTGGGGCTGAGATATGATGTTTCCAGGCCAAAAACAGAAAGTGATCAAAACAGCTTAAAACCATGAAATGCATCATTCTTTTTGTTTTAAACAACATTACATGCAGTTTTAAACATGTTTAAACAACTTTCAAGGGGAAAGCAAGTGATTTTGAATGTGTTCAAATTTTGGTGTTCTGATGCATTATTCTTGCTCGTGGGGCTGAGATATGATGTTTCCAGGCCAAAAACAGAAAGTGATAAAACAGCTTAAAACCATGAAATGCATCATTCTTTTTGTTTTAAACAACATTACATGCAGTTTTAAACATGTTTAAACAACTTTCAAGGGGAAAGCAAGTGATTTTGAATGTGTTCAAATTTTGGTGTTCTGATGGCTTTTCTTGCTCGTGGGGCTGAGATATGATGTTTCCAGGCCAAAAACAGAAAGTGATCAAAACAGCTTAAAACCATGAAATGCATCATTCTTTTTGTTTTAAACAACATTACATGCAGTTTTAAACATGTTTAAACAACTTTCAAGGGGAAAGCAAGTGATTTTGAATGTGTTCAAATTTTGGTGTTCTGATGGCTTTTTCTTGCTCGTGGGGCTGAGATATGATGTTTCCAGGCCAAAAACAGAAAGTGATAAAACAGCTTAAAACCATGAAATGCATCATTCTTTTTGTTTTAAACAACATTACATGCAGTTTTAAACATGTTTAAACAACTTTCAAGGGGAAAGCAAGTGATTTTGAATGTGTTCAAATTTTGGTGTTCTGATGCCTTTTTCTTGCTCGTGGGGCTGAGATATGATGTTTCCAGGCCAAAAACAGAAAGTGATCAAAACAGCTTAAAACCATGAAATGCATCATTCTTTTTGTTTTAAACAACATTACATGCAGTTTTAAACATGTTTAAACAACTTTCAAGGGGAAAGCAAGTGATTTTGAATGTGTTCAAATTTTGGTGTTCTGATGCCTTTTCTTGCTCGTGGGGCTGAGATATGATGTTTCCAGGCCAAAAACAGAAAGTTATCAAAACAGCTTAAAACCATGAAATGCATCATTCTTTTTGTTTTAAACAACATTACATGCAGTTTTAAACATGTTTAAACAACTTTCAAGGGGAAAGCAAGTGATTTTGAATGTGTTCAAATTTTGGTGTTCTGATGCCTTTTTCTTGCTCGTGGGGCTGAGATATGATGTTTCCAGGCCAAAAACAGAAAGTGATAAAAACAGCTTAAAACCATGAAATGCATCATTCTTTTTGTTTTAAACAACATTACATGCAGTTTTAAACATGTTTAAACAACTTTCAAGGGGAAAGCAAGTGATTTTGAATGTGTTCAAATTTTGGTGTTCTGATGCCTTTTTCTTGCTCGTGGGGCTGAGATATGATGTTTCCAGGCCAAAAACAGAAAGTGATCAAAACAGCTTAAAACCATGAAATGCATCATTCTTTTTGTTTTAAACAACATTACATGCAGTTTTAAACATGTTTAAACAACTTTCAAGGGGAAAGCAAGTGATTTTGAAAGTGTTCAAATTTTGGTGTTCTGATGCATTATTCTTGCTCGTGGGGCTGAGATATGATGTTTCCAGGCCAAAAACAGAAAGTGATAAAAACAGCTTAAAACCATGAAATGCATCATTCTTTTTGTTTTAAACAACATTACATGCAGTTTTAAACATGTTTAAACAACTTTCAAGGGGAAAGCAAGTGATTTTGAATGTGTTCAAATTTTGGTGTTCTGATGGCTTTTTCTTGCTCGTGGGGCTGAGATATGATGTTTCCAGGCCAAAAACAGAAAGTGATCAAAACAGCTTAAAACCATGAAATGCATCATTCTTTTTGTTTTAAACAACATTACATGCAGTTTTAAACATGTTTAAACAACTTTCAAGGGGAAAGCAAGTGATTTTGAATGTGTTCAAATTTTGGTGTTCTGATGCATTATTCTTGCTCGTGGGGCTGAGATATGATGTTTCCAGGCCAAAAACAGAAAGTGATCAAAACAGCTTAAAACCATGAAATGCATCATTCTTTTTGTTTTAAACAACATTACATGCAGTTTTAAACATGTTTAAACAACTTTCAAGGGGAAAGCAAGTGATTTTGAATGTGTTCAAATTTTGGTGTTCTGATGCATTATTCTTGCTCGTGGGGCTGAGATATGATGTTCCCCTTCGGAAGGGGAACTTCAATGCTATGTGGAAACTTCCACTATGGGGATTTCATTCAGAAAGCCAATCATCTGAAAGAGTATGTAAACGGGCCAATGAAATGCCAATGAGTTGGCAGCTTCAGCTTGCGCACCTGATGCTCGTTGCAATTAACTTGCTATATGAGCACAGAGCTAGCAAGCCAAAGCATCATTTTCACTTCAGAGACTTCAACAGCCTTCTGAGAGAGTCGATGAGGGTTCCTCCAGCTGAGTTTCAGACAGAGAGTGAACGAGAGCGATCTCCCGGTCCAGAGTGTGTGACACGCAGCGGCAGATGGTCGAGCTGGGTTTCTCCCTTGCCTGGCGTCCTTTGGGTCCGGTCCTCCAGAGCGGTATGTATTGTTGCGAATTTCCTAAAAGAGCAACACGGTCGTGCAGCGCGTCTTTTTCAAGACGTCGCTCCGACTGTGCGTTTCTGGATGCGGTGGTTTCCTGTCCTCGGATGATGGGCACGAGCACTGCGTTTCATGTCTGGGGGTCCAGCATGTTAATGCGGTGCTCGTGGGCAGTGCATGCCATCACTGCGGTGGCATGTCTGTTGCGCAGTTAAGATCGCGGCTCGCTCTTGCAAAAGAGCCACCCACCCCAGTTGTCCCCCGCTCCGCGGTGGGCACTCGGGCAGATCTGAGGGTTACAGTGGGAGTAAATCTGCCGCCCTCGGGCTTGTGGACCTCTCACTCCTCCATGCGCTCCATCCAAGCTTTGAGTGAGAGAAGCGCTCCATCCTCGGATGGCCGCCCTCTCACTTGATGACACCGAGGCTCAGATGTCCACCGCTGCATCGGAGGTTGGGCTGTCATGGTCTGATGAAGGATCCCCCCCCCCTCCGTTCCCTCCCATCGGGAGCGAGCGCGGCGGCGGCCGATCTTGAAACAGACATGATAACCGTGCTTTCCCGGGCTGTTTCGGTCGTGGGTCTGGAGATGGTTTATCCCCCAGCCCCGCGGCCGGACCGACTAGATGGGTGTATGTGGAGGATTAAAAGGCAATACCTTCTAGCCTCCCATCCCTCTCTTCCCGGAAGTGCACAGTGGGCTCACGCAGTCTTGAGGGCACCTTTCTCTGCCTGATCTGCGTGCGCCTCCACCTCACCACTCTTGATGGTGGAGCAGCCAGGGAGTACGAGTCGATTCCCCAGATTGAGAGTGCCATCACGGGCCCGCGTGGTGCCTCCTTCTGCTGGAATTAGCCTCATCTCCCGTCCAAGGCGTGTTGGTTTTCTGCCTCCCGAGCCAGAGCCCACACAGCCGCGGGCCAGACTGCTTCCACCCTGCACGCCAGGGTCCATGCGCGCGCGCTGGCCCAGCTGCACGAGGGTGGTTCTGACCCAGGCTTGTTACAAGCCCCGCACCGCACCCGACTGAGCTCCACGGACCTCAAGTCCGCTGCGTGTGCCCCGGGAAAGACGATGGCCACGTTAGTGGTCCAGGAGCGCCCCCTCGGGCTAAACCTGGCAAAAATATGCGCGGAGTCGACAAAGTTCACTTTCTTGACTCCCCCATATACCAGTCTGGCCCGTTCGGCGACACCGTTGGTGAATTCACCCAGGAATTCACGGCGGTGCAGTCGGATACGATGGGCATCCTTCGGCGGGGATGTAAGACCGCTCCCCTCCCGCCGAACCATCCACATCCACTGCTTGTCGCCGAGAGCGCCCGTCTTCGAGTGCTGCTCCG
Source organism: Danio kyathit (assembly GCA_903798195.1). Taxonomy (NCBI): domain Eukaryota; kingdom Metazoa; phylum Chordata; class Actinopteri; order Cypriniformes; family Danionidae; genus Danio; species Danio kyathit. The sequence continues at coordinate 137,787 of CAIGQS010000087.1, forward strand.
CCCCCGCCTGCGCCTCCGGCCAGCGGCAGCGCCGAGCACCTCGCAGGCAACCAGCGCTCCCCGTCCCAGGGCGCCGTTAAGTCCGGATAACGGACCGCGAAGCGCTCTTGAGACGGCCATCTGGAGAAGAGGGAACTTGCTCTCTCCCCGGTGGGGGGCCGGGCTCCTCAGAGAGAGAGCATCTTTCCCTTCCCTGGATGTGACAGCCCGAATACTGCCAGTCTGGGACGCGATGAAAAGCCTTCCAGCTCGCAGGATCGGCGCACTTCGCCAGTGGCTCACGGGGTCTGGGAGGACGGTCTCCTTTCTCTCACACCTCCAGCCCTCTCCTCCGGAGTCTGAGTGCAAGGTGAGTAAATCTCTCACCTCCAGCTCTTCCGCGGGACCCCAGCGCTCCCCGGATCAGCACTCCCACTCCGCGCTGCCCCACTGCTGGTACGTCAGCGATTGTAGCGATGCAGTCATTAGCGAGGGCTCTGCCTGCCTGGTTAGCGCAGCCCAGCCCTTTGCGGTGGCTCATACGCACGATCAGACTCGGCTACGCGATTCGATTCGCGAAACGGCCTCCCAAGTTCACGGGGTGTACGTCACCAGGGTCAGCCCTGTGCCCGCCCCTGTCTTGTGAGAGAAGGTTGCTGTCCTCCTGGCGAAGGATGCAATCTAACCGATCCCTCCAGCCGAGATGGAGAGCGGGTTTACAGCCTGTACTTCATCGTACCCAAAAGAGCGGTGGGTTACGGCCAGTCCTAGATCTGCGCGTTTTGAACCGCTGTCTGCACAAGCTGCCGTTCAAAATGCTTATGCAGAAGCGCATCCTCCTGTGCGTTCGTCCTCGGGATTGGTCTGCAGCATAGACCTGAAGGACGCGTACTTCATGTCTCCATACTCCACGCCACCGTCACTTTTCTGCGGTCTGCGTCGAGCGAGCCTGACAGTACAAGTCCTCCCCTTCGGGCTCTCTCTGTATCCGCGGGTCTTCACCAAGCTCGCGGAGGGTGCCCTAGCGCCCCTTCGGCTCGCGGGCATCCGCATACTCAATTATCTCGGCGACTGGCTGTTTTAGCCCTCTCGCGGGAGTAATTGACTATGTACAGAGACAAGGTGCTCCAGCACCTCCACCTATTGGGGTTTCAGGTCAACCGAGAAAAGAGCAAACTCGCCCCCGTGCAGAGGATCTCTTTTCTCGGGTTGGAGCTGGACTCGGTCACCATGACAGCGCGCCTCTCCGGAGAGCGCGCTCGGCTAATGCTGAACTGTCTGTGAGAGTTCGACAGCAAAATAGTGGTTCCACTGAAATCTTTCAGAGGCTCCTGGAGCATATGACATCCGCAGCCGCTGTATGCGCTCGGATAACTCCATATGAGACCACTTCGGCACTGGCTTCACGATCGAGTCCCCAGACGCGCATGGCACGCGGACACACACCGAGTGACTGTCACTGCGCTGTGTCGCCGCGCCCTCAGCCCCTGGAACGACCCCTCGTTCCTACAGGCCTGAGTGCCTCTAGGACAGGCGTCCAGACATATTGTCGTTTTGACAGATGCTTCCAGCACTGGCTGGGGCGCCGTGTGTTGCGGGCATGCAGCTGAAAAAAACCCAGTTGCATTGGCATATCAATCGCCTAGAGCTGTTGGCAGTGTTTCTCGCTCTCCGCCGTTTTTTACCGGTGCTGGAGCGACAACACGTACTGGTCAGGACGAACAGTACGGTTGCGGGGGCGTATATCAACCGTGTGGGGGTATCCGCTCTCGCAGCATGTCTCAGCTCGCTCGCCGTCTGCTCCCCCGGAGTCATACGCGGCGCAATCGCTGCATTCCATTTTTTCCCCCACCGAGCTCAACCGTGCAGCCCATTCGCTCTCACGGCAGTTTCGCCTGGGAAAATGGAGACTCCACCCCCGACTGTCCAGCTGTTCGGTGCTGCGCCTTTCTCTCTCTAACTCAGAGATTCGTGCGCTCTCGCTTGAGTTCCCCACTTGGCGAACCCTGCAAAGTCCACTGGCTACACAGCTGGCCTCGGGGCGTGCGTAATACGCATTTCTCCAGTGAGCCTACTCGCACAGATACTGTGTAAAGTCAGGGAGGTCGAGGAACAGCTCTCGTATTGCGCCTCTCTGGCCCAATCGGACCTGCTTTCAACTCTCTCCTCGTGATGGCCCTCCCTGGCACATCCCCTGGGAACAGGGGACAGGCACCGTTTGGCACCCGCGCCCAGATCTATGCTTCACGTACGGTTCATAGATGGAGCGCGGAGGACTTAGGTGACTTACCGATTAGGTGGTTAACACTGTCACTCAGGCTGAGCACCCTCTACGAGGCATGCCCACGCCTGAAGTGGAGTCTATTCGCTGTGTGGTTACCTTTTTCCCCGAGAAGGAACCCTGAACATGCCAGATCAGAGTGATGCTATCCTCCTTCAGTTGACTGGAGCTAAGGCTGTCCCCTCCGCTCTGAGGGGTTGGCGTTACGATCATCCCCGCTCTAAGGATGCGGCGATGGCGGCGCGCTGGGAAGTATCGTCTCATCATCCAGTTCCCAGAGGCGCGAGACATGAATATTAATTTTCCTGTTTCCCTCTCATACCCACTTGGAGATCTCTCTTAGGAGAGGTCTGCTCGATCACTCGACTCAGTATCTTTAAGATTTCTGTCCAGGTAGACAGCTCTGCTGGTCGCGTTGCATCGGTCAAATGGGCGGGTATCTGGAGGCATTTTCGGTCAGCGAAATGTGCCAACGTTTTGGGTCGGCCCACTCTCACGTTTACCTGAGACCCCGGCCCACCTAGGTGCCCTAGGTTCCTACAGCGTTCTTTCAGCCACGTAGTGAACCTGCAAGCGCTGCCCACGGAGGAGGCAGACCCAGCCCCTTTATTTGGTCCTTCGCACTTTGCTATTACACGGACCGTACTCAGCTCTTTATCTGTTATGGTGATCGGCAGACGGGAAGTGCCGTATCCAAACAGAGGTTGGAACATACCCACTGAACTCTGAATGCCATCTCCCTCGCTCATCTGAGCCAGGGCGAGCCGCGTCCCCCAAGAGTGAGAGCGCGCTCCTCGAAGCGCGCATCCTTTTGGGCGTTAGCACGCGGCGCCTCTCTAACAGACACTGTAGAGCTGCGGGCTGGGCGACACCTATTAGAAGATTTATTAATCTTGAGGGGAGCCGATTTTCTCACGCGGTGAATGAGAAATTCGGTTAGGTGTTGTAAAACGCTTGCTGCGCCATTCTCTCTAACCCAGGGATATGTGCGCTTTTTCGCTCTGTCAGAAAAGTTCCCCGCTGGCGAACCCTGCAGATATTCCTCCGAGGCCCCCAGCACCTGACTCAGCGGAGGAGTCAGGCACTGGCCCGTTACGTTGCTGGTCTGCCCGATGGTCAGCCCGCGTTCTGGGTATAGGTGCCTGCTATGTGCGATCCCCACTAGGCGATCCCATATGCTTATACTGCCACGGTGCAGTCCCCCCTCACAGGCGGACCCGTGTCTTCCCTCACCGCTAACCATCTAATTTTCATATGCTTACTCCCCCTTCTCAGGGTTAGTTCATATGCTATTTGCCCCAGTCTCCCCACTTGGGTAGCAGGTGGCCTCCGCAGCGTCCTCCCTATCGGGACTGCACGCATTCCCAACGTACTGTCGTATTAAATTCCTAGAAATTATTCTAGACGCATTTGCGGCTCCCGAAAAATATATCTAAATCCGTAAATCTTCTGTTGAAGTGGGATAAGTAAGGGCCAGGGAACACGTTGGAAGACCGCGCCTCTGGTGACGCAGGTGCGCTCACGCTCTTTGCCTGGCAAACCTCTCATCGGGGGCGAAGGTAAGGTTCAATCATTATGGCGTTTTCCAAACATTTCCCCATAGTGGAAGTTTCCACATAGCATTGAAGTTCCCCTTCCGAAGGGGAACGCTCTGGTTACTAAAGTAACCCTCGTTCCCCGAGGGGGGGAACGGAAATGCTATGTTCCTTCGCCATAATGATTGCCCCTTAGCTGTTGAGGTGAAAGTCTCTTCCGCTAAAAAAATGATGCTTTGGCTTGCTAGCTCTGTGCTCATATAGCAAGTTAATTGCAACGAGCATCAGGTGCGCAAGCTGAAGCTGCCAACTCATTGGCATTTCATTGGCCCGTTTACATACTCTTTCAGATGATTGGCTTTCTGAATGAAATCCCCATAGTGGAAGTTTCCACATAGCATTTCCGTTCCCCCCCTCGGGGAACGAGGGTTACTTTAGTAACCAGAGCGTTTCCAGGCCAAAAACAGAAAGTGATCAAAACAGCTTAAAACCATGAAATGCATCATTCTTTTTGTTTTAAACAACATTACATGCAGTTTTAAACATGTTTAAACAACTTTCAAGGGGAAAGCAAGTGATTTTGAATGTGTTCAAATTTTGGTGTTCTGATGCCTTTTTCTTGCTCGTGGGGCTGAGATATGATGTTTCCAGGCCAAAAACAGAAAGTGATAAAAACAGCTTAAAACCATGAAATGCATCATTCTTTTTGTTTTAAACAACATTACATGCAGTTTTAAACATGTTTAAACAACTTTCAAGGGGAAAGCAAGTGATTTTGAATGTGTTCAAATTTTGGTGTTCTGATGCATTATTCTTGCTCGTGGGGCTGAGATATGATGTTTCCAGGCCAAAAACAGAAAGTGATCAAAACAGCTTAAAACCATGAAATGCATCATTCTTTTTGTTTTAAACAACATTACATGCAGTTTTAAACATGTTTAAACAACTTTCAAGGGGAAAGCAAGTGATTTTGAATGTGTTCAAATTTTGGTGTTCTGATGCATTATTCTTGCTCGTGGGGCTGAGATATGATGTTTCCAGGCCAAAAACAGAAAGTGATAAAAACAGCTTAAAACCATGAAATGCATCATTCTTTTTGTTTTAAACAACATTACATGCAGTTTTAAACATGTTTAAACAACTTTCAAGGGGAAAGCAAGTGATTTTGAATGTGTTCAAATTTTGGTGTTCTGATGGCATTATTCTTGCTCGTGGGGCTGAGATATGATGTTTCCAGGCCAAAAACAGAAAGTGATCAAAACAGCTTAAAACCATGAAATGCATCATTCTTTTTGTTTTAAACAACATTACATGCAGTTTTAAACATGTTTAAACAACTTTCAAGGGGAAAGCAAGTGATTTTGAATGTGTTCAAATTTTGGTGTTCTGATGCATTATTCTTGCTCGTGGGGCTGAGATATGATGTTTCCAGGCCAAAAACAGAAAGTGATCAAAACAGCTTAAAACCATGAAATGCATCATTCTTTTTGTTTTAAACAACATTACATGCAGTTTTAAACATGTTTAAACAACTTTCAAGGGGAAAGCAAGTGATTTTGAAAGTGTTCAAATTTTGGTGTTCTGATGCATTATTCTTGCTCGTGGGGCTGAGATATGATGTTTCCAGGCCAAAAACAGAAAGTGATCAAAACAGCTTAAAACCATGAAATGCATCATTCTTTTTGTTTTAAACAACATTACATGCAGTTTTAAACATGTTTAAACAACTTTCAAGGGAAAGCAAGTGATTTTGAATGTGTTCAAATTTTGGTGTTCTGATGCATTATTCTTGCTCGTGGGGCTGAGATATGATGTTTCCAGGCCAAAAACAGAAAGTGATAAAAACAGCTTAAAACCATGAAATGCATCATTCTTTTTGTTTTAAACAACATTACATGCAGTTTTAAACATGTTTAAACAACTTTCAAGGGGAAAGCAAGTGATTTTGAATGTGTTCAAATTTTGGTGTTCTGATGCCTTATTCTTGCTCGTGGGGCTGAGATATGATGTTTCCAGGCCAAAAACAGAAAGTGATCAAAACAGCTTAAAACCATGAAATGCATCATTCTTTTTGTTTTAAACAACATTACATGCAGTTTTAAACATGTTTAAACAACTTTCAAGGGGAAAGCAAGTGATTTTGAATGTGTTCAAATTTTGGTGTTCTGATGCCTTATTCTTGCTCGTGGGGCTGAGATATGATGTTTCCAGGCCAAAAACAGAAAGTGATCAAAACAGCTTAAAACCATGAAATGCATCATTCTTTTTGTTTTAAACAACATTACATGCAGTTTTAAACATGTTTAAACAACTTTCAAGGGGAAAGCAAGTGATTTTGAATGTGTTCAAATTTTGGTGTTCTGATGCATTATTCTTGCTCGTGGGGCTGAGATATGATGTTTCCAGGCCAAAAACAGAAAGTGATCAAAACAGCTTAAAACCATGAAATGCATCATTCTTTTTGTTTTAAACAACATTACATGCAGTTTTAAACATGTTTAAACAACTTTCAAGGGGAAAGCAAGTGATTTTGAAAGTGTTCAAATTTTGGTGTTCTGATGCATTATTCTTGCTCGTGGGGCTGAGATATGATGTTTCCAGGCCAAAAACAGAAAGTGATCAAAACAGCTTAAAACCATGAAATGCATCATTCTTTTTGTTTTAAACAACATTACATGCAGTTTTAAACATGTTTAAACAACTTTCAAGGGGAAAGCAAGTGATTTTGAATGTGTTCAAATTTTGGTGTTCTGATGGCTTATTCTTGCTCGTGGGGCTGAGATATGATGTTTCCAGGCCAAAAACAGAAAGTGATCAAAACAGCTTAAAACCATGAAATGCATCATTCTTTTTGTTTTAAACAACATTACATGCAGTTTTAAACATGTTTAAACAACTTTCAAGGGGAAAGCAAGTGATTTTGAATGTGTTCAAATTTTGGTGTTCTGATGCATTATTCTTGCTCGTGGGGCTGAGATATGATGTTTCCAGGCCAAAAACAGAAAGTGATCAAAACAGCTTAAAACCATGAAACGTCTCGGGTTACGTATGTAACCATAGTTCCCCGAGAGGGAACGAGACACTGCGTCTAACCAGAACGCTAGGGGAACACCACTTTTATACGCGTCTTAAAGCACATGTGAAATCAATCTAATGAAATTAAGCGGTGACGTCACCACGCGCGTGCACGCAGCGACGTGAACGTCAGACCAGAGAGTATAAAAGCCTGCACTGACCATTCAGTGTTAACTTCAAATTTGCTTGAAAGAAGTAACAGGCAGAAGAGAGTATGGCGGAAGACGCAGTGTCTCGTTCCCTCTCGGGGAACTATGGTTACATACGTAACCCGAGACGTTCCCCTTCTAGGGAACTTCTACACTGCGTCTAACCAGAACGCTAGGGGAACGCAATACCCACTAGGCCAGACTCACTCTGACTGTGAGGAATGCACACTCAAGAAGTGAGAACGAAGAGTCCAGCTGGTCGTGATGCACAGAAATATGTGGAGTCGACCAACCTACCACCATACAATGTCAGAGAGGGCAGTGCCCGACAGATAGGCTCTAGGAGCCACAAGAAGAACCATTAGAGAAAAAGCTCTATGATTAATGATGCCAGCCATCTGTTGTTCTTAAAATAAAAACTGTTTAAGAACCAGATAACTATCTGACACCTCCTGCCAGACTCAAATGGGAAAACAGAGATGCTTTTGAGCCCTACTGTCAAAACCCAAGACGGTGTCCTTTTGTGCTAAGTGGTCTTTGCCTTACGGCTCCACAGAGGAAGTGTTGAATTAGTCTCTGCCCAGAGACTCGACATATGGGGGAGAAGTTAAGTTGCTACTGCTGCTACGTACACATTTGTGTAAAGGCAGCTAGCCCTACCGACAGATATTTTCACGGTAGCTTTTTGGGTTCAGCTGTTGTTAGTGCACCAAGCTGAGAAAAGTGCCCATTTAAGGGAGTATAGCTTCCTCTTTAGTGGTGCCCTGGAACTCAGTATGGTTTACGCAGCCTAGGTTGACAATCATACTTTAGGGAATTGGCCTCTTCAGAGGCCACAGCTGTCCAGGACTTATGGGAGCAGAGTAACCAAGGAAGAACAACCGTACGGACCTAGCCTGGGCCATGTCTGCACCATGGCATCCGGTCCCATTGGGGTTGGATATGAAAGAGACAAATCGTAGCATAAAATGCATGGTCTCCTGCCATTTCCTAGCTCTCACCTCAACAGGAGGTGTGCTCCCATGTCAAGAACCAGAGTTTCTCCACATAGATAGGGATCGAAAGCAGTGCCGCAAAACCATGATCATGTGGAAAGGATTCCCCTCAGGGAAAGAAACCCTGGATTGAGCCACCACTGCAGGGGTCTCATGTACATAGGGCCGAACGTAATGGCGTTGGCTGCTAATGCCATGAGACACAACGATCTATGCAACCGTTAACGTGGTGCTCCACAGGAGGATCCAATGTGCCAATGTGCAGAGCAGTTGGAACTTAGACCCCCGTGAGTACTGGTTTAAGCGACCACCAATGTATTGTCTTTGCAGACAGGGACATGATGGCCCCTTATGTTTGGGAGAAAAATGTCTTAGGGCCAGAGAGCTGGCTAGAACACCGATATCATCTCCAGGCATTAAATGTCTCACAGGAGATGACATTTTCCCCATTGTCCCGCTTTGGAAAGGCCTCTCAAGACCGCAACCAGACCCATAAGAGAAGAGTCTATCATAAGCATGACGCGATGACAGACAGCTTCTAACACTGGGCCCTGGGACAGGAACCAGGGCTTTTTCCACATACTTAAGGCTCGAAGGCAGCACCGCGAGACCTTGATCATGTGGAAAGGATTTCCCTCAAGGGAAGAAACCCTGGGTTGAGCCACCACTGCAAGGGTCTCATGTACATAGGGCCGAACGTAATGGCGTTGGCTGCTAATGCCATGAGACCCAACAGTCTATGCAACTGTTAACGTGGTGCTCCACAGGAGGATCCAATGTGCCAATATGCAGAGCAGTTGAGACTTTAGACCCCCTGTGTACTGGTTTAAGCGACCACCAATGTATTGTCTTTGCAGACAGGGACATGATGGCCCCTTATGTCTGGGAGAAAGTGTTTTAGGGCCAGAGGGCTGGCTAGAACACCAATATCATCTCCAGGCATTAAATGTCTCACAGGAGACGATATTCTCCCTATTGTCCCGCTTTGAAAAGGCCTCTCAAGGCCACATCCAAACCCATAAGAGAAGAGTCTATCATAAGCATGACGCGATGACAGACAGCTTCTAACACTGAGCTCTGGGACAGGAACCAGGGCTTTTTCCACATACTTAAGGCTCGAAGGCAGCGCCGCGAGACCTTGATCATGCGGAAAGAATTCCCATTGAAGGAAAAAAGATCCCTGGATTTGAACCACCACTGCAGGGGTCTCATGTAAAGCAGCCCGAACGGAATCGCGCTGAATGCTGCTGCCATGGGACCTTACAGTCTCCGAAACTGTATTACAGTGATGGATTGGCCTTGTTCGACTCTGTGTACGGCTGACTGAAACGAAGTGATTCATGGCAGGGACCGATGTGTTTGCATCATCGTGGCGTCCCTTTGCACACCCCAAGAAGTGAAACAAGCGCACTTTTGTGTGGTGTTCAGCCGAAACCTCAACCTTATGATATGGCTGAGAACAACAACTCGATGCCGAACTGCCATATCGTAAAACTGAGCTAGAATTAGCCACTGTTTATGTAATTTAGGATATGTATCCTGTATACAAAGTGGATGAAGGTTTGAGGTGACAGAGCTAGGCTGAATGGAAGAACCCGATACTGGAACACTTCGCCCCCGAAAGTGAACCTCAGGTACCTCCTGTGTTGGAGAAGGATGGATGTGTGGACATATACGTCTTCCAGGTTTGTGACAACCCAGTGCTCATACTGAATGTGTGACACTACATTCTTGATGGTTAACATCCTGAATTTGAAGGCCCTGATGGACTAATTTAGATTTTTAAATCTAATATGGGACGCAGTCCCCCATCCTTATTCAGAACGATGATATGCCGGCTGTAAAAACCCTGACTGTCTGTCAAGTGGGTTTAGAAAGACCAGTACATCTTGTTCCAATCCAGAGCCTGTTCTAGCTTTATTACGGTGGTAGATACCGTTAAATCGAAGTGGATGTGCACAACATTGTATTTCGTAGCCATGTTTCACTGTGAACAGGACCCACTGAAGCACCATGGGCGGGTGTTTCCACGCCACCAAAAATGTGCTGGGGGTACCAGCCTCTCGAGGCCGGTCTCTGGTTACTCTTTAACCCTCCGAAGAAGGGGTAAGGTCCCCAATGCCCTCAGACACTGAGGACCACCCACCCTGAGAAGCGCAGAGCCCTCAGCCACCATAGGTGGTGGGGTAGTCTACCCCCTCCTCAACGGACCATCTTAGGGAGGACACCAAACAGTGCCCATACGGTCCACGGGCCCTGGGAAATCTGACTCCCAACATGTCTAGATTTTCCTTTATCTTCTGTTTTCCTTGAAATAACTATAGTTTTTGTTCCAGTATTAGAGGAAAACTCGGGCTGAGATTGAGCTCTCAGGTCCTTATTTTTATTTTTCACTGCATGATATGAGGAGTTATTTAGACGGCTGGGGCTGTTTGATTCAATTCAATTCACCTCTATTTCCATAGCACTTTTACAATGTAGATTGTGCCAAAGCACCTTCGCATAGAAGATTATAGTGAATTAAAACGGTGTCAGTTCAAGTTGATTGTTTTTAATAAACCAGCCTGGTATGCCTGTAACACTGTCATAGTGTGCAAACATCCTACTGATGGTCTGCCGTCATATAGGCTTTGCCCACTAGACGTGAAGTAACCTCAGAGGTCTAGAAAACAAAGGAGGGACTTCAGCAATTTAATATCTGGTTAAAAAAGACATGTCAAATCTTTCTCCATAAGTGGCATATATTAACATGCTTTTTCCCTTCCGCCCAGGAAATGAGAAACAAATGGCAGTTTTTGGTGTCATAAAACATGCTAAATATGGATTATTCCATAATTTAATAACTGCTGCATGCAGCTCAGGGCAAAAGGGGAGGTCCCTTTGTGGAGGAACTACTCTCTTGCAGTTCTCTCTCGTCTAAAATACTCGAGAGCAGCAGCACGCGACATAAATCTCCACTAACTCCTTATATTCTACTGACAGGGGTGGCAGATCCCTCGACCCTCTTTGTGTATATTGCGACGCCGTATTCGTTTCCTCGGAAAAAAAGGCGCCGCCCTCTCCCGAGGCGCAGAAGAAACCGCAGCCGCGCGGGCTTCTGACACTCCCGAGAGAGGATTAGATCTCACGGAAAGAGACAGAAACGAAACGCGTCCCTTTCCATCTCATTAGCAAGATCTAGCTGTGATCCACACATATTGAAGCCGCGAGGATTACGAGCCGCGGGTATTTCTCATATGAACGCCCACGACCGCAGCACTTTTGTGTGTTTGAGAGAGAGAGTGATACAAAGCTCACATCAACATACTCGAATGCTGACAGAGAGAGCATCACAAACTCGCATCAGCGTTCTCAAACGTTGCCAGAGAATGCTCTACTCCCAATAAGCACATTTCGTGCAAATCACAAATTGTAACACAGTAGCACACACGCTTAAATGTTTCTCTGTTCTCTGCCATAATTCACTTTGAGTGGCTTTCGTCAGTTTTTTTTGTATTTGTGTGTGCAGTATCAGTATTGAGTTGGACAAAAAGAGGGTGCATTCACATGCATGCTTCTTGAAAGCAAAGAAGTTAAAGGTGCAGTATGTAAGTTTGACACCCAGTGGTTGAACTAGGTATTGCACTCCTGGATCATAATAAAAGTACGCTAGGATGCCAGATTGTGTACAGGAGTGAGTGATTTAAACTGTGTTCTAAATAAAAGCAACGACACGCGATAGAGGGAATATTTTCCATATTTAACGGAGTTTTTGTCCTAACCAACACCTCGAATTGATATATTAGAAATGGCTTCTATTTCTCACAGCTGAACAACAAAAACCTATGACAGCTAGATCACCTCAGGTAAGCCTTGTGTGCTTTATTCTGTGCTAAATGCTAACAATGCGAGTTTGAATGCATTTTACATGGCATTTGTTGCCATATACTGAAAGCAGAAAGTTCACCTCAGATCTTGAAAATACAATAAACCGTCTGAAATTGAACTTTAGAACTGAACACATATGAGTGATTCAGCATCTGCATTGATGTTAAAGTGGGTTAACATGTATTAAATAGATTCTAAACCTTACCGTTTCGTGAGCGAGTGCATATTCTGTGCTTCTGAAAGGCTGTATTTACATTTCTGCCGTGTCTCGTCTGGTGCAAACAGCCAAATAGCTGATCACTGCCTCTCTCGTCACAGCGTGTTGTTAGGACACGCGGTTACAATGTAACCTGCTCACCTAATGCTTACGTTCGTAATATTTATGTAATTTGCTAATTAATAACCTCATGTGGAACTGCATCTGTCTCCCATACTGTTCCTTTTGGTCACGGACGCATGCTTTCAGAGTCTTTCTGAATGAATGAATGAAATACGCTGTTTTCCAACAAGGCAACCCAGGGTGCTGACATATAATTGGCTAAACTGGCATCGTGCATATGAAATTTATCTAAACAAAGACAGAGTTCCGGCACGGAAAACCCATTTTCAAAGCAGAATATCTGACTTCAGCATTGTTTTTCAGTTAAACAAGTATGTTCACTTGGGATGTTTCTTAAATATCTGCACACATATTATGGTATTTCTATGCTTTAGAAGAGTCAAAAACTTACATACAGCACCTTTAACACTGAATGGTCAGTGCAGGCTTTTATACTCTCTGGTCTGACGTTCACGTCGCTGCGTGCACGCGCGTGGTGACGTCACCGCTTAATTTCATTAGATTGATTTCACAAGTGCTTCAAGACGCGTATAAAAGAGGTGTTCCCCTAGCGTTCTGGTTAGACGCAGTGTAGAAGTTCCCTAGAAGGGGAATGCATCATTCTTTTTGTTTTAAACAACATTACATGCAGTTTTAAACATGTTTAAACAACTTTCAAGGGGAAAGCAAGTGATTTTGAATGTGTTCAAATTTTGGTGTTCTGATGGCTTTTTCTTGCTCGTGGGGCTGAGATATGATGTTTCCAGGCCAAAAACAGAAAGTTATCAAAACAGCTTAAAACCATGAAATGCATCATTCTTTTTGTTTTAAACAACATTACATGCAGTTTTAAACATGTTTAAACAACTTTCAAGGGGAAAGCAAGTGATTTTGAATGTGTTCAAATTTTGGTGTTCTGATGGCTTTTTCTTGCTCGTGGGGCTGAGATATGATGTTTCCAGGCCAAAAACAGAAAGTGATCAAAACAGCTTAAAACCATGAAATGCATCATTCTTTTTGTTTTAAACAACATTACATGCAGTTTTAAACATGTTTAAACAACTTTCAAGGGGAAAGCAAGTGATTTTGAAGTGTTCAAATTTTGGTGTTCTGATGCATTATTCTTGCTCGTGGGGCTGAGATATGATGTTTCCAGGCCAAAAACAGAAAGTGATCAAAACAGCTTAAAACCATGAAATGCATCATTCTTTTTGTTTTAAACAACATTACATGCAGTTTTAAACATGTTTAAACAACTTTCAAGGGGAAAGCAAGTGATTTTGAATGTGTTCAAATTTTGGTGTTCTGATGCCTTTTTCTTGCTCGTGGGGCTGAGATATGATGTTTCCAGGCCAAAAACAGAAAGTGATCAAAACAGCTTAAAACCATGAAATGCATCATTCTTTTTGTTTTAAACAACATTACATGCAGTTTTAAACATGTTTAAACAACTTTCAAGGGGAAAGCAAGTGATTTTGAAATGTGTTCAAATTTTGGTGTTCTGATGCCTTTTTCTTGCTCGTGGGGCTGAGATATGATGTTTCCAGGCCTAAAACAGAAAGTGATAAAAACAGCTTAAAACCATGAAATGCATCATTCTTTTTGTTTTAAACAACATTACATGCAGTTTTAAACATGTTTAAACAACTTTCAAGGGGAAAGCAAGTGATTTTGAATGTGTTCAAATTTTGGTGTTCTGATGGCTTTTTCTTGCTCGTGGGGCTGAGATATGATGTTTCCAGGCCAAAAACAGAAAGTGATCAAAACAGCTTAAAACCATGAAATGCATCATTCTTTTTGTTTTAAACAACATTACATGCAGTTTTAAACATGTTTAAACAACTTTCAAGGGGAAAGCAAGTGATTTTGAATGTGTTCAAATTTTGGTGTTCTGATGCATTTTTCTTGCTCGTGGGGCTGAGATATGATGTTTCCAGGCCTAAAACAGAAAGTGATAAAAACAGCTTAAAACCATGAAATGCATCATTCTTTTTGTTTTAAACAACATTACATGCAGTTTTAAACATGTTTAAACAACTTTCAAGGGGAAAGCAAGTGATTTTGAATGTGTTCAAATTTTGGTGTTCTGATGGCTTTTTCTTGCTCGTGGGGCTGAGATATGATGTTTCCAGGCCAAAAACAGAAAGTTATCAAAACAGCTTAAAACCATGAAATGCATCATTCTTTTTGTTTTAAACAACATTACATGCAGTTTTAAACATGTTTAAACAACTTTCAAGGGGAAAGCAAGTGATTTTGAATGTGTTCAAATTTTGGTGTTCTGATGGCTTTTTCTTGCTCGTGGGGCTGAGATATGATGTTTCCAGGCCAAAAACAGAAAGTGATAAAAACAGCTTAAAACCATGAAATGCATCATTCTTTTTGTTCTAAACAACATTACATGCAGTTTTAAACATGTTTAAACAACTTTCAAGGGGAAAGCAAGTGATTTTGAATGTGTTCAAATTTTGGTGTTCTGATGCATTATTCTTGCTCGTGGGGCTGAGAATATGATGTTTCCAGGCCAAAAACAGAAAGTGATCAAAACAGCTTAAAACCATGAAATGCATCATTCTTTTTGTTTTAAACAACATTACATGCAGTTTTAAACATGTTTAAACAACTTTCAAGGGGAAAGCAAGTGATTTTGAATGTGTTCAAATTTTGGTGTTCTGATGCTTTTTCTTGCTCGTGGGGCTGAGATATGATGTTTCCAGGCCAAAAACAGAAAGTGATCAAAACAGCTTAAAACCATGAAATGCATCATTCTTTTTGTTTTAAACAACATTACATGCAGTTTTAAACATGTTTAAACAACTTTCAAGGGGAAAGCAAGTGATTTTGAATGTGTTCAAATTTTGGTGTTCTGATGCCTTTTTCTTGCTCGTGGGGCTGAGATATGATGTTTCCAGGCCAAAAACAGAAAGTGATCAAAACAGCTTAAAACCATGAAATGCATCATTCTTTTTGTTTTAAACAACATTACATGCAGTTTTAAACATGTTTAAACAACTTTCAAGGGGAAAGCAAGTGATTTTGAAATGTGTTCAAATTTTGGTGTTCTGATGCATTATTCTTGCTCGTGGGGCTGAGATATGATGTTTCCAGGCCAAAAACAGAAAGTGATCAAAACAGCTTAAAACCATGAAATGCATCATTCTTTTTGTTTTAAACAACATTACATGCAGTTTTAAACATGTTTAAACAACTTTCAAGGGGAAAGCAAGTGATTTTGAATGTGTTCAAATTTTGGTGTTCTGATGGCTTTTTCTTGCTCGTGGGGCTGAGATATGATGTTTCCAGGCCAAAAACAGAAAGTGATCAAAACAGCTTAAAACCATGAAATGCATCATTCTTTTTGTTTTAAACAACATTACATGCAGTTTTAAACATGTTTAAACAACTTTCAAGGGGAAAGCAAGTGATTTTGAATGTGTTCAAATTTTGGTGTTCTGATGGCTTTTTCTTGCTCGTGGGGCTGAGATATGATGTTTCCAGGCCAAAAACAGAAAGTGATCAAAACAGCTTAAAACCATGAAATGCATCATTCTTTTTGTTTTAAACAACATTACATGCAGTTTTAAACATGTTTAAACAATGTAAGATGGCTTTAGGCTTTAACCTCTCCAGTATGTCAGATCCTGAGAGCTGATATGAAATTTCATGAGATAAGGACTGTTCTATTTTAATCACTGTTGACAATCCAAACGCATACTGAAGAACCAGGACTCCGTCTTTCCAGGGGGTAATGCGAGAAAGTTCCCCCCTCTCATTTCACCTCAAGCCCCTTCTTGACCTTTAAGCTACCTTTCTCCATAATACACAGTCCACATAAAATGCTCAAGGTTTTAATATGATGTATGTTATAACCCTGTATTCATGTTTGGTATCATTTTAAATGTCTCTGTGTGATTGGTAAAGTGGTCTTAATTTCACTATGATATTTCATTTTTATATGTTGATTTGGTTTTTGACTTTGATATAATCTTTGCCAGATGTTTCCCCCCTCTCTAGAGATGATTAACATCTCAAAGTAACCAGGCAAGAGTCTCTGTGACGCTTCTATTGTCTTGAATTTATGACTGTTTGTTCTGAGTGGGTATAAAAGGACAGGTGTGAAACTGCTCGGGGGAACTCTTGTAGTCAAGACCCCCATTGCAGGCACGCATTTGTGCTGCAATGTATTTCTCAGGTCAGGTATGCATCTTTAATTCTGTAATCTATATTTGAGTTAATGGATCTTATATTGTTACAGATATCATCTCTGAATTGGCTTGATGATTGTTTTATTATATAATTGGCATTATACAATTTTACCTGACGAATAAAATGTTAAGTTTTGACTCATTCTGAATTCTCCTGAAATCTTTTATATCCAGTAGATTATGTGAAGTCATTTTCGCTACCTTTATGATCGGCATAATTTTGGAATTTTCTAGACCTATAGATTACACGCAGTATCGCACGCGGTATCATAAAGATCTTTTAAATCCTTAACCACTGGAACTAGCAAGTGCGGATCTTGAATTAAGTGAGATGTTTTCTTTTGGCATGTGTTAGTATTGTACAACCAGCCTAATTAAATATTAATTCATCCCGTATCCTCTGACTAATTTCAGAGTGCCGGAATACTGCTCGTGAGAAAAAACGCAAAACCCGGGGCGTGGAACTCTGTGCGGCGGATTGGCCAGTAATGAACGTATAAATTGAAGAGTATGGGAACAGATAGATCAAAACTCTAAATTAAGTCATAAATGATTATTGTGATCTGTTCCTATAATTAGAAATACAGTCTAAATATTACGATCACTTAAAAATGGAGTCAGATAAAGTTCGGAGCTAGAAAATGAGTATAAATAAACTCTAATAAATAACAGAATTCTTTTCAGAAGCACTGGAAAAGACTTACATGCATTTAACCTTCGACCATGCTGTTAGTTTTGTCATTGGGCTAATAGATGGACTTTTACAGTTGGTGACCGTCCCTCCGTGATCTCCCAGAAAGATAAGGCGAGTGATGTCTTTTCAGTGCGATATGCGAAAGAAATGCTCCGAAAAGAGGTTTGAGTTTCTCTTCTTCCTACTGCTGGGGTAAGTCAATTCTTATTTGTCTTTTAGAAGTGTTGAGGGAAAGATTAATGCATCCCATATAGACACATTTGTAGAATGAGTCGGAAATGCTCAATATTAGACCGGAGTCCGTAACTCCGCGGGGCTGAGAATGAGACAAAACCACATTCCTTTTCAGGGATATAATAGCCGCAGAGTAGCAGAAGAAGTACTAAAAACCCCAAATCTAAGATCTCTTTAAGAGATTGCATTTAAAATGGAATAACATCATCCAGATTTTATTCTGATACTCAACAGAGAGCTGCAAATTAACACCTGAATTCTAAATATAATAATTTCCACTCAGGATTATTTCTTGAATAAGGTGCAATAACTTTGCAATATTGAAAACAAGCAATAAGTTATGTTTTAAGAATTTCGGGAAAGTTGTAATCAGATGAACTGAAAATTCTTGCGAGAATCTTTTGTATGTGAATGTAAAGAGGGCATATACAGCGCAATTAAATTTATAAATAGGAATTTTTCAAAAGAAAAACTTTCTCTCCAAACAGAAACATTAGACCTGATATGTTCTCTAAAATTTGAATTCTTAAAGAAGAAATTTAAAGCATTCACTAAAAGAATGTAGAAAAAGCATGTTCTTTTGTTTTACTGTTTGGAGAAATTGTTAAAATAACATTTATATTGGGAAATACGGCTCACATGCAGTATAGTTCAGTATAGTTATTACTGACCCAGTAATAGTCACATTAAAACGAATCAAATATGATTTTAATGCCACAGAAACTTATAACAAAGCCTGTAAATTATTTCGATAAAGATTAATCTTTAATAGTCCTAATTTTATAAATTAAATATAATGAAACTCCTTCAAGAGGTTTATAAAAACACTGAAAATAGTTTTTAAAATGCTGTTTAAGACTCAGTCTAAATAGTTAAATTATTACACCCTTATGAGTTTCAAAGCTGTAAGGCAGATAAGGACAGGATCAGTGTTGGGAGAGTTACTTTAAAGACAAAAAGACAAAAGGAAAAATTATTATTTACATCACTACAGTTGTAGTTAATTTATGTTTCTAATGGCTTTGCCTGAAAAGTAACTCAGTTACTCAATAAGTAATTTAATTGCTTGACTAAAGACTAAAATTCCACATGAATAAATTGCATGGATAATAGAAATAAAATAAACAGGAAGGTTTAGTGTTGTTTTAATAGAAAACACAAGATTTCAAATAAATGACACTATATTTTCATAAACTTACATTATTTGAGATAGGTAAAATAGGGATATATAGCATTTTAGGCAATTAAATGATCTAAGAATGAGAAATAATTCCTTACTTTGCCCCTGGCAAAAAGTAATCTTGAATTATACTTTGGGACTAATTACACCCAACACTAGGCAGATAAGATCATACATCTAGAAGATGTGTATTGTGCATTTGCCCTGAGATACCCTTTTACACATTCACATATCAAGAAAGATCTGCTGAAGAATGTTCCTCTGCTAACCTAGCTCAAATTAAGGAAAGTGTGTCTAACTCACAAAACCTTTAAAACAAGAAATGATTGACTTGTGCTCTCAAGCAGTATGTGCTTGCATTTCACTAAATGCCCAGGCAACAAAGGTTATGACTGGTTTCCAGTTGAACTTTTTCCTGTGCACACAGAGAATATGTAAAAACAACTGCAGCACATGATCAAATCAAAAGCGAGACTTCTAAAAGACCAGTAAGTTGAGATTCAGTCATTCTGATTTGTTAACTCGGCAGACTCTACAGAGTACAGTAATAAAATATATTTTAAATTCATTCCATTTTAAGGTAATATAACTTATATCATAACAACATCATGATATATTATATTATCACAGCCAATAATTGCATTTAAATCTCATAATGACTCAGCATTATTTAGGAAGAGAAAAGAAAATTGAATGGATGAAAATGGACAAAGCAAGTTTGAAAAGGAGAGTAAGTGCATGTAGCAGGAAAATGAGGGTCTTTATTAATGCTAAAACATTAAAAAGAAGTCAGCAGATGGAAAAGAAATTGAAGATGGACAACAGTAAGTAGGGAAGAGAGAAAACGGAAAAAGAAAATAATCAAATTACCAAGAAAGAATTTCTTTACCTTCTAATTATGCAAGAATCTTTAATGAGACCAATCGACAAGCCCAAAATTTGTCAACTAAACTGATCGACCTGATTTTATTAAAAATACTCTCGGTAAACGTCAACCCAATAGTAATGGCTTTATTAGTTAATAGGCAAGGTTATAGACTGATTGCGTTTTTATATTTGTAATTGTGTTAGACACTTTTTCATTTTCATAAAAACCTATAATAGCTGCTTGTGTTACTAAAAATTACACCTAGGCTAATTTAGTTCCCCCTTAAAGCACATGATTGTCTTATAAAGTGAGAAACACTTAGGTTGTGGCTGTAGATGCTTTATGCATTCTGGGCCTAATATCGTGTGAGGAATGGAATTAACTGTATGCTAAAATTAATTAATTAATTTTAATTAATTAATTTTAAGGTACGTGTTTTTATGATAAATGAGTTTGTCTCCTAAAAAGTGGAAAACTGGGCTATTCTCAATATAGCTGAAATTTAAACCACTATCAGGAGTACAGTATTAGCCATAAGGCTAGAGTTTCTTT
>CAIGQS010000087.1:158219-175719 GCA_903798195.1 Danio kyathit
CCACTCCAAACCAAACCAAACCAAACCAAACCAAACCAAACCAAACTAAACTAAACTAAACTAAACTAAACTAAACTAAACTAAACTAAACTAAACTAAACTAAACTAAACTAAACTAAACAACCGACCAACCAACCACCCACCCGCCCACTCCAAACCTAACCAAACTAAACTAAACTAAACTAAACTAAACTAAACTAAACTAAACTAAACTAAACTAAACAACCGTCCAACCAAGCACCCACCCGCCCACTCCAAACCTAACCAAACTAAACTAATCTAAACTAAACTAAACTAAACTAAACTAAACTAAACTAAACTAAACTAAACTAAACTAAACTAACAACTGTCCAACCACCCACCCACTCCAAACCAAATTAATCTAATCTAAACTAAACTAAACTAAACTAAACAACCGTCCAACCAAAACCCACCCACCCACTCCAAACCATATGAAACCAAATCAAGCAACCATCCAACCCACACCAAACCAAACCAACCAACCCAACCCCAACTACCGTCAGGGATGTCAAAAACAAAGATATATATACAAACACTTACACTTCATCTTGAGAGCATATGTGCAATTGTTTGCAACCCAACCTCTGTACTGTTATCCCTCTCTACACAGACACTTTATATGTGCCATCTCTCTTTTCTTCACCACTGATCTTTTTTTCTATTCCTCTATTTAGTCAGTTATTCTCTGGAAATTCCACAGACTTATATGAGCAATATTCATGAGGAGGAGTACAGTATATGTCAATTAAACACACACATACACTGCACAATTACTCAGTCAACAATAAAACTCTGTGCCTATATGAGCATTTCAGTTTCGGTTAAAAGTGTTGTTCATGTAAATAGCAACAATGACTCAGGTCACTTTGTTTTTAGGCTTTTTTCCATTCTCGTGAAAGTACTTATGCTGTTGATGGAAAGAAGTCTCATATGTCAAGCCGTCTAAGTAGTCTTTACCACACTCTTACCTTGAACCTCTCTCACTAACACCATTTGCTACCTTAACAACAGCTGCCAGCCCTGGTAGCAAATTTAGCAGTCTGAACAAGCTCTCCCCGAGGATTTCATATCATTCTTTTTCCCTCTTTGTTCTCACCGAGGCTTGCCAGTCGACTAACGCACCCTGGGTCCTTATTCTGCTTGAGCGATTTTGGCAGGTTATAACTTTGAAAGGTGAAAGAGTGCAGCCCTAGACATAGATGGCTACTTCGCACTGCCGTTTCCTTTCCAAAATGGTGTAATATTAATTATCTCGCCATCCGAAGCACGAACATACCTTATTAAAAAAAAGGAATAGATTTGGAATATTAATAAAGAGAGCTTATGAATCTCAGAGTAACTCGGAGGAAAGGTACTTTGGAAGTGTTCACTTCTACCCTTAGCCATTTTGAATATGTTTATTTGGGGGATTCCAGAATTGCAGGTACATTTTGTGTCTCGAAGATAAAGCTATTATTTTTCAAAAACAAAAAAAATGAAACTGTTTGGATAATAACACACATATATACAGTTGAAGTCGAAATTATTTATTTTATTTTTCAAATATTTCCCAAATTATGTTTAATAGAGCAAGGGTTTTTTCACAGTATTTCTTATAAAATGTTTTCTTCTGAAAAAAGTCTTTTTTGTTTATTTCAGCTAGAATAAAAGCAGTTTTTATTTTTTTTTAAAAAAAAATTTTGAGGACAAAATTATTAGCCCTTTTAAGGTTTTTTTTTTATGTTTTTTCGATAGTCTACAGAACAAACCATCGTTATACAGTAACTTGCCTAATTACCCTAACCTGCCTAGTTAACTTTATTAACCTAGTTAAGCCTTTAAATGACACTTTAAGCTGTCTAGAAATGTCTTGAAAAATATCTAGTCAAATATTATTTACTGTCATCATGGCAAAGATAAAATAAATCAGTTATTAGAGATGAGTTATTAAAACTATTATGTTTAGAAATGTGTTGAAAAAATCTTCTCTTCATTAAACAGAAATTGGGGAAAAAAATAAACAAGTGGGCTAATAATTCAGGAGGGCTAATAATTCTGACTTCAACTGTATATATATATATATATAATAGGTGGGCATAGATTAATTTTTTTTATCTAGATTAATCTAGATTAATCTCGAAATTAATCTAGATTAAAATGACTCATTTGAATTCTGCCAAAAACATTCAGAATATGTGTGTTACCCAAATAATATGTCTTTGAGAATATGGTTTTCAAGCCGGGTGTCGCATTAGGCCAGGGGCTCATCTCCTGTTTCCAAAATGCATCACAAACTGCTTGAGAAACTGTTCTACTATGATAATTGGTGATGAAAATAAATGATGTTCAATAAGATGTACTTGTGTTTACTAACTGTTTATTCAGTTAAACATGAATGTTGAACTGTAGGCCTACATAAGCTCCAAACTGCGATTTCTGATTACCTTTAATCCGACTAAAGTCATAACTGAACTAAACAGAAAAGGAATTAAAAAGTTTGCAGATATTAGTGGCATTATTGAAGTAAACACCACGGTCTTTAGGGCCTTTCGCCATATTTTCCAACAACATCCACACGTGGCTGTCACTAAAGGACCACACACACACACATACACAAACACACACATCGCAAAAAGCGGATGTTTTTTTTCTTACCATTTGGCGTGAGTTATTAAATTCCATAACTCTCTCACCAGTCCTTACTCCGTATTTGCGTCTAATACCCTAGTTTGTCACGAAGGAATGAATGAAATGTTCGTGAGTTAAAGTGAAACTGCTCAACTGCAGTTAGAGTCAGGCATCCTGCTGATTTGATTCAGAAGGGCAGATGGCTCACCGGTCAGGTATACATCCGCGCTAATATATCAAGGTGAAAATCGCCATAGTTTGCGTAAAATAGACCCAGCTCCCAACCCAACTTTGAGAATAGATTAACGGCGATATTTTTATTTTCGCGCTATAAGAGTCTCGCGTTAACGCAGCACGTTAACGCCGATAACGGCCCAGCACTAATATATATATATATATATATATATATATATATATATATATATATATATATATATATATGTATATATATATATATATATATGTATGTATATATATATATATATATATATATATATATATATATATATATATATATATATATACAGTATATACGTATAATACGTTATACGTAAAATGAAATATGTAAATATATAATGCAAGTGCAGTACTTGGATCAAAAGCTGAGTCAACTTTTTTTTCTTTGTACAGTGAGCAGCTCACACTCAAAACAGGACTTTTGCTGCTTGTACAAACTACTTATTTAAAATGAGTTAAAACAACGCAATTCTTAATTTTTTTTGGGCGGGACAACTTCATTATTTTATGTTCAATCCACTTAAATTTGTGAAAAAAGTTAACTTGATCGATTTGTGTTGGCACAACATGAAGGAATTGTGTTGAACCCAGCATTTCTTACACACACAAGACGTTCTTACTACACAAGACGTTTGGCCATAGGCGAAATGATCATGACCAACTGAGCCTGGTTTCTCTCGAGGATTTTTATCCTTCACTTTCGCCAATTGGTGAAGTTTGTTCCTCGCCGCTGTCGCCACTGGCTTGCATGGTTCAGGACTTGTGGAGCTGCGCATCGATGGATTTGCTCTTCAGTGTTTGTACTCTCAGCAGTGAAAATTAAACCACACTGAACTAAACTAAACTGAACTTCAACACTGAAAACTGGACTGACTGTTTCAATTTACTAGAACTTCAATGTGAAGTACTTTGACACAATTTACATTGTAAAAGCGCTATAGAAACAAACATGAATTGAATTACAGTGCAGTTTGCTTACTGTGGTTTTATACAGTATGTGTCACGATCACCAGCGATCTTCTCCCCATAGATCGCTGGTTAACATGCACAAACTCTATGGACTACAAATCCACCATAATATGGACTACATCTCCACACATGCACTCCACTCTCACACACATGTTACTCATCTCCACTGATTGCACACACACCGCCGGAGGCTTGTCAAGACTGATTGCACACAGTACATAAGCAGCACACACACTCATTCCATTGCCGAGTCTTGTCATCTGTTACCAGTTTCAATTCAAAGCATTTCCTTGTCTTGTTTTTGCCGTGTTTAGACCCTCGCCTTGTTTACCTGTTTCTCCCTGTTTGCTGCCATCCTTGTGACCATCTGCTTGCTATATTGACTACGATTCTGGATTATCCTCATACATCTGTTTGCTCCTGTACTGATCATTGCTTGCCTGACCATTCCTTCAAATAAACCTGCATTTGGATCCGCATCCTGTTGTCAGCATCTATCCTTGGTTACAGTATGTAGCTGTTGTTACATTACTTTATCATTTTGAACATGAATTAAGGCTTCATGTGTATTTTAGAACTGTATTTAGCAGCCTAAGGAGCAATACTGTACCTTGATCTTGGGTGGATTGGCTCCTTCATTCCTTTGATAATGTGCTTTCTTGTTTCTCTTGAGAACTTTTCACATTTATCAGCAGAATTTCTTTAAAGAAATCTTAATATTAAAGTAAGAAACAGACATTTTTCCCTACTTGAAGCTCACGCCAAGCCTTATCATATGCACCTGTACTATAGTGTGATATACTATAGCATATACATCAAAGCAGATATTAATACCCCTTTTCCTTGCCCTCTTTTCTTTGGTATTCCCACTTGCTATGGGAACCACAGCTACGACACGGAGGCAAGGTGATTCTGGTACAGCTAGAAACTAGGACACCGTTTTTTTTATTTATTTATTTTTTTGCTCATCTATCAATCCCTGCAAGAGGATTTCTCTTTCACTTAGCACTGCAGTAAATGTTTTCAGCACTGAGAACACCTTCTCTTACTTCAAACCCTCTTTACAGCTATTTCTGAAGGGGAAAACAGGGAGCATTCAATTCACTAAAAGTAAAACAAGCTCTTTTAGATTTGACATTGCAGTCATGGATTCAAACGGAAGTGTCAAGAGATGGTTGTATTAACTTAGAGTTGTTCTCTACACAGCTATAAATAAAGCACACTTTAGTATTCTTAAAAAAATGCTATCTCTGTTTCGTAGCAGCAGCAAATGCCACTGAACTCATATATCTTTCTGATCAATACCAATGTCACATATTCCTGAGTAAACAGGATATTCTATGAAGATTTTCTTTTCTTTCTTTTTCTTCTCAAGGAATATGTGATATTGAAATGATTATTTAGGATTCATGATTCAGGAAGCTCATGCATGTGGTCTATTTTGATAACAGAGGTGGTTTATTTATGCTACTTTTATATTTAACCCCTAGTTGCTTTAATATATATTTTAAGGTCCCACTTTATATTGTGTCGCTTATACCTGTGAACTTACATGGTAGTTAGATGTGTAAGTAGTATGTAACTACAGTGTATGTACACACTGGTACAGAGTATTTACTTGTGTATACTGGTGTAACTACACTCATGTAACAACCAACTGAATAGTATGTGTAAGTACAAATGTGTAACAGGACATTGGTAACAACACTAGGAAAGTACACATCTGTAACAAGAATTATGTAAGTGCATTGTGTAACAACAATATGTACTTGCAGATGTTTTCCCACTTCCACACCTGTTTGCAGATCATGTACTTGTGAACACAGTATGGCAGAACTAATGCTGGATTAGAAGGTTACACCTTGTGATAACAGTGTACTTGCTTGGTAAATCCACAGGATCCACTTAATATAAAGTGTAAAATGGTCACAAATTACTGTTCATACATTCATTCATTTTCTTTTCGGCTTAGATGGGTTGCAGCTGGAAGGGCATTCACTGTGTAAAACATATGCTGGATAAGTTGGCGGTTCATTCCGCTGTGGCGACCCCAGATTAATAAAGGGACTAAGCCGAAACGAAAATGAATTTTATTTTAAACTTTATATTGTGGACCGTTCCTGTGGAGTTACCATGTAACTACACTGTTATTAAAGTGTTGCATAGAAGATATTTCTACAAGTTACACAGTAATTTGTGACCATTTTACACTTTATATTAAGTGGACAGTTCCTGATGAGTTACCATGTAAGTACACTGGTATCACAAGGTGAAACCTTCTAATCCAGCATTAGTTCTGCCATACAGTGTTCACAAGTGCATGATCTGCAAACAGGTGTGGAAGTGGGAAAACATCTGCAAGTACATATTGTTGTTACACAATGCACTTACATAATTCTTGTTACAGATGTGTACTTTCCTACTGTTGTTACCAATGTCCTGTTACACATTTGTACTTACACATACTATACAGTGGGTTGTTACATGAGTGTAGTTACACCAGTAATACAAAAGTAAATACTATTTAACGTGTTTACATACACTGTAGTTACATACTACTTACACATCTAATTACCATGTAAGTTCACAGGTATAAGCGACAATATAAAGTGGGACCTATTTTAATCAAAGAATTACATGGTGTATTTGAAGTCAATGCAGTCGTTTAATCAACAATCTGTTAATCATTTATTTGTGCGCCAAATGTATTGAACCAGTTTCAAAAAAAAAAAAATACATTTTATTTATTAGGAAGTTTTAATATGACCTAGTTAAAGGCCTCAAACATATTATAATATATTGTAGTTGCTGTAATGTGATTATGCTGGTTTCCCAGTACTGCATTGGCACTTGAAGGGTATCCACTGTGTAAAACATATGCCGGAATAGCTGGCGGTTTATTCCGCTGTGGCGACCTTTGAAATAGAGACTAAGGAAAATGAATGAATAATTATGCTGATTGTGCACTATATATATATATATATATATATATATATATATATATATATATATATATATATATATATTAGTGGTGAGTGGTGATAAAAAAAAATATATAAAAAAAATGTATAAGTTGAGTTGGGAGCTGGGTCTATTCTACGCAAGCTATGATGACTTTCACCTTGATATTTCAGCGCAGATGTATACCTGGCCGAATTGCACTGTGGGGGGCGAGAATGAGTCTTCGAACCTGTGTGTATTCCTACTGTGAAATTACCACATCAAACGTGACGCGCTAACATGGATGCAGTTCACTAGAATGAATCTGATTAACGTTAGCTCTACATCTAACGATCAGGCACCTGTAGAGTTTATGCGTTCGAGTAAAACATATACAAAACAAATGGACCGGGTGCCTTTTAAAACGAATGACGGTGAATGAAAGTCAAACCGGTGAGCCGTCTGACAAAAAAGTGTCCTTCTGAATTAAATCAGCAGGATGCCCTTCTGGATCTTTCACTTACTTTAAAGACACTACTGACTACGCTTACATGGACATCTGTAGTCTAGTTATTTGCCTTAATAGACAATAATATAATTAAGGTGTTTACGTGAAGTGCTTTCATGTAAGAGTTTCCTGTAATTTTGCGTGACATTAACTGCAGTTTGGCAGTTTCACCTTTACTCATGAACATTTCATTCATGCCCCCATGACAAACTGGAGTATTAAATACAAATAGGGAGTAAGGACTGGTGAGAATTTTATGGAATTTAATAACGCACGCCGACTGGAAAGAAAATGTCGCAATTTCGCAACGTGTGTGTGTGGATCTTGTTGGAAAATATGACAAAAGGTCTTACATGATGGTAATAGTTTGATTGCTGTGTTTACCTCAATGATGCCAATAATATATGCACACTCCACGTCTTAATTCCATTTCTGTTAAGTTCAGTTATGACTTAAGTCAGATTAAGGTAATAATCGCAGAAAAATTGCCATTTCAAGCTTATGTAGGCCTACAGTTCAATATTCATGTTTAACTCAATAAACAGTTAGTAAACACAAGTACATCTTATTGAACAATATTTATTTTCATCACCAATTATCATAGTAGAACAGTTTCTCAAGCAGTTTGTGATGCATTTTGGAAACAGGAGATGAGCCCCTGGTCTAATGCACCACCTGGCTTGAGAAACCTGTTCTCAAAGACTTTTAGTCATTATTTTGTTAGCACACATATTCTAAATGCCTTCGGTAGAATTCAAATGAGCCATTTTAATCTAGATTAATGTAGATTAATTCCAAGATTACAGTGAGATTAATCTAGATTAAAAAAATATCTATGCCCACCTATATGTATATATATAATTGTGAATGTATTTATATATATTTTGATTGATTTATTATTATTATAATTTTTTTTATTATTATTATTTCAAACCAGCTAAATTTACTTGAATTATTTACAATCACATTATTAAGATTTGCTTCAAAACCATGCATGTTCATCTTGTTTTGTTTTATTTAAACATAGTTATGAGATAAGGATACGGTTTAGGGGGAATGTTCACTCTGCATATATAACTACATAGTTTTTTGTTGCTTAAAATGCATTTCTTAAATTAAAAAAAGTTAATATATGTAATATATATATAAATGTGTGTGTTCACAGGATTACTACCACAGCTGCCTGCATGATGGACCTGCGCAGATACCCACTAGATGAGCAGAACTGTACACTGGAAATTGAGAGCTGTGAGTGTCTCTTAACACAAATTAATTTACTGTATCTTTTTTGTAACGTTTTTTTTCTCCACCACTTCCTCTCTATACGGTATATATATATATATATATATTTAGTTGGTAACACTTTACAATAAGGTTGTATTAGTTAATGTTAGTTAATGCCTTTACTAATATGAACAAACAACAAACAATATATTTATTACAGTATTTGTTTATGTTAGTTAACATTAGTTAATGAAACTACAGTTGTTTATTGTTAGTTCATGTTAACTCACAGTGCATTAACTAATGTTAATAAGCATGAATTTGGATGTTTATAATCGTTAGTAAATGAACTATGAGTAACAAATACTGTACAAGTAATGTTCATAATTAGTTCATATTAGTAAATACATTAACTAATGTAAAGTGTTACTATTCAGTGAAATGAAAAACAGCAGTATTCAGACTAAATCACTACTTTGTTGAAGCACCTTTGGCAGTCATTACTGTCTTTTTGGTTAATATGTGGCAAGCATCGCACACCTGGATTCGGGGAGGTTTCTTCCATTATTCCCTGTAGATCCGCTTAATCTCTGTCAAGTTACATGGGGACCCATTGGTGGGTTGAAATTTCCCAGCTTCTCCAGAGATGTTTAATCTTGTTCAAGTTGCTCTGGCTGGCCCACTCAAGAACTGAAGAGTCGTCCCTAAACCCCTTGCATTGTCTCGCTAATGTGCTAAGTTAAGTCAATTTTTATTTGTGAAGAGAAAAAGAATGTACCATTAAACCGCAATGCACTTTTGGTATGTAAGACAAGGGAGCCTGATTCCCATTTATTTCTATTGATCTATTATATTACATATACACTCATAAGCAAAACAACGCATTACAAATAATGAAGAAAATCACATATGGAAATGTTTTCTTGTTATTTTTAGCTTCTCAGACACACAACGATCATTTGTTTGTCAAGATCAGTGTTTACAAGATGTTTTTTTTAAAAGATATTGCTATAGAACAGCTTTTTCTGTGGTGATTTGCATTGGTTTATATTGTGCACTCCTGTGTTTGACCACAAACATTGCTGAACACCACTCGCCATGACGTAGAAGGTTTATAACCAGTTTATGGTAGGTAAATAGTAGTGCTGGGCCGTTAACGGCGTTAACGTGCTGCGTTAACGCGAGACTCTTATCGCGTGATAAAAAAATATCACCGTTAATCTATTGTCAAAGTTGGGTTGGGAGCTGGGTCTATTTTACGCAAGCTATGATGGCTTTCACCTTGATATATTACCGCGGATGTATACCTGACTGGTGTGCCGTCTGCTCTTTTGAATCAAATCAGCAGAGACTCTAACTGCAGTTTGGCAGTTTCACTTTTCATTTATTCCTTCGTGACAAACTAGGGTATTAGACGCAAATACGGAGTAAGGACAAGTGAGAGAGTTATGGAATTTAATGACGCATGCCAAATGGTAAAAAAAAAAACTTCCGCATTTCACGATGTGTGTGTGTGTTTGTGTATGTGTGTGTGCAGTCCTTTCTGACAGCCGCGTGTGGACCTTGTCGGAAAATATGGTGAAAGGTCCTAAAGACCGCGGGGTTTACTTCAATAATGCCACTAATATCTGCATACTCCACGTCTTAATTCCATTTCTGTTTAGTTCAGTGATGACTTTAGTCAGATTAAGCTCATCAGAATTCGCTGTTTGAAGCTTATGTAGGCCTACAGTTCAACATTCATGTTTAACTGAATAAACAGTTAGTAAACACAAGTACATCTTATTGAACATCATTTATTTTCATCACCAATTATCATAGTAGAACAGTTTCTCAAGCAGTTTGTGATGCATTTTGGAAACATTTTGGAGATGAGACCCTGGTCTAATGCGACACCCGGCTTGAGAAACCTGTTGTCAAAGACTTATTATTTGGGTAACACCCATATTCTGAATACCTTCGGCAGAATTCAAATGAGCCATTTTAATCTAGATTAATCTAGATTAATTTCGAAATTAATCTAGATTAATCTAGATTTAAAAAATTAATCTATGCCCACCTATAGTAAATAGTAAACAAATGTTCCTTTTTTGTTTACTATCTCTTTCACAATTTAATAGACAGCATTAGTAAAGACCTCAGACTTCACCATCTGTCAGAAATGGAGAAAAAAAATAGTTGTAAAAAACAGGCTAAGTCGGAGTCAGTTTTCCTCTGTCCAAAGGGATGGAGAGGCAGAGCCTCAGTCTAGACTGAAGTGAACGATTTGCTTGAAAATAAGTATTTGTTAAGTTAATTTTATGAAGTAATGTTCAGAGTCAGAATGAGCTTTATTTGCCAAGTGTGCACAAAAAACACAATAGATTTTTTTGTGTTTTTTTTTCTGGATCTCAGAATACATACAGTACATACATACTGTAAATATCAACACAAGAACACAGAATGACATTTAAATAAGTGGGAAATGAAGTAAACAGCTAAAATTCTGACATTTATAGGTATTTATATACATCTAGACGGTTTATGTGCAATATTTGCATTGTTGACTTTTTTAATTGTATGAATAAGAAATAAAATATTTATATAAAAGTCTTTTACCTGACAAAAGTCTTGTCACCAAGTTTTAGGAACAACAAATAATACTTGACTTCTAGCTGATCATTTGGTATCAGAAGTGGCTTATATAAAAGGCAAATACCTCTAGATTATGCTTAATTTACCAAAATAAAATAGGATCATGCCTTGATTTTTAATTATTTAATTAGGACATGTTAATACGCAGCTGTCAATGAATTCGGTGGGTGGGGAAACCGCACTCCTACGTCACAGTGCGATGGGCCTTAAAAATGGCAGGGACTTGGATTCTATTTTAACATCAAGACATAAAAAAGAGACTTAATGTGTTTTTATCATTCTAATATGACTGTGGACACACTATACTGTACCTACACACAGTCCAAACAGCTTACAAAAGATGATTTTTTTTATCATAGGTGCCCTTTAAGGGCATTTGATACAACATTAATAGGATCGAACGTATTTCTTTTTAATATTAAGCAATTTTCTTTGAAATCTAAATGTATATTTTCCTCCTTATTAAACACTCCCTCGCCTGAACTTGCCGCGAGAGAGACAGAGAAAAAGAAAGCACATCAGCACCAAGGAAAAATTAGACGCTCAAGACACAATCTTTACAACAATGACATACTAATAAATTAGCAAATATATGACAGAGGTTTGTGATACAACAATTACAGAGAAGCATTCATTAAATACTTTTTTAAACAAATCTTGAGTAGTGGACGAGCACAAACAAAAATATAATTATTTGTATATTTTTCTTGAAAAAAAAAATCTTTTTGAAAGAAATTTCATTTGGTATAATTTGTATTTTAATTTTAATGTATTTTTGTTGGTCAGTTATCTACTAGATAAACAAGAATAACAAATCACATCTGAGGTGACGCGCTTCAAAAAAAGTCCGCTATATGCTTCAGTGCCAAAACAAAAATAATCATCTAGCCTAAATAAAATTTAAGTGAAATATTCACAGTTTCAGAGAACGTCTCGGGTTACGTATGTAACCATAGTTCCCCGAGAGGGAACGAGACACTGCGTCTAACCAGAACGCTAGGGGAACACCTCTTTTATACGCGTCTTGAAGCACATGTGAAATCAATCTAATGAAATTAAGCGGTGACGTCACCACGCGCGTGCACGCAGCGACGTGAACGTCAGACCAGAGAGTATAAAAGCCTGCACTGACCATTCAGTGTTAACTTCAAATTTGCTTGAAAGAAGTAACAGGCAGAAGAGAGTATGGCGGAAGACGCAGTGTCTCGTTCCCTCTCGGGGAACTATGGTTACATACGTAACCCGAGACGTTCCCCTTCTAGGGAACTTCTACACTGCGTCTAACCAGAACGCTAGGGGAACGCAATACCCACTAGGCCAGACTCACTCTGACTGTGAGGAATGCACACTCAAGAAGTGAGAACGAAGAGTCCAGCTGGTCGTGATGCACAGAAATATGTCGACCAACCTACCACCATACAATGTCAGAGAGGGCAGTGCCCGACAGATAGGCTCTAGGAGCCACAAGAAGAACCATTAGAGAAAAAGCTCTATGATTAATGATGCCAGCCATCTGTTGTTCTTAAAATAATTCAGATAGCATTAGTTAGTCTGTTAGTCTCTCCCTAGTCAGACGCTCGAAAAGTGGGGGCGATTTAAGACCTGTAGCACGACAGAGAACGGAGTCCGGAGGTCACCAACCCATTTAAGGGAAGATATCTTCAGCAGAAAAACTGTTTAAGAACCAGATAACTATCTGACACCTCCTGCCAGGCTCAAATGGGAAAACAGAGATGCTTTTGAGCCCTACTGTCAAAACCCAAGACGGTGTCCTTTTGTGCTAAGTGGTCTTTGCCTTACGGCTCCACAGAGGAAGTGTTGAATTAGTCTCTGCCCAGAGACTCGACATCTGGGGGAGAAGTTAAGTTGCTACTGCTGCTACGTACACATTTGTGTAAAGGCAGCTAGCCCTACCGACAGATATTTTCACGGTAGCTTTTTGGGTTCAGCTGGTGTTAGTGCACCAAGCTGAGAAAAGTGCCCATTTAAGGGAGTATAGCTTCCTCTTTAGTGGTGCCCTGGAACTCAGTATGGTTTACGCAGCCTAGGTTGACAATCATACTTTAGGGAATTGGCCTCTTCAGAGGCCACAGCTGTCCAGGACTTATGGGAGCAGAGTAACCAAGGAAGAACAACCGTACGGACCTAGCCTGGGCCATGTCTGCACCATGGCATCCGGTCCCATTGGGGTTGGATATGAAAGAGACAAATCGTAGCATAAAATGCATGGTCTCCTGCCATTTCCTAGCTCTCACCTCAACAGGAGGTGTGCTCCCATGTCAAGAACCAGAGTTTCTCCACATAGATAGGGATCGAAAGCAGTGCCGCAAAACCATGATCATGTGGAAAGGATTCCCCTCAGGGAAAGAAACCCTGGATTGAGCCACCACTGCAGGGGTCTCATGTACATAGGGCCGAACGTAATGGCGTTGGCTGCTAATGCCATGAGACACAACGATCTATGCAACCGTTAACGTGGTGCTCCACAGGAGGATCCAATGTGCCAATGTGCAGAGCAGTTGGAACTTAGACCCCCGTGAGTACTGGTTTAAGCGACCACCAATGTATTGTCTTTGCAGACAGGGACATGATGGCCCCTTATGTTTGGGAGAAAAATGTCTTAGGGCCAGAGAGCTGGCTAGAACACCGATATCATCTCCAGGCATTAAATGTCTCACAGGAGATGACATTTTCCTCATTGTCCCGCTTTGGAAAGGCCTCTCAAGACCGCAACCAGACCCATAAGAGAAGAGTCTATCATAAGCATGACGCGATGACAGACAGCTTCTAACACTGGGCCCTGGGACAGGAACCAGGGCTTTTTCCACATACTTAAGGCTCGAAGGCAGCACCGCGAGACCTTGATCATGTGGAAAGGATTTCCCTCAAGGGAAGAAACCCTGGGTTGAGCCACCACTGCAAGGGTCTCATGTACATAGGGCCGAACGTAATGGCGTTGGCTGCTAATGCCATGAGACCCAACAGTCTATGCAACTGTTAACGTGGTGCTCCACAGGAGGATCCAATGTGCCAATATGCAGAGCAGTTGAGACTTTAGACCCCCTGTGTACTGGTTTAAGCGACCACCAATGTATTGTCTTTGCAGACAGGGACATGATGGCCCCTTATGTCTGGGAGAAAGTGTTTTAGGGCCAGAGGGCTGGCTAGAACACCAATATCATCTCCAGGCATTAAATGTCTCACAGGAGACGATATTCTCCCTATTGTCCTGCTTTGGAAAGGCCTCTCAAGGCCACATCCAAACCCATAAGAGAAGAGTCTATCATAAGCATGGCGCGATGACAGACAGCTTCTAACACTGAGCTCTGGGACAGGAACCAGGGCTTTTTCCACATACTTAAGGCTCGAAGGCAGCGCCGCGAGACCTTGATCATGCGGAAAGAATTCCCATTGAAGGAAAAAAGATCCCTGGATTTGAACCACCACTGCAGGGGTCTCATGTAAAGCAGCCCGAACGGAATCGCGCTGGATGCTGCTGCCATGGGACCTTACAGTCTCCGAAACTGTATTACAGTGATGGATTGGCCTTGTTCGACTCTGTATACGGCTGACTGAAACGAAGTGATTCATGGCAGGGACCGATGTGTTTGCATCATCGTGGCGTCCCTTTGCACACCCCAAGAAGTGAAACAAGCGCACTTTTGTGTGGTGTTCAGCCGAAACCTCAACCTTATGATATGGCTGAGAACGACAACTCGATGCCGAACTGCCATATCGTAAAACTGAGCTAGAATTAGCCACTGTTTATGTAATTTAGGATATGTATCCTGTATACAAAGTGGATGAAGGTTTGAGGTGACAGAGCTAGGCTGAATGGAAGAACCCGATACTGGAACACTTCGCCCCCGAAAGTGAACCTCAGGTACCTCCTGTGTTGGAGAAGGATGGATGTGTGGACATATACGTCTTCCAGGTTTGTGACAACCCAGTGCTCATACTGAATGTGTGACACTACATTCTTGATGGTTAACATCCTGAATTTGAAGGCCCTGACGGACTAATTTAGATTTTTAAATCTAATATGGGACGCAGTCCCCCATCCTTATTCAGAACGATGATATGCCGGCTGTAAAAACCCTGACTGTCTGTCAAGTGGGTTTAGAAAGACCAGTACATCTTGTTCCAATCCAGAGCCTGTTCTAGCTTTATTACGGTGGTAGATACCGTTAAATCGAAGTGGATGTGCACAACATTGTATTTCGTAGCCATGTTTCACTGTGAACAGGACCCACTGAAGCACCATCGGCGGGTGTTTCCACGCCACCAAAAATGTGCTGGGGGTACCAGCCTCTCGAGGCCGGTCTCTGGTTACTCTTTAACCCTCCGAAGAAGGGGTAAGGTCCCCAATGCCCTCAGACACTGAGGACCACCCACCCTGAGAAGCGCAGAGCCCTCAGCCACCATAGGTGGTGGGGTAGTCTACCCCCTCCTCAACGGACCATCTTAGGGAGGACACCAAACAGTGCCCATACGGTCCACGGGCCCTGGGAAATCTGACTCCCAACATGTCTAGATTTTCCTTTATCTTCTGTTTTCCTTGGAATAACTATAGTTTTTGTTCCAGTATTAGAGGAAAACTCGGGCTGAGATTGAGCTCTCAGGTCCTTATTTTTATTTTTCACCGCATGATATGAGGAGTTATTTAGACGGCTGGGGCTGTTTGATTCAATTCAATTCACCTCTATTTCCATAGCACTTTTACAATGTAGATTGTGCCAAAGCACCTTCGCATAGAAGATTATAGTGAATTAAAACAGTGTCAGTTCAAGTTGATTGTTTTTAATAAACCAGCCTGGTATGCCTGTAACACTGTCATAGTGTGCAAACATCCTACTGATGGTTTGCCGTCATATAGGCTTTGCCCACTAGACGTGAAGTAACCTCAGAGGTCTAGAAAACAAAGGAGGGACTTCAGCAATTTAATATCTGGTTAAAAAAGACATGTCAAATCTTTCTCCATAAGTGGCATATTTTAACATGCTTTCTCCCTTCCGCCCAGGAAATGAGAAACAAATGGCAGTTTTTGGTGTCATAAAACATGCTAAATATGGATTATTCCATAATTTAATAACTGCTGCATGCAGCTCAGGGCAAAAGGGGAGGTCCCTTTGTGGAGGATCTACTCTCTTGCAGTTCTCTCTCGTCTAAAATACTCGAGAGCAGCAGCACGCGACATAAATCTCCACTAACTCCTTATATTCTACTGACAGGGGTGGCAGATCCCTCGACCCTCTTTGTGTATATTGCGACGCCGTATTCGTTTCCTCGGAAAAAAAGGCGCCGCCCTCTCCCGAGGCGCAGAAGAAACCGCAGCCGCGCGGGCTTCTTACACTCCCGAGAGAGGATTAGATCTCACGGAAAGATCTAGCTGTGATCCACACATATTGAAGCCGCGAGGATTACGAGCCGCGGGTATTTCTCATATGAACGCCCACGACCGCAGCACTTTTGTGTGTTTGAGAGAGAGAGTGATACAAAGCTCACATCAACATACTCGAATGCTGACAGAGAGAGCATCACAAACTCGCATCAGCGTTCTCAAACGTTGACAGAGAATGCTCTACTCCCAATAAGCACATTTCGTGCAAATCACAAATTGTAACACAGTAGCACACACGCTTTAAAGTTTCTCTGTTCTCTGCCATAATTCACTTTGAGTGGCTTTCGTCAGTTTTTTTGTATTTGTGTGTGCAGTATCAGTATTGAGTTGGACAAAAAGAGGGTGCATTCACATGCATGCTTCTTGAAAGCAAAGAAGTTAACACTGAATGGTCAGTGCAGGCTTTTATACTCTCTGGTCTGACGTTCACGTCGCTGCGTGCACGCGCGTGGTGACGTCACCGCTTAATTTCATTAGATTGATTTCACATGTGCTTCAAGACGCGTATAAAAGAGGTGTTCCCCTAGCGTTCTGGTTAGACGCAGTGTAGAAGTTCCCTAGAAGGGGAAACCTATATTAAACTGTTTTCACTGGTAATGACAATTTCATCCTTTGAGCCGGTCAGTTTCACGTTAAATAGTTTATTTGAGTAATTTAAATAAGCAACACAGGATTTTACAATGTATTAGCAGCACTGAACGTGTTCCCAGACTACCTCGGAAGAACAAACTCGGTCAGAAGGCTGAGAGAACTCAGAAACTCGTTGTGAGAATGGAGATATCTGCATATTTGTGTCAGTCTGTCAAATAAAATTGCTCAAAACACCAAAAAACACCATCAAAAAATCTATTAGAAAAGGTAGTTAAAGTTTGCATAACCAATGATTGATCTCATCCACCGGAAACCCACTCATAAGTAAATATGCAGATGTTGATTATATATACAGTTGAAGTCAGAAT
>CAIGQS010000087.1:180719-190898 GCA_903798195.1 Danio kyathit
AAGATCGGCATACTCCACATGTCTTAATTCGATTTCTCTTTAGTTCGATTATGACCTTAATCTGATTAAATTAATCAAAATCGCTGTTTACATGGTCGACTCTTAATCAGAGTATTGTCTTAATCGCATTAAAATCGAATTATTGGTGTCCATGTAAACGTAGTCACTGTTAGCTCACAGTGACTACGTTTACATGGACATCAGTAATCGAATTATTTGCTTTAATCTAATTAAGAGAATAATAAGACTAAGGTGTTTACATGAGTTGCTTTTTGAGTGTTCCTTTCATGATCCCGTTTTACATGTCATAGCACATAATTCGATTAGCGTCATTGCGTCACCGCGCTATCGGCATTTCCTCCGGATTTTCATGTAATTTCAAGTGTTTCCTTTTTAATTTGTCGACTTTAACTGCAGTTTGGCACTTTTACTTTCATTAGGGAACATTTCATGCATACCCACCTTGACAAACGAGATATTGGATGCATCTATGAACTGCTGGAAGAATGATGAAAGTTCATACCGCATGCTGAATAGAAGAAAAAAAAAAACCCTCCGCATTTCACCATGCAGGTGTCTGTGGTCTGCACTGCCTCGGTATGTGCAGAGTGTCAATCAGCCGTGCGTGTGTGTGTGTCTGGGTGTGTGTGTGAAGTACCCTGTCGCAAAAAGCGGCTTAAAGTCCTACATGATGGAAATAGTTCGATTAAGGCGTTTACATGTCTGTACTGCACTTCAATAATGCGACTAAGATCGGCATACTCCACATGTCTTAATTCCATTTCTCTTTAGTTCGATTATGACCTTAATCTGATTAAATTAATCACAAATCGCTGTTTACATGGTCGACTCTTAATCAGAGTATTGTCTTAATCGCATTAAAATCGGATTATTGGTGTCCATGTAAACGTAGTCAGTGTTGGCTCACATTTTTAGCTGTAGAGAACAGCTAATGCTTAGTCCTAATATAAATTAAAAACACAAGAAGCTGTCCTTGATGCATTTTGGTTTCCAGAAAAGGGGTTTGCAAAACCACAAATGTTCAAAGTACTAAATCTAAACTAACCATATTGATTTTGTTAGCTCACAGTGACTATGTTTACATGGACATCAGTAATCGAATTATTTGCTTTAATCTAATTAAGAGAATAATAAGACTAAGGTGTTTACATGAGTTGCTTTTTGAGTGTTACTTTCATGATCGCGTTTTACATGTTATAGCGCATAATTCGATTAATGTCATTGCGTCACCGCACTATCCGCATTTCCTCCGCAGTTTCATGTAATTTCGGGTGTTTCATTTTTAATTCGTCGACTTTAACTACAGTGTGGCACTTTCATTCACAAACACTTTATGCAAGCCCACCGTGACAAACGAGATATTGGAATGAACTGCTGAAAGTGTTGTTTTAATGGAAGTTCATACCGCATGCTGAATGTAAGAAAAAAAAACCTCCGCATTTCACGATGCAGGTGTCTGTGGTCTACACTGACTCGGTAGGTGCAAAGAGTGTCAAACAGCCATGAGTGCATGTCTGTGTGGACTACCCTGTTGCAAAAAGCAGCTTTAAGTCCTACATGACAGTAATAGTTCGATTAAGGCGTTTACATGTCTGTACTGCACTTCAATAATGCGACTAAAATCGTCATACTCCACATGTCTTAATTCGATTTCTCTTTAGTTCGATTATGACCTTAATCTGATTAAATTAATCAAAAATCGCTGTTTACATGGTCGACTCTTAATCAGAGTATTGTCTTAATCGCATTAATATCGAATTATTGGTGTCCATGTAAATGTAGTCACTGTTAGCTCACAGTGACTACGTTTACATGGACATAAGTAATCGAATTATTTGCTTTAATCTAATTAAGAGAATAATAAGACTAGGTGTTTACATGAGTTGCTTTTTGAGGGTTCCTTTCATGATCCCGTTTTACATGTCCATAACCACATAATTCGATTAGCGTCATTGCGTCACCCGCTATCGGCATTTCCTCCGGATTTTCATGTAATTTCGAGTGTTTCCTTTTTAATTTGTCGACTTTAACTGCAGTTTGGCACTTTTACTTTCATTAGGGAACATTTCATGCATACCCACCTTGACAAACGAGATATTGGATGCATCTATGAACTGCTGGAAGAGTGATGAAAGTTCATACCGCATGCTGAATAGAAGAAAAAAAAAACCCTCCGCATTTCACCATGCAGGTGTCTGTGGTCTGCACTGCCTCGGTATGTGCAGAGTGTCAATCAGCCGTGCGTGTGTGTGTGTCTGGGTGTGTGTGTGAAGTACCCTGTCGCAAAAAGCGGCTTAAAGTCCTACATGATGGAAATAGTTCAATTAAGGCGTTTACATGTCTGTACTGCACTTCAATAATGCGACTAAAATCGGCATACTCCACATGTCTTAATTCCATTTCTCTTTAGTTCGATTATGACCTTAATCTGATTAAATTAATCACAAATCGCTGTTTACATGGTCGACTCTTAATCAGAGTATTGTCTTAATCACATTAAAATCGGATTATTGGTGTCCATGTAAACGTAGTCACTGTTAGCTCACATTTTTAGCTGTAGAGAACAGCTAATGCTTAGTCCTAATATAAATTAAAAACACAAGAAGCTGTCCTTGATGCATTTTGGTTTCCAGAAAAGGGGTTTGCAAAAACACAAATGTTCAAAGTACTAAATCTAAACTAACCATATTGATTTTGTTAGCTCACATTGTTAGTTTTGTGGTGAACAATTCTAGTGCATGTCATTAAGTAATCTTCAATTGAAATCTGAAAATGCACTTCATGTTTTTTTTTTCAGTTAAATTGTCAGGTTACGTCGGTCTGAGGTATTGAGTGTGGCTTACATACTTTACCACGCCCCTTCAACTGTCAGTTTTGACAACAAACAGTAATGGTGAGGAGCAGGGGCGTTAAAATACCCCGCTAAAATACCTCCACTTTCAAAAGGTGATCTACTCTAATCTTAATAATAGGATTATAAATGGTTTAATAATAAATAAAGGGTTTTTGAGTTGACAGTCTTTTAACAATAAATTGTGAAGCTTTGTGACTTGTAACTAGTGGTCTAAAGTAACTAATTACAAATACTCAAATTACTGTAATTGAGTAGTTTTCCTCAGGAATTGTAATTCACTCAGTAGTTTTAATAATGTGTACTTTTACTTTCCCTTAAGTACATGTTTAGTGCAGTATCAGTAATTTTTCTCCACTACTTTCAACATGCACTAACTACTTTATTTTTCCTGCCTATGGGGATTAAAAAAATCAGTCTGGTGACTCTTGTCCAATCAAATCACACATACCGTAGAAGGTAAATCACATCATAATGAACTACCTCAAGACATGTGCACTTTATAATTGCAGCAAACTGTTTGGAAGTATTAAAATGTCCATGAAGATGTTCAAAATCTTTACGCGCATTGACCCAGAGACTGTTTAGATGCATGTCACTAATGAGAAGATGACGGATGTTTACTGTATGATGACCGAAATAGCCCTTAAACACCCAGCAGGCACAGGACGTCAACATGACGTCTGATTGACAATGAACCCTAACATCATGGGGACTTTGCATTATGTTTGGAAATGAAAATCGGGTTGACTTCAGGCCAACATCAATATCCAATGTCCAACCTAAAACCAACCAAATATCAACGTCTAATGATGTTACAGCTTGACATTGTGTGAACGTTGCCCCTATGACATCTATCAGACGTTAGTTTTTGGTTGCAATACCTGATGAATAAATGTCAGTATTTGACGTCATACTGTATATGACGTTGGTTTAAGATGTTGGCTCGACGCTGGATTTTGATCACTTACTAACAACCTAAAATCAACCAATATCAACGTCATTTGACGTCATTATTGGACATCAAAATAACATTGTCCTTAGCTGCTGGCTTGACAATTAATTTTGGTCACCTGACATCACAACCTAAATCTAACCTAATATTAACGTCTCATGATGTTGTGTGCCGTCTGGGCAATAACTAAATGAACTACAGAATGTTACGTTTACACACACATGCACAAATTGCATGTAAACACATCAGCTTTTGACAGCATAATACTCACTACTCACTACTCTTGAGTACTTTGAAAAGGGCTACTTTTTACTCATGCTTTGAGTATTAGTTACAACAGATACTTTTACTCTACTTGCACTACATTTTTAGGCAAGTAATGGTACTTTTACTTGAGTATGATTTTTCAGTACTCTTTCCACCACTGCTTGTAACACTAAAAAGGAAAAAAAAACATTGATAAATTAACCCACTTCTCATTTACTAGTCTGTTATGAGCCATCTCATACCTCTTGACAGTGGCGGCTGGTCAATAGAGGGCGCTGGGGCGCCGCCCCCGTCAAGTTAGACTCCTTTAATATGTCAATATTTATTATCACAAATATTAACAAAATAAACTGATTTAATTATAACATTCTAACATTTATTGTAGTCATACTAACATTTATTGAAAAAAAAATGTATGAACAATATTTTTTCATATGTGTGCAGGGGCGCCGGACTAATGGGTGTCTATGTAGGTACACAAAGTTTTGCAAAGCACGTGATATGACGATAAGCTCTAATTGGCCTGTTCTAAATTGTCTTTGGGGCGCAGCGCTCTGCCCGAACCCTCCCATTTTTTTGTTAGAACGAATCATATTTGTTTTTATATGATTGGCCTTATGTGATTGGACCATTCTCACTTAGACCGTTCACTCAGCAGCAGCTCGTCAGTTAGCTGTGCTGACCTTTAATCATATAATGAAAGCAAGTGCAAGATGAAGGAAAATTCTGTTTTATCTTTGCAAAGATATCCGTTTACAAGGCGTTTGGATGAAGAAAAAAAAAGAATCAAGGAGCTTGGACCAGATCGACCTTCCTTGCAAAACTAATGAAAACAAATTCACCAGTAGTCAAGTGATGGCGAGCGCGAGGGGCTTTTCCAGCCTTTTACTATTTCCGTGTTTGCTGTTTCAAACAGCACGACGCAATAGAGGCTGAATGCATTGGCTATGCTGTCAATAGAGAAGAGACTGGTGACTGAGATGACTGACTTTAACCAAAAGGTCATTGAGAAATTTTCAAGCTAGAAAAAAAGGAGAGCAAAATTTATTTTTAAGTAGTGCTACTGGCCAGTGATTAGGCAATAATTGTTTGTGTGTGTGTGTGTGTGTGTGTTTACTGATTATCTTGATTACTTCATTACTGATAAACCCAAATTGAACTAAAATGAACTGATTTGTGATGCATTTATTGTATGCTTTAGTCATTTTTGTTTTTTTTTTGTTTTTGGTACGTCACCTGAAAAATGGCTTTTAAAATGCGCCCCCCTCACATTTTTTAACACCAGCCGCCACTGCCTCTTGAGCCTCCTGTCTCCTCCTGATTTGCAGTTTCTGTTTGTTTTTTGAAAATGTAATTTTCTGCATGTCTTCAAATCTGAAAATATGAATTATTTTTATTGTGTGAGTTGTTATCCAATGTGATGCAAAGCTACAAACATGTTCATTTGGACGGAGTGATTAACTAAGGTGTAGTTTTGTCAAGATACTGGAATTTCTAAATTCAATACCTTGCAAAATATAGATTTTCAATAGGCTGCTATTTTTGATATAATAACAATTGTATCAAAAATAGTGCAAACAAGAAATAAAAATAAAGATCTACATGCTAGAAATATGTTTACCTCAAATTTCTTTAGAGGGTCATTTTTGTTTTCAGTTTTCCTCAAAATAGGTTGATGTGGGCATTGTAGCACTTTAAATGCATGTAATGCCTGTTTCATTCATACTTGAGCAGAAATTCCATATATGCCTCACAAAAGTAGTTTCAGTAGTTGAACATTCCAGGAAATCCCTAATATGGATGAAGGCATCATAAAAAGGCTTTAACAATAAATGGTTTATATGTGTTCTTCCAGCCATATTAGGTATTTTCATAAGAAAGTCGATTTATAATTCGATGCTAACTGACATAAGTTACAATAGAATATAGCTATAAAATGCAAAAATAATATGCTAGAAGGGGCGATGCAGTGGCGCAGTAGGTAGTGCTGTCGCCTTACAGCAAGAAGGTCGCTGGTTCGAGCCTCAGCTGGGTCAGTTGGCATTTCTGTGTGGAGTTTGCATGTTCTCCCTGGGTTCACGTGGGTTTCCTCCGGGTGCTCCGGTTTCCCCCACAGTCCAAAGACATGCGGTACAGGTGAATTGGGTAGGCTGAAATTGTCCGTAGTGAATGAGAGTGCGATGTGGATGCGTGGATGTTTCCCAGCTGGAAGGGCATCCTCTGCATAAAACATGTGCTGGATAAGTT
Organism: Danio kyathit; assembly: GCA_903798195.1. Taxonomy (NCBI): domain Eukaryota; kingdom Metazoa; phylum Chordata; class Actinopteri; order Cypriniformes; family Danionidae; genus Danio; species Danio kyathit. Next base: position 187,061 of record CAIGQS010000087.1, read on the forward strand.
GGCGGTTCATTCCGCTGTGACGACCCTAGATTAATAAAGGGACTAAGCCGAAAAGAAAATGAATGAATGAATATGCTAGATGCATGAACTCACTGTGATTTAACTATTAGAAACAGATGTGACTGGCTATATCATCTAGATAAATATGTCTAGATATCTATATCATATCTTGAAAGCTAGTACAATTTACATTTTTCTGATTAATTCGCATGTATTTACATTTATATGAAGCACATTTTATTGATTACAGTTATTTTATTTCACCAAAACTACACACATTTTATACTCCAAAAACAAATATTAAGCTTCATCAGTAGTTAGAACTATTCAGTTTCACGAAACAGTTGTATTATTACCTCATCAGCTTGACCCAAGTGAGCTACAAACAAGTAGGTATCATTAGAAAGAAGACACTTCGAGCTAGGCATGGGATAACCATTTTTAAGGGATACCGCTGTTTGGGTTTTAAAACCGCCAATATTTTCTGCTATGCAGTTCTTATGGTATATGCAAGTGTTTTTTTCAAGTTAATTAATAAACAGCATCTCCAACAGAAAATATATCCAAAGATGCCATTTTAAATTGTAAAGAAATCTGTGTTTTTGAAACTAATGAAGACAGTAGAATGACAGTCAATGATTCATTTCAAATTACTTATAAAGGGAAAATGGCAACTATGAACTTCAGAAACTATAGTTGCCGGTGGGCTAAAATGGATTAAGCCAACGAGATGTGACATGTGGAATACACCAAACCTTGTATTAGGGGTGTCAAAATTAATCGTTTCTTCGGTGCACCACGATGCAGATGGGGACAATTCGATATCGGTTCAGTAATAGATCATAACCGGTTATTACGCACTGACATCATTTATCCCCTATGCGCGATGTCGTGGTAGAATACTATGGCGAAGGAGGCGAGGGTGAGTAAATAAAACACTCCTACTACTTAAAAAGCAGATCTTTCACTGACACTGAGGAATGGTAAAGCACGAGCCGCGATTTCACTACTAGGGAGAAATGCTGTAAAACTCCATCTATGCCCCTCTCTCTCTCTCTCTCTCTCTCCCACACACACATGCCTAGGGCATTTGACCCGTTGCCATGTCTGTGAGGTAAAGTTTCTGTTAAAGCGATACTTGTGGATCCAGACACAAGCGTGCCTGTGGTGCGAGTTTATTGTATTTTATTTATTCTATTACGGATTACCTGATAACCGCGTATTATGCGCATATAGACTGACCCGCGGCTGTTTTTCCCGCATCACTCATGGGTGAACAGCGCTTTCTTTCGTTTCTAAAGCCAAGCGCAGCCCTTTCTGTTGAGCAGGTGAAGACAATGACCAATCATAGGGGTGTAAGAACTTGCCAGCACTCAAAAAGCAAGCGGGATAATATTTACATTAGTTTATTTGTTATGAATGCTCGTGCTGTCTTCTGAGCATGTATTGGAGTTTTGTCTATAAACATTCACAAAGAGTGTTTTTTTCTTGAGCAGGTAAAATTAAAGGTACAGTTCATGTATCTTACTGCGTCTATTTAAGGACAAAATTGTATTACAAGTAATGTATAAATTTAAACATATTTATAGATTTTAATACAATTTTTTTTCTTGTGTTGTAAAGAAAAAAATCTAATTATGTATGGAAAGCATCGTCAATGCACCGTGATGCACCGAGATATCGAATTTAACCGAATCGATGGCATGATAATCGTAACCGAACCGAACCGTGAGACCAGTGTAGGTTCACACCCCTACCTTGTATCCTGATTTTTAAATAACTATCACAGACTCTGACCAACAAGAAAATCTAATATATCAGAGATATTTGTCAATCAACGAAGCACAAACAAAACAACATTTCTTCCCTCCAAGTGGACTATATTAGTGAGAATAGAGCAACTCAGGCTCATTCTGAAAATGTAGTCTCGTGGACATTTCTGTAGACCGTGAAATACATCCCGGTATCCGCGAGAGGCCGCTGCATGTCCTTTTTCGTATATCAAACATCTCTCGCGAGTGTTCTCGCGTAAACCCACCAGAGGCCGCTGTCGACCTACCGTCTGTCTGTCTGACTGAATGATTGACTGGGCAAACGGCCAATCGACTGACCCACCCTCCGCCTTCCCTAAACCCAACAAATTTTACAGATTGACCCGCCCACCCACATACTTTCCTAAACCCAACCAACGATTTACAAAAGCCGTCCAAAAAAAAAAAAGCCCTCGTCTGATTTTTACCACATTTTCAGATTTGACCACGTTCTCACCCTGTTGTTTTTGTATTACCTGATTTCTGGAACCGCTCTTCCCCGGACTCGAACCCGGTCGTCGTCATGGTCAACTCCTCTCTGCATCTCAAGTCCGCTGACATACACGACAAGCGAACGGGACAAACTGAAAGGCCTCCACACAGAGTTAAACGGTCAGCCGGTAAGCGGCAAAAGAAACTGTGAAATACCGCCCCGTATCGCTCGCTTAAAAAATGAAACGCAACCATACGTACCTCCGGCTGCAAAATAATTTGCAGTCTACAGAAACCTCCACGGCACTACATTTTCATAATGAGCCTGGGTTGGAATAGAGAATGAGGTTAGGGGCGACAAGGTGGCTCAGTGGTTAGCACTGTCACCTCAAAGCAAGAAATGCCGCTGGTTTGAGTCCGAGCTGGGCCATTTGGCATTTCTGTGTGGAGTTTGCATGTTTTCCCTATGTTAGGCCTGGTTCCGGTTTCCCCCACAGTCCAAACACATGCGGTACAGGTGAATTGGGTAAACAAAATTGGCCGTAGTGTATGTGGGAATGAGTGCATATAGGTGTTTCCCAGTACTGGGTTGCAGCTGGAAGGCCATCCGCTGTGTAAAACATACAGTTGAAGTCAGAATTATTAGCCCCCCTTTGAGTTTGTTTTCCTTTTTTAAATATTTCCCAAATTATGTTTTACAGAGCAAGGAAATTTTCACAGTATGTCTGATAATATTTTTTCTTCTGAAGAAAGTTTTATTTGTTTTATTTCGGCAAGAATAAAAGCTGTTTTTAATTTTTTAAACACCATTTTAAGGTGAAAATTATTAGCCCCTTTAAGCTATATATTTTTTTTTGATAGTCTACAGAACAAACCATCGTTATACAATAACTTGCCTAATTACCCTAACCTGCCTAGTTAACCTAATTAACCTAGTTAAGCCTTTAAATGTCACTTTAAGCTGTATAGAAGTGTCTTAAAAATATCTAGTCAAATATTATTTACTGTCATCATTGGAAAGATAAAATAAATATATAGTTATTAGAAATGAGTTATTAAAACTATTATGTTTAGAAATGTGTTGAAAATATCTTCTCTCCGTTAAACAGAAATTGGAGGGAAAATAAACAGGGGGCTAATAATTCTGACTTCAACTGTATGCTGGATAAGTTGGTTATTCTGCTAAGCGATTCATTCCGCTGTGGTGACCCCTGATAAATAAAAGGACTAAGCCTAAGAAAAACGAATGAATGAATGAATGAATGAATGAATGAATGAATGAATGAATGAGGGTATAAGGGGTGATTTCAGATACAGCTCGAGTCAATGGTTTCTCCCCTTTCTATTTCTCCAGCAAGTGTTTTCATTGTGAAATGACATTTTGTATTGACAAATGTATCGACATCCTGTCAGCGAGCATAATGTGTCCATAACCTTAAATCCTGTGAGAATCCTATGAACTTTTGTCTAATTGGTTTTTGCTTTTTTTCTTCTTCCCCTTCATAAGCTCTGTCCAAGTTTCTCGCAAGTTCTACTTTCTTTCAAGTCAACTCCACAGAGGTTTCTGGGAACACAGTGTGTTGAGAGCGTCAGCT
>CAIGQS010000087.1:191398-237405 GCA_903798195.1 Danio kyathit
CAACTTTCAAGGGGAAAGCAAGTGATTTTGAATGTGTTCAAATTTTGGTGTTCTGATGGCTTTTTCTTGCTCGTGGGGCTGAGATATGATGTTTCCAGGCCAAAAACAGAAAGTGATCAAAACAGCTTAAAACCATGAAATGCATCATTCTTTTTGTTTTAAACAACATTACATGCAGTTTTAAACATGTTTAAACAACTTTCAAGGGGAAAGCAAGTGATTTTGAATGTGTTCAAATTTTGGTGTTCTGATGGCTTTTTCTTGCTCGTGGGGCTGAGATATGATGTTTCCAGGCCAAAAACAGAAAGTTATCAAAACAGCTTAAAACCATGAAATGCATCATTCTTTTTGTTTTAAACAACATTACATGCAGTTTTAAACATGTTTAAACAACTTTCAAGGGGAAAGCAAGTGATTTTGAATGTGTTCAAATTTTGGTGTTCTGATGGCTTTTTCTTGCTCGTGGGGCTGAGATATGATGTTTCCAGGCCAAAAACAGAAAGTGATCAAAACAGCTTAAAACCATGAAATGCATCATTCTTTTTGTTTTAAACAACATTACATGCAGTTTTAAACATGTTTAAACAACTTTCAAGGGGAAAGCAAGTGATTTTGAATGTGTTCAAATTTTGGTGTTCTGATGGCTTTTTCTTGCTCGTGGGGCTGAGATATGATGTTTCCAGGCCAAAAACAGAAAGTGATCAAAACAGCTTAAAACCATGAAATGCATCATTCTTTTTGTTTTAAACAACATTACATGCAGTTTTAAACATGTTTAAACAACTTTCAAGGGGAAAGCAAGTGATTTTGAATGTGTTCAAATTTTGGTGTTCTGATGGCTTTTTCTTGCTCGTGGGGCTGAGATATGATGTTTCCAGGCCAAAAACAGAAAGTGATCAAAACAGCTTAAAACCATGAAATGCATCATTCTTTTTGTTTTAAACAACATTACATGCAGTTTTAAACATGTTTAAACAACTTTCAAGGGGAAAGCAAGTGATTTTGAATGTGTTCAAATTTTGGTGTTCTGATGGCTTTTTCTTGCTCGTGGGGCTGAGATATGATGTTTCCAGGCCAAAAACAGAAAGTGATCAAAACAGCTTAAAACCATGAAATGCATCATTCTTTTTGTTTTAAACAACATTACATGCAGTTTTAAACATGTTTAAACAACTTTCAAGGGGAAAGCAAGTGATTTTGAATGTGTTCAAATTTTGGTGTTCTGATGGCTTTTTCTTGCTCGTGGGGCTGAGATATGATGTTTCCAGGCCAAAAACAGAAAGTTATCAAAACAGCTTAAAACCATGAAATGCATCATTCTTTTTGTTTTAAACAACATTACATGCAGTTTTAAACATGTTTAAACAACTTTCAAGGGGAAAGCAAGTGATTTTGAATGTGTTCAAATTTTGGTGTTCTGATGGCTTTTTCTTGCTCGTGGGGCTGAGATATGATGTTTCCAGGCCAAAAACAGAAAGTGATAAAAACAGCTTAAAACCATGAAATGCATCATTCTTTTTGTTTTAAACAACATTACATGCAGTTTTAAACATGTTTAAACAACTTTCAAGGGGAAAGCAAGTGATTTTGAATGTGTTCAAATTTTGGTGTTCTGATGGCTTTTTCTTGCTCGTGGGGCTGAGAAATGATGTTTCCAGGCCAAAAACAGAAAGTGATAAAAACAGCTTAAAACCATGAAATGCATCATTCTTTTTGTTTTAAACAACATTACATGCAGTTTTAAACATGTTTAAACAACTTTCAAGGGGAAAGCAAGTGATTTTGAATGTGTTCAAATTTTGGTGTTCTGATGGCTTTTTCTTGCTCGTGGGGCTGAGATATGATGTTTCCAGGCCAAAAACAGAAAGTGATCAAAACAGCTTAAAACCATGAAATGCATCATTCTTTTTGTTTTAAACAACATTACATGCAGTTTTAAACATGTTTAAACAACTTTCAAGGGGAAAGCAAGTGATTTTGAATGTGTTCAAATTTTGGTGTTCTGATGGCCTTTTTCTTGCTCGTGGGGCTGAGATATGATGTTTCCAGGCCAAAAACAGAAAGTGATAAAAACAGCTTAAAACCATGAAATGCATCATTCTTTTTGTTTTAAACAACATTACATGCAGTTTTAAACATGTTTAAACAACTTTCAAGGGGAAAGCAAGTGATTTTGAATGTGTTCAAATTTTGGTGTTCTGATGGCTTTTTCTTGCTCGTGGGGCTGAGATATGATGTTTCCAGGCCAAAAACAGAAAGTGATCAAAACAGCTTAAAACCATGAAATGCATCATTCTTTTTGTTTTAAACAACATTACATGCAGTTTTAAACATGTTTAAACAACTTTCAAGGGGAAAGCAAGTGATTTTGAATGTGTTCAAATTTTGGTGTTCTGATGCTTTTTCTTGCTCGTGGGGCTGAGATATGATGTTTCCAGGCCAAAAACAGAAAGTGATCAAAAACAGCTTAAAACCATGAAATGCATCATTCTTTTTGTTTTAAACAACATTACATGCAGTTTTAAACATGTTTAAACAACTTTCAAGGGGAAAGCAAGTGATTTTGAATGTGTTCAAATTTTGGTGTTCTGATGGCTTTTTCTTGCTCGTGGGGCTGAGATATGATGTTTCCAGGCCAAAAACAGAAAGTGATCAAAACAGCTTAAAACCATGAAATGCATCATTCTTTTTGTTTTAAACAACATTACATGCAGTTTTAAACATGTTTAAACAACTTTCAAGGGGAAAGCAAGTGATTTTGAATGTGTTCAAATTTTGGTGTTCTGATGGCTTTTTCTTGCTCGTGGGGCTGAGAAATGATGTTTCCAGGCCAAAAACAGAAAGTGATCAAAACAGCTTAAAACCATGAAATGCATCATTCTTTTTGTTTTAAACAACATTACATGCAGTTTTAAACATGTTTAAACAACTTTCAAGGGGAAAGCAAGTGATTTTGAATGTGTTCAAATTTTGGTGTTCTGATGGCTTTTTCTTGCTCGTGGGGCTGAGATATGATGTTTCCAGGCCAAAAACAGAAAGTGATCAAAACAGCTTAAAACCATGAAATGCATCATTCTTTTTGTTTTAAACAACATTACATGCAGTTTTAAACATGTTTAAACAACTTTCAAGGGGAAAGCAAGTGATTTTGAATGTGTTCAAATTTTGGTGTTCTGATGGCTTTTTCTTGCTCGTGGGGCTGAGATATGATGTTTCCAGGCCAAAAACAGAAAGTGATCAAAACAGCTTAAAACCATGAAATGCATCATTCTTTTTGTTTTAAACAACATTACATGCAGTTTTAAACATGTTTAAACAACTTTCAAGGGGAAAGCAAGTGATTTTGAATGTGTTCAAATTTTGGTGTTCTGATGGCTTTTTCTTGCTCGTGGGGCTGAGATATGATGTTTCCAGGCCAAAAACAGAAAGTGATCAAAACAGCTTAAAACCATGAAATGCATCATTCTTTTTGTTTTAAACAACATTACATGCAGTTTTAAACATGTTTAAACAACTTTCAAGGGGAAAGCAAGTGATTTTGAATGTGTTCAAATTTTGGTGTTCTGATGGCTTTTTCTTGCTCGTGGGGCTGAGATATGATGTTTCCAGGCCAAAAACAGAAAGTGATCAAAACAGCTTAAAACCATGAAATGCATCATTCTTTTTGTTTTAAACAACATTACATGCAGTTTTAAACATGTTTAAACAACTTTCAAGGGGAAAGCAAGTGATTTTGAATGTGTTCAAATTTTGGTGTTCTGATGGCTTTTTCTTGCTCGTGGGGCTGAGATATGATGTTTCCAGGCCAAAAACAGAAAGTGATCAAAACAGCTTAAAACCATGAAATGCATCATTCTTTTTGTTTTAAACAACATTACATGCAGTTTTAAACATGTTTAAACAACTTTCAAGGGGAAAGCAAGTGATTTTGAATGTGTTCAAATTTTGGTGTTCTGATGGCTTTTTCTTGCTCGTGGGGCTGAGATATGATGTTTCCAGGCCAAAAACAGAAAGTTATCAAAACAGCTTAAAACCATGAAATGCATCATTCGGTCCCACTTTATATTAAGTGTCGCTTATACCTGTGAACTTACATGGTAATTAGATGTGTAAGTAGTATGTAACTACAGTGTATGTACACACTGGTACATAGTATTTACTTGTGTAATACTAGTGTAACTACACACATGTAACAACCCACTGAATAGTATGTGTAAGTTCAAATGTGTAACAGGACATTTGTAACAACACTAAGAAAGTACACATCTGTAACTAGAAATATGTAAGTGCATTGCGTAACAACAATATGTACTTGCAGGTGTTTTCCCACTTCCACACCTGTTTGCATACCATGTACTTGTGAACATTGTATGGCAGAACTAACGCTGCATTAGAAGGTTTCACCTTCTGATACCAGTGTAATTACAGGGTAACTCCTCAGGAACTGTCCACTTAATATAAAGTGTAAAATGGTCACAAATTACTGTGTAGCTTGTAAAAATATCTTCTATGCAACACTTTAATAACAGTGTACTTACATGGTAACTCCTCAGGAACTGTCCACTCAATATAAAGTGTAAAATGGTCACAAATTACTGTGTAACTTGTAAAAATATCGTCTATGCAACACTTTAATAAGTGTACTTACATGGTAACTCCTCAGGAACTGTCCACTCAATATAAAGTGTAAAATGGTCACAAATCACTGTGTAACTTGTAAAAATATCTTCTATGCAACACTTTAATAACAGTGTACTTACATGGTAACTCCTCAGGAACTGTCCACTTAATATAAAGTGTAAAATGGTCACAAATCACTGTGTAACTTGTAAAAATATCATCTATGCAACACTTTAATAACAGTGTACTTACATGGTAACTCCTCAGGAACTGTCCACTCAATATAAAGTGTAAAATGGTCACAAATTACTGTGTAACTTGTAAAAATATCTTCTATGCAACTCTTTAATAACAGTGTACTTACATGGTAACTCCTCAGGAACTGTTCACTCAAAATAAAGTGTAAAATGGTCACAAACTACTGTGTAACTTGTAAAAATATCTTCTATGCAACACTTTAATAACAGTGTAGTTACATGGTAACTCCTCAGGAACTGTCCACTCAATATAAAGTGTAAAATGGTCACAAATTACTGTGTAACTTGTAAAAATATCTTCTATGCAACTCTTTAATAACAGTGTACTTACATGGTAACTCCTCAGGAACTGTCCACTCAATATAAAGTGTAAAATGGTCACAAACTACTGTGTAACTTGTAAAAATATCTTCTATGCAACACTTTAATAACAGTGTACTTACATGGTAACTCATCAGGAACTGTTCACCCAATGTGTAAATACAGTGTGTAAATAAAGTCTCATATTTTTTAAATAAGTGTACTTCCAAAATAGTCACAAATGACTGTGTAATATAAATCATATCCAACACATTATGAACAGTGTACTGACATGGTAACTTCTCAGGAACTGTCCACTCATGTCCTCATATAACTGTAGCAAGGGAAAATGCATGGTGAATCCACAGGAATAGTTTATTTAATATGTAGTGTAACTTTATTGCATTGCAGTTCCAATGTTATAGCAAAGTAACAGAATACTGTAATTTACACTGTCACTGTAAAGTCAGATTGTTCAACAGAGTGCCAGCAATCACAAAAGAAAAATTAAAAAGAGCAATAAAACAATCAGTGCTGTGAATAATATCCCAGGATCTATCAAAGCAAAACTGTTACATTCATATTTGATTTGTACTCTGCAACATAGTGTTTTACACAAGTACTTTGAGTAAGCTATAAATTTATTAAAACAAGTTAATTGTTTGCATTATCATGAAATTTCAGAATGGCAAATATATTTTCAATGAAGCCGGTATGCTTTTCTAATGTCATGGATCAGCTGTGCTAAGGCACCTTTACTATTTCGCCTTCCCAGCCAGTAGTGCCACTGAATGAATTTCAGATGTTCTGTCAATAGTTTTGTAGTCTTGTTACCCCTTAATCTTGATACCTGTGCCTTGATGGCAAGCCAAGCCCTTTCAATATGTTGTGTGTGACAGCCAGTTTGGGGATCAACAAAATTTTCACTGTGATTAACAGTTAGGTGTGTGTATCGTAGTGGTTGTAACGCATTCATATATGCCCTCCAATTGTCACTGTAAACAGTTGACCCCCTTCTGATGTGCCTTGTGATAATGGGCACCAGTGTGGTCCTGGAACGGTCCTTTACCATCTTTAAGACTGGTAGGCGGCGATCTCCTTTAACCTCCATCATCCCAAAAACCCATCCTTTTCTTCTCTGCCAAGTAGTACAAAAGCGGCCACGATTAAACTGAAAATTAATGAAAACAGAAAAAAACAACAGAAATTGTAAGAGCAGTAAAAGCTCCCAATGACTGACCATAGTTATTTTTTTACAATGCATCTATCCCAATTAACTTAAAAAGCAGTTTAATAATCATCTAAATAATCTTTAAACCAATTGGTCTATACTTAGTTTTTTACATTAGTCTGAGGACAGACAACACTTCTGCTAGATGGCTACTAACTTGTGCGGTGCTGTTGTGTCAGCTTCAATCTATAAAATAGAATTTGAAAATGCAAGTGTTTGCAGGTATTTAGTACACCTTTTATTTCAACTTGATAAATTACTAGTCGATCCAAAATTTGCTTAAATTTCAAATTGAAATTGTTTAAAAAATAGTTTAAAGGTCCTAAAATATTATGTATAAGTGTAACTCTTTTCAGTTAAGTATAGTAAAGAACATTTTGAAATTCATATTTGATGTTTGAGAAGTAATGTTTACAATATACACCTATATAAATTACTTTATTACAAAAATGAATCTACTGTTTATTGCAAATTTTTTATCTATTATTAATTAATTTTATTTTTTTATTTATTATTTTCGCTATGAAAAATTACAATTTCAATCTAATATTTCCTGCTATTTTTTTTTATAAAAAATGATAACATCTAACTTTACAAAACATTTAGGTATACATTTCAGGTTATTGCAGAGGGTAATAAAACATGGTGCACACTCAAAAGTGAAAGCATAAAATATGCATCCACACATTCAAATCAATGTCATTGTTTTGCACATTGACATCAGCTTCCTCATGTGTACATTGAAGGACTACACAAATATCATTATACTTCCCAGAGACACAAGAAAATATTGAAATCTGTAATTATTGGGTACAATCACATGATGTCCTGAATGAAGCAATTTATATTAAAACTGCAAGGGTCACCCCACTAACGTCAAAACATACAGGAATTTGTATTTATATAGAAAAATCATATCCCTGCTTTTGATTACATGTGCTATTTTGATGTGATGTTAACTCTGGAAGTACAGTATTACTGAATCCAGGTTAATGAACTTTAGTATTTCAACATGGCAAAAAATATTAAGTATCTAAACATTTTCACATCAAATTTACCTTTCTCTTGTGAGCAAACTTGGACTCATCTATGGCCACAAACTTCTTTCTTGACTTTCCACCAACTCTAAGGCCTGTTCTTCTTTTCAAATTACTCAATGCCTTGATGCAAACCTGTAAAAAAATAGCCATAGGAAATTTGTACTAATGAACCTAATTGAATTGGCTGAGTAATGTGCTGCTAAGTGTGAAAAAGCCTGCATTGTATATGTGTGCATCTGTCATTAATTAAGTTACCTTTCTGAGCAATTTGTTCATTCTGGACAATGTTGTTAAAGTTTTGGCAACCCCATCTTCCATCAAATCAATTTGTCTTAAATGAAGACCCTGTGAAAATCTTGTAAGAAAGTAGTTTTGGTTAATTAAAACAATAACCAAAAATGATTATTTCTACATAACAATGTATATATATTATGTACTTGAGTTTGAATATGTTGATGACCACTGATTAAAATTATATTAGATTGTAATTATATTACACACACACACACACACACACACACACACACACACACACACACACACACACACACACACACACACACACACACACACATATATATATGTGTCTGTGTGTGTGTGTGTGTGTGTGTGTGTGTGTGTGTGTGTGTGTAATATAATTACAATGTAATATAATTTTAATCAGTGGTCATCAACATATTCAAACTCAAGTACCACTGACCTCAACATTAAAAAAAAAAATATGAGATCTACCTGTTATAGGTCTAATTGAAAACAGCCCAGATTACAAGGTTACATGTATCTATATTTTGTAGTTTGCATCTCTCACGAGCAAGCTGTTCAAGATGCAATGTTATGAAACATTTCTAGCTTTTCAGATTTAATGCATTCAAACAGATATAACACAGATTCTGCACCTGTACAAACTCTATTCATAAACAATAAGGAGTGTGTTGTTGAAGTGCGCTGGGCAGATAGGATTAAACTTTGCTCTTGATAATCTTAAATTTATATTATATGTTAAAAAAGACATAACGAGGTTAGCGATCGACCGCAATGACATTAAGTTATTTTTAATTTATTAATATTTATTATATTACCTATATATGTATTCCATCCACTTTACCAAAGGAATCCTGGAGTTATGAAACAGCGATCCTTTGCGAATGGAGAGCGTAATTCTGCGATGCCTGTTTCTTCGGCATGTCCTGAAATAAAAGTGCAAATATTATGATGGTCTATAATAGTATACTATAGTCTTTAAGGAAACTTACTTAAATTATATTAAAGTTAGTAAACAAAATGAGTTAAGCTCTGTGCTTGACGTTACTTACCATATGTAACCATCGCGTCCACTGTGGGCTTTAATACTCATCCTTTTTCCACACTGGCGACAATGCGGTGCTTTGCAAAGCAAGCCTTTCCTCTGTAGCCATTCGATCACTAATTTCCTATGTTTTCCGCCGCTGCAAAGCCGTATTATCTTGTTTAATTTCCCTGTATACATAGCGTTATAAACAGATACAGCTAATGTATAACTGAATGACGCTTGCCTTGCTTTCCTATTTGAAAATTTGGCGCCTTGGTGATAACTGGCTGTCTACAACGAAACGTGACAGTTGTCACGTCACGTCACGTTACGTAAGTTTTGATTGGACTACTGAATGAAGCGCCAACTCTACCCCTCAGAGCAGACAGTTGTCTTGCTCATGCATCTTTTTGCAAATTGCAATCTCTTTACTGTTTAGCGATTTTTTTTTCTTCAGTATGCCACGAAAAAAAGTGATTTCTTTGAAGAGGAACTGCCCCCAACGCAGCGAAGATGAAGCTGACCTCCTGAGTGAAGGTAATTTAATCTACAGTTAGATCTGTAATGATTTAACGTTAATGTTAGTAGTTAACGTTTATGATTCATTCAGCTAGTCAGTCTCAAGCAGCAACTTATCTAAATTGACTAGCAAAGGTTAGATATGTCCACTTTTATGCGTAATATGCTTAACTGTAATCAAGGCTTTACTAAAAAAAACTTATGTTACTATACTTAAACCGCTACTGCAAATTATAGTTTAATGTACACACGTTTTGATACACCAATAACTAACCATGCTATTTGTAAAACCATATACAAATAGTACTGAATATGCAAAAAAAACACAATAGCTCTATTTTTAATGGTGAATTTTTTTTTACATATGGGTTAATGCCCCAAAACAGAGATCAGTGATCCGCATATTTGACCACTAATCTATTTAAATTGAATTGTTAACCCTTATAAAGGCAACCAGATATAATGTAGGATTTAACAATTTTCTATCATATTAAGACACAAATAATACATATTTGAATTTGTTTTAAAAACATGACACACACACACACACACACATGTTTTTAATTGTTTATTTAAGCTACATCAAGCTTTTTCTATATTAGGCCTATAGGAAAAAAAGAATGTGGGTAAAATGTCTGAGAAAAAATTCATAATAACTGATCAATTCATTTGGAACTCTTGGCCAAGTTAAACCATTTTACTTTAAATGTTTTAGAAGTTGTTGCTCCAGTAATGTTGCGGTAGTTTGTCAGACAAGAGCAGCAACCATTTCCTTTTTTGTTTTTACAGAACAAGCTGAATCATCCCAGAAAATTCATAAAGTACACCATGATAAAGACGATGACAATGACCTTTCTGATGTTGCAGTGGAAACCATAACTCCAGAACCAGGTGAGTTGTATTTACTTTCAGATAAATTACTTTAAATTTGCAATCATGGTATAAGACCAAGCTAACGTATTTGAAATCATATGAAAATGAAGCACATCAATATATTTCTGTTTGCTGGAAGGTTTTAGCATTAACAAAAAAACAAAACAGCCAATGCCAGTCTTGTTCTATTGTACTTTTATGGAAATATAAATACTTGATCTTGCACTGATGCCACCCTTATGCCATATTACACAAGGTAAATCTTTAGTTATTTAGCAGGCACTTTATACAGATACAGATGTATGTACCACAACTGTATTGTGCTACATTTTTTGTTTTTAAAGGACAAGATGATGGGTCTTCCTCTATGGTGGAAAAAGACAAGCTGATGCTCATGGCCCAGACAATAGAAGCACTTAAACAGGAACGAGATTTTCTCCGCCAAACTGTCCTAAAATTGTCAAGTAAGAAACCTGTTTTGTTGTATTAACGTGTTTAATTAGAAATTAATATTTACCAAGCAAGTTGATTTATTTAACTTTTTAAACTTTCACATCAATCCTGAACTGCTGAGTAGTATTAATAGATTACATTTTTAAGGCTGGCCACATACTACAGTTGCTGATTTTAAGTTTGATTTTAACTCCTGAATGGGGTTTGACCTATTATTAACTGCTTCTGATCAAGACGTAAGATCCTTGAACTAAAACAAAAAAACAAAAAACATATTTGATTCTAAACCTTGCACTTTGTTAAAATTTGGGAGCTGGGCAAAATTAGCAACCATATTCTTTTTACACTTAATTTCTAGCTGTAAGACTGTAAGAAACAGTATGTCTGTTTTATTCCATGATTTTAAAATTGGTTAAGATTTGTATAAAGTCTCATCTGTGGATAGCCTAAGCCTGCTTGCATTTTTATGTAACTAAATGTGTTATTATTTCCATAGACAGAGGGGCAAAAAAAGTAAAGAAAGTCTTGGACACAAGCACTGAATGCAGCACCAGTGACACTGATGAGGAGTCCATGACTTCTTCCTCCTCTTCAGAGTCACCTGACATTGATATTCCTCGGAAGAAGAGAAAGAGTCATAAGAAGACAAAGAGGGCCAGCAGGTCAAAAGCTACCAAGCACAGCTCACGTGGTAAGCATATATCCTGTTTTTGAATGTAATTTTTCTGTTGATGTGTACTTAGTCAATAGAACCCCACATGGAAATAACCTATATAAACATATATGTTTTAATATAGGTTTTGATATAGGTTTTTAATATATGTGACATATATAAAATTGCCCGTTGTCCTATATTATATGTTCATATATGTACACATATACTGTATGTACACATATATGTACCTATATAGGTACATGTATGCATGTATATATGTGTGCATATATGTACATATATGTTCATCTATATCAGGGATCACCAAACTTGTTCCTGGAGGTCCGGTGTCCTGCAGATTTTAGCTCCAACCCTAATCAAACACACCTGAACAAACTAATCAAGGTCTTACTATGTATACTTGAAACACACAGGCAGGTGTGTTGAGGCAAGTTGGAGCTAAACCCTGCCGGGCACCGGACCTCCAGGAACGAGATTGGTGAAGCCTGATCTATATGTTCACCTATATGTTTACCTATATATTAGTTAAATTATTCAAATCTTTAGCTGCTAGACAACATTAAAAAAATAAATTAAATTTTTTATTTACTTAAGAACAATCAAATAGTACAAGAAAAAATATAGTACAAGAGCAAAATAAGGCAAAAAAACTGAACACAAAAAAAAAAAACTAAATAAAAAAAACACAAACCATTTTGTTATTTTCTTCTTTTCCACTATCTTCATACAAGAAAGAACTGATCTTGTAAATGTTTCAGGAAAACATGTACACATCATGGCTTTCCATCTCCTCTCACTTATTTGTCAGTTAAATTCCATTACATGCCAATTAATTGTGATTCCAATTTTAAGCGTTCGCACATACATACGTTTTTTGCATTTCTTTTGTTAGAATATTTCGTGTACATATAGGGCTCATATGTGGATATAAAGAAGCAATACAGGAGACCTATATGGCCTGTATATGCACATATATGCACTTCAATTTTGCCTATATGTGGCGTATATACTCATATATACAGCATATATATGTTCATATATGTGCATATACTGTATACTGTATACTCATATAGGTTCTTTCCATGTGGGACATTCCTGGAAAAACTAATTCACAGGTCACGCCAGGTTTGTGTGGTATGTGGATTTAACTATTTGACACACATTGTTTTTTTGAGTTTCTTCCTAAGCTTTCATCTTTCTACAGCAACAACCCCTGACGACGTACTAAGGCGGTACAACAAAGTTTTCAATGCCTATAAAAAAGAAGGGAGCATTAGTAAAGCATGTGCCAAAGTTGGGGTTGACCGTAATACACTCGCATTAACAGCTGTTGTGGCTGAAATTCAGCTTGTTGATGCTGAGTTTTACAGAAGCATGCCTAAATTCAGAACCAAGGAGGAGAAACTTTTCGACTTTGCCAAGAGGTGCCTGCAATCACTGACAACAGACCTAAAATCTGCCATTGAAAATGCCAAACAAGAGCGCAAACTTCTGCCAATAAAGTATAAGTTCAGATAGAAATATACAAATCTCTTACAATTAGATGTTGTTTAAAGTTAAATTGTAGAATCACATCAGTAGTTATTAATTGTTACCTCTCATGTTGTTTTAACCCCTGTGCCCTGAAATGACACTGAAGAGAATAAAATGTTAAATTATGTGTTTTTTGTCCACACAAAAGTATTATCATAGCTTCATAGCATAAAATTGAACCACTGAAGACAAATGTACTCTTTTGATGTTATTGGTATCTTTCTAGACTTTAAATGCCCAAATGCAACTCAGATAATTCTAAAATATATATATAATATAATATTATTATGTAATATATTAATAATCAAAATAATAATAATAGATTATCAGCTAAAATATATTTAGAAATAAAAAAAATTGAAAATTTGTGTCCCAAACATGAATGAAGGTCTCAGGGGTTTGGAATAACATCAGAGTAAATAATTAATCATTTCATATTTGGGTAAACTATCCCTTCAATGTAAATTGGTGTATGTGCAATGTGAACTGAGGTCACTTCCAAAATTTATCTTAAAGTTTAAATTTACTCCAAAATTTAGTTTCTTTTGTGATTGTTTAATCTCTTTAATTTCATAGTGTCTGTAAGGTTGCAGCCATGTTTCTAAGGTTTTACTTTATGTGTTGCAGTGTTAAGTATAAATATGTTAATAAACATTGTTTACCTTTCCTGCATGTTTTCTTTTTTTTAGACCTCTATAGTCTACTTATTGAAAAACATTTGTGGATTATTACTTGGGAATTTAACACAATTACTTTTAGATGCAAACTTACTGTGGAATTAACATGGAACATTTCACAATGCAAGTGGGAAGTACCTATGGATTCATCATGTATTAACACTCAAGGCACACAACATCACAAATACATTTTATATTGAGTGGACATTTCCTAAGAAGTTACCATGTCAGTACACTGTTCATAATGTGTTGGATAAGGATTTATATTACACAGTCATTTGTGACTATTTTGGAAGTACACTTATTTAAAAAATATGAGACTTTATTTACACACTGTATTTACACATTGGGTGAACAGTTCCTGAGGAGTTACCATGTAAGTACACTGTTATTAAAGTGTTGCATAGAAGATATTTTTACAAGTTACACAGTAGTTTGTGACTATTTTACACTTTATATTGAGTGGACAGTTCCTGATGAGTTACCATGTAAGTACACTGTTATTAAAGTGTTGCATAGACGATATTTTTACAAGTTACACAGTGATTTGTGACCATTTTACACTTTATATTGAGTGGACAGTTCCTGAGGAGTTACCATGTAACTACACTGTTATTAAAGTGTTGCATAGACGATATTTTTACAAGTTACACAGTAATTTGTGACCATTTTACACTTTATATTGAGTGGACAGTTCCTGAGGAGTTACCATGTAAGTACACTGTTATTAAAGTGTTTCATAGAAGATATTTTTACAAGTTACACAGTAATTTGTGACCATTTTACACTTTATATTGAGTGGACAGTTCCTGAGGAGTTACCATGTAAGTACACTTATTAAAGTGTTGCATAGAAGATATTTTTACAAGCTACACAGTAATTTGTGACCATTTTACACTTTATATTAAGTGGACTGTTCCTGAGGAGTTACCATGTAAGTACACTTATTAAAGTGTTGCATAGAAGATATTTTTACAAGCTACACAGTAATTTGTGACCATTTTACACTTTATATTAAGTGGACAGTTCCTGAGGAGTTACCCTGTAATTACACTGGTATCAGAAGGTGAAACCTTCTAATGCAGCGTTAGTTCTGCCATACAATGTTCACAAGTACATGGTATGCAAACAGGTGTGGAAGTGGGAAAACACCTGCAAGTACATATTGTTGTTACGCAATGCACTTACATATTTCTAGTTACAGATGTGTACTTTCTTAGTGTTGTTACAAATGTCCTGTTACACATTTGAACTTACACATACTATTCAGTGGGTTGTTACATGTGTGTAGTTACACTAGAACTACACAAGTAAATACTATGTACCAGTGTGTACATACACTGTAGTTACATACTACTTACACATCTAATTACCATGTAAGTTCACAGGTATAAGCGACACAATATAAAGTGGGACCCATCATTCTTTTTGTTTTAAACAACATTACATGCAGTTTTAAACATGTTTAAACAACTTTCAAGGGGAAAGCAAGTGATTTTGAATGTGTTCAAATTTTGGTGTTCTGATGGCTTTTTCTTGCTCGTGGGGCTGAGATATGATGTTTCCAGGCCAAAAACAGAAAGTGATCAAAACAGCTTAAAACCATGAAATGCATCATTCTTTTTGTTTTAAACAACATTACATGCAGTTTTAAACATGTTTAAACAACTTTCAAGGGGAAAGCAAGTGATTTTGAATGTGTTCAAATTTTGGTGTTCTGATGGCTTTTTCTTGCTCGTGGGGCTGAGATATGATGTTTCCAGGCCAAAAACAGAAAGTTATCAAAACAGCTTAAAACCATGAAATGCATCATTCTTTTTGTTTTAAACAACATTACATGCAGTTTTAAACATGTTTAAACAACTTTCAAGGGGAAAGCAAGTGATTTTGAATGTGTTCAAATTTTGGTGTTCTGATGGCTTTTTCTTGCTCGTGGGGCTGAGATATGATGTTTCCAGGCCAAAAACAGAAAGTGATCAAAACAGCTTAAAACCATGAAATGCATCATTCTTTTTGTTTTAAACAACATTACATGCAGTTTTAAACATGTTTAAACAACTTTCAAGGGGAAAGCAAGTGATTTTGAATGTGTTCAAATTTTGGTGTTCTGATGGCTTTTTCTTGCTCGTGGGGCTGAGATATGATGTTTCCAGGCCAAAAACAGAAAGTGATCAAAACAGCTTAAAACCATGAAATGCATCATTCTTTTTGTTTTAAACAACATTACATGCAGTTTTAAACATGTTTAAACAACTTTCAAGGGGAAAGCAAGTGATTTTGAATGTGTTCAAATTTTGGTGTTCTGATGGCTTTTTCTTGCTCGTGGGGCTGAGATATGATGTTTCCAGGCCAAAAACAGAAAGTGATCAAAACAGCTTAAAACCATGAAATGCATCATTCTTTTTGTTTTAAACAACATTACATGCAGTTTTAAACATGTTTAAACAACTTTCAAGGGGAAAGCAAGTGATTTTGAATGTGTTCAAATTTTGGTGTTCTGATGGCTTTTTCTTGCTCGTGGGGCTGAGATATGATGTTTCCAGGCCAAAAACAGAAAGTGATCAAAACAGCTTAAAACCATGAAATGCATCATTCTTTTTGTTTTAAACAACATTACATGCAGTTTTAAACATGTTTAAACAACTTTCAAGGGGAAAGCAAGTGATTTTGAATGTGTTCAAATTTTGGTGTTCTGATGCCTTTTTCTTGCTCGTGGGGCTGAGATATGATGTTTCCAGGCCAAAAACAGAAAGTTATCAAAACAGCTTAAAACCATGAAATGCATCATTCTTTTTGTTTTAAACAACATTACATGCAGTTTTAAACATGTTTAAACAACTTTCAAGGGGAAAGCAAGTGATTTTGAATGTGTTCAAATTTTGGTGTTCTGATGGCTTTTTCTTGCTCGTGGGGCTGAGATATGATGTTTCCAGGCCAAAAACAGAAAGTGATCAAAACAGCTTAAAACCATGAAATGCATCATTCTTTTTGTTTTAAACAACATTACATGCAGTTTTAAACATGTTTAAACAACTTTCAAGGGGAAAGCAAGTGATTTTGAATGTGTTCAAATTTTGGTGTTCTGATGGCTTTTTCTTGCTCGTGGGGCTGAGATATGATGTTTCCAGGCCAAAAACAGAAAGTGATCAAAACAGCTTAAAACCATGAAATGCATCATTCTTTTTGTTTTAAACAACATTACATGCAGTTTTAAACATGTTTAAACAACTTTCAAGGGGAAAGCAAGTGATTTTGAATGTGTTCAAATTTTGGTGTTCTGATGGCTTTTTCTTGCTCGTGGGGCTGAGATATGATGTTTCCAGGCCAAAAACAGAAAGTGATCAAAACAGCTTAAAACCATGAAATGCATCATTCTTTTTGTTTTAAACAACATTACATGCAGTTTTAAACATGTTTAAACAACTTTCAAGGGGAAAGCAAGTGATTTTGAATGTGTTCAAATTTTGGTGTTCTGATGGCTTTTTCTTGCTCGTGGGGCTGAGATATGATGTTTCCAGGCCAAAAACAGAAAGTGATCAAAACAGCTTAAAACCATGAAATGCATCATTCTTTTTGTTTTAAACAACATTACATGCAGTTTTAAACATGTTTAAACAACTTTCAAGGGGAAAGCAAGTGATTTTGAAAGTGTTCAAATTTTGGTGTTCTGATGGCTTTTTCTTGCTCGTGGGGCTGAGATATGATGTTTCCAGGCCAAAAACAGAAAGTGATCAAAACAGCTTAAAACCATGAAATGCATCATTCTTTTTGTTTTAAACAACATTACATGCAGTTTTAAACATGTTTAAACAACTTTCAAGGGGAAAGCAAGTGATTTTGAATGTGTTCAAATTTTGGTGTTCTGATGGCTTTTTCTTGCTCGTGGGGCTGAGATATGATGTTTCCAGGCCAAAAACAGAAAGTGATCAAAACAGCTTAAAACCATGAAATGCATCATTCTTTTTGTTTTAAACAACATTACATGCAGTTTTAAACATGTTTAAACAACTTTCAAGGGGAAAGCAAGTGATTTTGAATGTGTTCAAATTTTGGTGTTCTGATGGCTTTTTCTTGCTCGTGGGGCTGAGATATGATGTTTCCAGGCCAAAAACAGAAAGTGATCAAAACAGCTTAAAACCATGAAATGCATCATTCTTTTTGTTTTAAACAACATTACATGCAGTTTTAAACATGTTTAAACAACTTTCAAGGGGAAAGCAAGTGATTTTGAATGTGTTCAAATTTTGGTGTTCTGATGGCTTTTTCTTGCTCGTGGGGCTGAGATATGATGTTTCCAGGCCAAAAACAGAAAGTGATCAAAACAGCTTAAAACCATGAAATGCATCATTCTTTTTGTTTTAAACAACATTACATGCAGTTTTAAACATGTTTAAACAACTTTCAAGGGGAAAGCAAGTGATTTTGAATGTGTTCAAATTTTGGTGTTCTGATGGCTTTTTCTTGCTCGTGGGGCCGAGATATGATGTTTCCAGGCCAAAAACAGAAAGTGATCAAAACAGCTTAAAACCATGAAATGCATCATTCTTTTTGTTTTAAACAACATTACATGCAGTTTTAAACATGTTTAAACAACTTTCAAGGGGAAAGCAAGTGATTTTGAATGTGTTCAAATTTTGGTGTTCTGATGGCTTTTTCTTGCTCGTGGGGCTGAGATATGATGTTTCCAGGCCAAAAACAGAAAGTGATCAAAACAGCTTAAAACCATGAAATGCATCATTCTTTTTGTTTTAAACAACATTACATGCAGTTTTAAACATGTTTAAACAACTTTCAAGGGGAAAGCAAGTGATTTTGAATGTGTTCAAATTTTGGTGTTCTGATGGCTTTTCTTGCTCGTGGGGCTGAGATATGATGTTTCCAGGCCAAAAACAGAAAGTGATCAAAACAGCTTAAAACCATGAAATGCATCATTCTTTTTGTTTTAAACAACATTACATGCAGTTTTAAACATGTTTAAACAACTTTCAAGGGGAAAGCAAGTGATTTTGAATGTGTTCAAATTTTGGTGTTCTGATGGCTTTTTCTTGCTCGTGGGGCTGAGATATGATGTTTCCAGGCCAAAAACAGAAAGTGATCAAAACAGCTTAAAACCATGAAATGCATCATTCTTTTTGTTTTAAACAACATTACATGCAGTTTTAAACATGTTTAAACAACTTTCAAGGGGAAAGCAAGTGATTTTGAATGTGTTCAAATTTTGGTGTTCTGATGGCTTTTTCTTGCTCGTGGGGCTGAGAAATGATGTTTCCAGGCCAAAAACAGAAAGTGATCAAAACAGCTTAAAACCATGAAATGCATCATTCTTTTTGTTTTAAACAACATTACATGCAGTTTTAAACATGTTTAAACAACTTTCAAGGGGAAAGCAAGTGATTTTGAATGTGTTCAAATTTTGGTGTTCTGATGGCTTTTTCTTGCTCGTGGGGCTGAGATATGATGTTTCCAGGCCAAAAACAGAAAGTGATCAAAACAGCTTAAAACCATGAAATGCATCATTCTTTTTGTTTTAAACAACATTACATGCAGTTTTAAACATGTTTAAACAACTTTCAAGGGGAAAGCAAGTGATTTTGAATGTGTTCAAATTTTGGTGTTCTGATGGCTTTTTCTTGCTCGTGGGGCTGAGATATGATGTTTCCAGGCCAAAAACAGAAAGTGATCAAAACAGCTTAAAACCATGAAATGCATCATTCTTTTTGTTTTAAACAACATTACATGCAGTTTTAAACATGTTTAAACAACTTTCAAGGGGAAAGCAAGTGATTTTGAATGTGTTCAAATTTTGGTGTTCTGATGGCTTTTTCTTGCTCGTGGGGCTGAGATATGATGTTTCCAGGCCAAAAACAGAAAGTGATCAAAACAGCTTAAAACCATGAAATGCATCATTCTTTTTGTTTTAAACAACATTACATGCAGTTTTAAACATGTTTAAACAACTTTCAAGGGGAAAGCAAGTGATTTTGAATGTGTTCAAATTTTGGTGTTCTGATGGCTTTTTCTTGCTCGTGGGGCTGAGATATGATGTTTCCAGGCCAAAAACAGAAAGTTATCAAAACAGCTTAAAACCATGAAATGCATCATTCTTTTTGTTTTAAACAACATTACATGCAGTTTTAAACATGTTTAAACAACTTTCAAGGGGAAAGCAAGTGATTTTGAATGTGTTCAAATTTTGGTGTTCTGATGGCTTTTTCTTGCTCGTGGGGCTGAGATATGATGTTTCCAGGCCAAAAACAGAAAGTGATCAAAACAGCTTAAAACCATGAAATGCATCATTCTTTTTGTTTTAAACAACATTACATGCAGTTTTAAACATGTTTAAACAACTTTCAAGGGGAAAGCAAGTGATTTTGAATGTGTTCAAATTTTGGTGTTCTGATGGCTTTTTCTTGCTCGTGGGGCTGAGATATGATGTTTCCAGGCCAAAAACAGAAAGTGATCAAAACAGCTTAAAACCATGAAATGCATCATTCTTTTTGTTTTAAACAACATTACATGCAGTTTTAAACATGTTTAAACAACTTTCAAGGGGAAAGCAAGTGATTTTGAATGTGTTCAAATTTTGGTGTTCTGATGGCTTTTTCTTGCTCGTGGGGCTGAGATATGATGTTTCCAGGCCAAAAACAGAAAGTGATCAAAACAGCTTAAAACCATGAAATGCATCATTCTTTTTGTTTTAAACAACATTACATGCAGTTTTAAACATGTTTAAACAACTTTCAAGGGGAAAGCAAGTGATTTTGAATGTGTTCAAATTTTGGTGTTCTGATGGCTTTTTCTTGCTCGTGGGGCTGAGATATGATGTTTCCAGGCCAAAAACAGAAAGTGATCAAAACAGCTTAAAACCATGAAATGCATCATTCTTTTTGTTTTAAACAACATTACATGCAGTTTTAAACATGTTTAAACAACTTTCAAGGGGAAAGCAAGTGATTTTGAAAGTGTTCAAATTTTGGTGTTCTGATGGCTTTTTCTTGCTCGTGGGGCTGAGATATGATGTTTCCAGGCCAAAAACAGAAAGTGATCAAAACAGCTTAAAACCATGAAATGCATCATTCTTTTTGTTTTAAACAACATTACATGCAGTTTTAAACATGTTTAAACAACTTTCAAGGGGAAAGCAAGTGATTTTGAATGTGTTCAAATTTTGGTGTTCTGATGGCTTTTTCTTGCTCGTGGGGCTGAGATATGATGTTTCCAGGCCAAAAACAGAAAGTGATCAAAACAGCTTAAAACCATGAAATGCATCATTCTTTTTGTTTTAAACAACATTACATGCAGTTTTAAACATGTTTAAACAACTTTCAAGGGGAAAGCAAGTGATTTTGAATGTGTTCAAATTTTGGTGTTCTGATGGCTTTTTCTTGCTCGTGGGGCTGAGATATGATGTTTCCAGGCCAAAAACAGAAAGTGATCAAAACAGCTTAAAACCATGAAATGCATCATTCTTTTTGTTTTAAACAACATTACATGCAGTTTTAAACATGTTTAAACAACTTTCAAGGGGAAAGCAAGTGATTTTGAATGTGTTCAAATTTTGGTGTTCTGATGGCTTTTTCTTGCTCGTGGGGCTGAGAAATGATGTTTCCAGGCCAAAAACAGAAAGTGATCAAAACAGCTTAAAACCATGAAATGCATCATTCTTTTTGTTTTAAACAACATTACATGCAGTTTTAAACATGTTTAAACAACTTTCAAGGGGAAAGCAAGTGATTTTGAATGTGTTCAAATTTTGGTGTTCTGATGGCTTTTCTTGCTCGTGGGGCTGAGATATGATGTTTCCAGGCCAAAAACAGAAAGTGATCAAAACAGCTTAAAACCATGAAATGCATCATTCTTTTTGTTTTAAACAACATTACATGCAGTTTTAAACATGTTTAAACAACTTTCAAGGGGAAAGCAAGTGATTTTGAATGTGTTCAAATTTTGGTGTTCTGATGGCTTTTTCTTGCTCGTGGGGCTGAGATATGATGTTTCCAGGCCAAAAACAGAAAGTGATCAAAACAGCTTAAAACCATGAAATGCATCATTCTTTTTGTTTTAAACAACATTACATGCAGTTTTAAACGGTGTGACCGGGCGGTGGGGATAATTGACTTTTAGAAGAACATCTAAATTATACACTTTACAAATATAAAAGAATAGACCGACTACGCCACCCTGGTATAAAGGGACCAGAGACCCAAAACTTCAGCAACAAGGCTACTCAGGTTCGGTGAGACAGAGGCCAGGACTCAGAATCAATGCAAATGTAACAATCTTTATTTTGTGCAACACTGTAAATGGACACCACAAATAAAATTCACTGCTCTGAGTTTCAGTGGGTTTCTTAGACTCCTATGCTGCCCGTCCTCCCCTTCTCCAGAGCCAGAGTCCCCGCCGCTACCTATTCATAGCACTGCAACACCCGTGAGGATTGACACTACAAAAATCACAGCATTACATTAATTCACCCAATGTGGACGACTCCAATTCAGCAAACCCCCCACCATCATACGAGTAATGGAAACGGAAAGTTGTATGGGACTCTGCTCTGGAACAAAGGAAAAGAGAGTCAATGTTACCAAAACTGAAGCAATGCTCACATACAATTAAAAAGGCATCATTCACACTCAATAAAACATGTCCTTACAGCAGCTAGACGGCCAATAGTCAGTTCTATTACGACAAAGAAACAAATCAAAAAGATACAAAAACCCCACAATATCATAGACACAAGAGAGCGGTTTTAAAATGGAAATAAAGCACTTGTTGCTCGTTAGCTCCCCCTACTGTACGAGCGTGGTAAGCAGCATCAGTAAGGTATACATTTACATACACTGGACCAAAGTGTCGGCTACACCTTATAACAGCAGGAAACCACACACAGAATCGCAAAAGAATATAACAAAAATATATAAAGAAAATAACCAAAATAAACAAATATTAACAAGAAAACAATACACACAAAATACTGCCCGAAAGGCTCAACTAAAGAAAAACTCACTTCTCGTGGCCCCGCCCCCCGATCATGTGGCTGCGACGGACGTGTTGCAAAGTAAACAATAGTCCAGCGGTCAGCTGCACGGCATCTCCACCAAGAAGGACAGTTAAACAGAAACGGTTTTGTGCGTGGATGCCCGTTAGGGCATCAACTAAACACTCACGTGCGAGGAGTCAAGCGCAAGCATATACACAACGGCATCCAGTCTTGAAAGGGGAAGGCATCCGCTCCGAACAATGCCACCACGCGTCACTCAGCCATGAGAACAACGGATATAACAACCGCGACCACTCCAAACAACCTGCTGCACACTGGAGGCACTCTCAGTAAAAGCCAGAATGCTGTCGAAGAAACAAGGTTGGTTTTAGAGCTCACATTACACTTACACCATGTTAAACATAGCGAGAACGTACCTTTTGCGGATACAATAAGCTCAGCGCCATTACGCGCTCCTTTGGTTACAAGCACAATCTCAAGTCTCCTGGTCCACACTGGAAATACAGGAAGCCTCAACAGAGCAGCCCAACCATTAGCAGTAATGCACACTAGCAAACAGCTCCTACCTGTCCACAAACCAATGACACGCCGGAACAACGTCACCCGAGGTCCCCCCTGACGTATGGTTTAGAGCTCAGTGTAAACGCAGTTTTATACGCTTTCAAAAGTAATTAAAGGGATACACCCCCCAATCTCACAACAGGTGTGGCGAATCACCACATTTCACCCCCCCAACAGTCATCGTAGTCCCGACGATGAAAGTAGTAACTTCAACTCACATCAGACCCATGGCCTAAACCATGGCTGCATCGAGCATAACCCTAAAATGGCCTGGGAGCCTACTTGAGGTAATCCATTGCCCACGGTCCGCGGTAAGTGGTTAGGATTAGAATGCTGGCCTGCCCCTTGACGGGTTGATCGCCGCAGCACTCCCATTGACATAGTTGGTTGACCCACCATACTGTCTTCGGCATCCCTATCAGCTGCTTCTGCAACAGATGAACGAGGACGTTGAACCACCACAGGCTGAACACCACCCCCTTGCATGTGAGGTTCGTGTACCGGTAAACTCTCAACCAACACATACCCTGGATCGCCTTCCTCCCCATCCCTCATTGTACTAGGAGTCTGCAGCCCAGTCAGGCTCTCAGAGGGTTCAGAGCAGGCCGGCATTTCCTGAATGTGAGGTTTTAGGGAAACACGGTGAAAACGACGAATCTTACTTAAATCCTGGACAGGGGCAACGGTATAAACAGACCCACCATCCAGGGGAGCCTGAACAACCTGGTAAGCTTGAGAACTCCACAGGTCTTGGATCTTGTGCCTACCCCTAAATCCACGTTCACGCAAGTAAACTAGCTGACCCTCCTTCAGAGGTTGTTCCCTTACTCGCTTGTCATGCTGGGCCTTACGGCCCTGGGCAACCCTGTCCAACCTTTCCCGAGCACTTCTGAAGGCTATCTCCAGGCGTGCCTGGTGCTCCTCTACCCAATGATGGATGCTCCCTGCCTCCGGCTCCCGCACCCGGGCAAGCGAGAAGTCCACTGGCAGCCGTGGTTCTCTACCGAACATTAAAAGGTAAGGCGTTTCCCCAGTGCTCTGATGGAGAGTAGTATTGTAACAAAACAATAGCTGACCTAAACAGGAAGCCCAATTTCTTTTCCTATCTGGGGGCAAAGTCCGCAGGAGGTTGTGCATGGTTCGGTTGAACCGTTCGCACTGCCCATTCCCTGCTGGATGGTATGGAGTGGTACGCGACTTACCCACCTGATAGAGACTACAGAGTTGGTGGATCAGGCATGCTTCAAACTGGCGCCCCTGGTCGGAATGAATCCGGCCAGGAATTCCAAATTTGAAGAACCATTCATTCACTAGAACACGGGCCACAGTTTCAGCTCTCTGATCTAGAGTGGGAATCGCTACAGTAAACTTACTAAAAATGTCAGTCATAACAAGCACATTTTCCATTCCTGAATGAGATGGTTCGAGGACCGTAAAATCCAAGGCCACAATCTCATTAGGGCTGGATGCCAGTAAGTGACCCATGTAACTCCGGGCAACTGGTGCTACCTCCTTGGCCATTTGACAACGTTCACATTTCTGAACCCAGTGAGCAACATCGGTGGACATCCCTGGCCAATAACATCTTTGTCGCACTAGCTCCAGGGTACGCTCCGTACCCTGGTGTCCATGATTTTGATGGAGCTGAGTCAACACTTCAGCTTGCAGCCGACTGGGCAAAACAAGCTGCAGCACCTCCTCACCCCCATCGGGGCGGTGGATACGACGATACAACAATCCGTTCTGCAGCTCTAACCGGTTCCACTGCCGAAGCAGAACCACAAGCGCCTTAGGCATTAATTGTCGCTCTCGAGGCCCTGGGCCTTTCCCTTGGCGAAGGAACTTAAGGGCTGCCCCAATTACAGGATCCTCCTCCTGAAGACCCACAAGTTCAGACTCGGGCCGGCTTGGCATGGCCTCGATGGCCCCAGAGGTAGCAGACCTTGACGGTTCCACAACCACTGCACGTCGTAACAGCTCAGGAACTCGAGTTCCTGAATGCATGTTCTCCATTACCGGAAAGCCTTCCCTTGGGAGTCGTGACAGAGCATCAGCGTTTTGATTGGACCTACCGGAGCGATACTGGACTTCAAAATCAAAAGCAGCCAACTCCGCTGCCCACCGCTGCTCGGTGGCTCCCAGTTTGGCTGTGGCCAAATGGCTCAGGGGATTGTTATCGGTCCGTACTATACAACGATGCCCTAGCAAATACTCCCGGAATTTTTCCGCCATAGCCCATTTTAAGGCCAAAAACTCCAGCCGCATTGAGCTATAAGTTGCAGTATTATGCTCTGCCGGTCGCAAACTGCGGCTGGCATAAGCCACTGGTCTTACCTTACCCTCAACTTCTTGCGACAATACGGCCCCAAGCCCCATATAGCTGGCATCAATCTCTAAAATAAAGGGCTTAGTAAAGTCTGCATAGGTCAAAACAGGTGCTTCAATAAGGCTCTGTTTAAGAGTCTTAAAAGCCAACTCACATACATCTGACCACAATTTCCCCAAGTCCTGTCCCCGTTTAGTGCTCTTCCCTTTGGTACTTTCAGCCACCAGATTATGCAATGGCGCTGCTATTCTAGCAAACCCTTCAACAAACCGGCGATAGTAACTGGCAAAGCCAAGGAACGTTCGCAATTCAGAGGTAGTTTTAGGCTGAGGCCACTGAGCTACGACTTCTATCTTGCTTGGGTCCGCGGCAACCCCCTGTGCTGAAATGACATGTCCCAAGTACCGTACTTCTTTCTGAAAGAAATTACACTTCTCCAGTTTTACTTTAAGGCCAGCAACTCTGAGGCGCTCAAGTACCAGTCTCAACCTTTGTAGATGTTGCTGTACTGATGAAGAAAAAATTATAATGTCGTCTAGATATAAAAGGACAGACTGGTGGCGCTCATCCCCAAACAGTCGCTCCATTAGACGCTGAAATGTGCTGGGGGCATTGCACAACCCAAAGGGCATACGGTTCCATTCATATAGCCCAAAGGGTGTGCAAAATGCAGTCTTATGGCGGTCTGGCTCAGCCACTGGGACCTGGTTATAACCACTAGCCAGGTCCAAGGTGCTAAACCAACGCGCCCCAGCCAAAGAATCTAGAGTCTCCTCAATTCTGGGAAGAGGGAATGCATCCTTCCGGGTCTTGGCGTTGAGTTGGCGGTAGTCCACACACATACGCAGACTGCCATCCTTCTTTTTCACCAAGACCACAGGGGAGGCATAAGGACTACTGCTCTCTCGAATCACCCCGGACTCCAATAACTGCCCAATGTGAGATCTCACTTGCTCATACTCTGAAGGGGGAATTCGCCTATAGCGCTGACGAACTGGGATATTGTCAGTAACAGGAATTTCATGTGAGAGCAAATCTGTAATACCCACATCACTCTCCCCGGTAGAAAACAAACTACGGTACTCCCAAAGTAGCAGTCTTACCTGTTCCTGCTCTTCCTCTGACAGACCTGATGACTTAATGCTATCGGTCACCTCCAGTACAGACGCAGACGTACTGCCGCACAGAATGGAAGGGGCACCCTGGCCCAACACGTCAGGCCACCCCTCTAAGGGTGCTGTCAGATACACCTCCTGCAATTCCCCTAAAAGTGAAGCTGGGTATAACAGAGCATCATGCACTCCCACATTTACAATGGGTACACATACCGTGCTCCCCTTCACGGGCACCAGAGCTGGGGAGGCTAGTAGGCCCGCAGGTAAACCAGTCGCTGACGGCTCAAACAAAACTGTCCTTCCTGTGAAAGCAGAAGAACAGGTAGCAGGGACCAATTTCATAGTGCCGCCGGGAATGCGACAGACCCCTCGCCCTCGAACTTTAACACCGCATGTCAATACTCCATTTACACGATGGCAGGCCTGGAGGGCCTGAAACAATTCCTTATCAGACACCACACCCGGCAACTGGAACAAACCTGCGCCATATTGCCCAAAAAGATCATGATAGCAGCGACTGAGGATATTCATACCCAAAATACCTGGCACGCTAGGATTACTGCCTGGAGGATCGCGGACTACCAATATCCCACATCTTGGTACTACACGCCCGCACACTTCAATATCTAGTTCCAGGTACCCAACGTAAGGGATCTCTAGCCCATTGGCAGCACGAAGCTGTAGCCAGTGGCATGACTGCAACCGATCAGGACCCCAAGGCTGGAACTGCGATTGAAAACAGCTTTCTGTAATCGTCGACACCATAGACCCGGTGTCAATTAGACAAGAGATAGAAACACCCCCCATGTTTACAATACAGTGTGGACACAAGGAGACTAAACGAGACATTGTGTCTGTACCCTGAGAAATTCTAGAGCCCTCTACAACCCCCACCAAACTGCGGCTCTTCAGCCCGGCGGGAGCTAGTTTTCCGACGCATTTTGGCCAGAACTAGGCCTTCTATTTCCAGAAGGCGGATTAATACGAGGAGGAGTTGGAATTGAATTGGGACTGTTGTTCCAACCACACTCTCTAGCAAAATGACCGGGTCGGTGACACCTTCGACAAGTCACCGAAGGGTGGCGTGGCAGAGGGTCACACACCCGTGGACTAAATTCGCGAGGAACCAATTGGAAAAGTCGCTCAATTTGTTTCTGCTGTTGAACCAGCATTTCTCGAATTTCACTTAGAGCCGACGAACTCTCCACACTCGACCCCGTATTACCTGAAACCCCAAATTGAGCCCCGTACACCAGCGGAACAGATTGACTCCGCCCTCTGGCACGACTTTGCATCCCCTCTCGTTCCCAACGGATCGCCCCCGCCCGCACCTCCAGTAATGTTACAGCAGGTTGTTGTCGCACTAATTGTTTTAATTCCCTTCTAAGTGAATTATCAGACACGCCCTCAACAAATTGATCTCGTACCACCACATCAGCATTCAAAATAGCATTTGGGGACTGTCGTTTTAGTTTCTCAAACGAACCCAATAATGCCAATGAAAACTCTTGGAGGGTCTCTCCCTCAGTCTGACGACGAGAATAAAATGCCTCCTGCAGTATGATATAAGAGTCAGTGCACCCATACAATTCACGTAAGGCAGAAAAAATTTGTTCTGGATCATTTCGATCCGCACTGGGCCGATACTTTATTTCATCACGGGCTTCACCTTCGAGGTGATCAAACAGAAATAATGCTTGCTCCCTAACGGTCATCGTTCGCACGCGCATACACGCCCGAGCCTCTTCGACCCACTCATCGATACTCATACCAGACCGCCCATTAAATTTTGGACACCGCCGCTCTCGAGGGACAAACACAAATCGCTCAACAGTATTAGAATCAGTCGAACGAGAACGCACCGGTTGTGACATACTCTCAGAGGCAGTGCCAGGATCAGACCGCTCAATGGGCAGCCTTTCCTGACGCAGCCTCTCGTTATCAGCTCGCAACTGAGCCACAAGCTCACGCATTTCTTGAAGTTCAGCTTCCATGATCAAAGGGTACTTACCAATGAGAAGGAATTTAAAGTCACCAGGAAAAGGAAAAAAAAAAAAAAAAATTATATAAATGTTTAACACAATTGTACACCAACACAGATTCTGGACCTGCACCTCAGTTCGAGTCCTGCCGGCTACGCCAGGTGTGACCGGGCGGTGGGGATAATTGACTTTTAGAAGAACATCTAAATTATACACTTTACAAATATAAAAGAATAGACCGACTACGCCACCCTGGTATAAAGGGACCAGAGACCCAAAACTTCAGCAACAAGGCTACTCAGGTTCGGTGAGACAGAGGCCAGGACTCAGAATCAATGCAAATGTAACAATCTTTATTTTGTGCAACACTGTAAATGGACACCACAAATAAAATTCACTGCTCTGAGTTTCAGTGGGTTTCTTAGACTCCTATGCTGCCCGTCCTCCCCTTCTCCAGAGCCAGAGTCCCCGCCGCTACCTATTCATAGCACTGCAACACCCGTGAGGATTGACACTACAAAAATCACAGCATTACATTAATTCACCCAATGTGGACGACTCCAATTCAGCAAACCCCCCACCATCATACGAGTAATGGAAACGGAAAGTTGTATGGGACTCTGCTCTGGAACAAAGGAAAAGAGAGTCAATGTTACCAAAACTGAAGCAATGCTCACATACAATTAAAAAGGCATCATTCACACTCAATAAAACATGTCCTTACAGCAGCTAGACGGCCAATAGTCAGTTCTATTACGACAAAGAAACAAATCAAAAAGATACAAAAACCCCACAATATCATAGACACAAGAGAGCGGTTTTAAAATGGAAATAAAGCACTTGTTGCTCGTTAGCTCCCCCTACTGTACGAGCGTGGTAAGCAGCATCAGTAAGGTATACATTTACATACACTGGACCAAAGTGTCGGCTACACCTTATAACAGCAGGAAACCACACACAGAATCGCAAAAGAATATAACAAAAATATATAAAGAAAATAACCAAAATAAACAAATATTAACAAGAAAACAATACACACAAAATACTGCCCGAAAGGCTCAACTAAAGAAAAACTCACTTCTCGTGGCCCCGCCCCCCGATCATGTGGCTGCGACGGACGTGTTGCAAAGTAAACAATAGTCCAGCGGTCAGCTGCACGGCATCTCCACCAAGAAGGACAGTTAAACAGAAACGGTTTTGTGCGTGGATGCCCGTTAGGGCATCAACTAAACACTCACGTGCGAGGAGTCAAGCGCAAGCATATACACAACGGCATCCAGTCTTGAAAGGGGAAGGCATCCGCTCCGAACAATGCCACCACGCGTCACTCAGCCATGAGAACAACGGATATAACAACCGCGACCACTCCAAACAACCTGCTGCACACTGGAGGCACTCTCAGTAAAAGCCAGAATGCTGTCGAAGAAACAAGGTTGGTTTTAGAGCTCACATTACACTTACACCATGTTAAACATAGCGAGAACGTACCTTTTGCGGATACAATAAGCTCAGCGCCATTACGCGCTCCTTTGGTTACAAGCACAATCTCAAGTCTCCTGGTCCACACTGGAAATACAGGAAGCCTCAACAGAGCAGCCCAACCATTAGCAGTAATGCACACTAGCAAACAGCTCCTACCTGTCCACAAACCAATGACACGCCGGAACAACGTCACCCGAGGTCCCCCCTGACGTATGGTTTAGAGCTCAGTGTAAACGCAGTTTTATACGCTTTCAAAAGTAATTAAAGGGATACACCCCCCAATCTCACAACAGGTGTGGCGAATCACCACAACATGTTTAAACAACTTTCAAGGGGAAAGCAAGTGATTTTGAATGTGTTCAAATTTTGGTGTTCTGATGCATTTTTCTTGCTCGTGGGGCTGAGATATGATGTTTCCAGGCCAAAAACAGAAAGTGATCAAAACAGCTTAAAACCATGAAATGCATCATTCTTTTTGTTTTAAACAACATTACATGCAGTTTTAAACATGTTTAAACAACTTTCAAGGGGAAAGCAAGTGATTTTGAATGTGTTCAAATTTTGGTGTTCTGATGGCTTTTTCTTGCTCGTGGGGCTGAGATATGATGTTTCCAGGCCAAAAACAGAAAGTGATCAAAACAGCTTAAAACCATGAAATGCATCATTCTTTTTGTTTTAAACAACATTACATGCAGTTTTAAACATGTTTAAACAACTTTCAAGGGGAAAGCAAGTGATTTTGAATGTGTTCAAATTTTGGTGTTCTGATGGCTTTTTCTTGCTCGTGGGGCTGAGATATGATGTTTCCAGGCCAAAAACAGAAAGTGATAAAAACAGCTTAAAACCATGAAATGCATCATTCTTTTTGTTTTAAACAACATTACATGCAGTTTTAAACATGTTTAAACAACTTTCAAGGGGAAAGCAAGTGATTTTGAATGTGTTCAAATTTTGGTGTTCTGATGGCTTTTTCTTGCTCGTGGGGCTGAGATATGATGTTTCCAGGCCAAAAACAGAAAGTGATCAAAACAGCTTAAAACCATGAAATGCATCATTCTTTTTGTTTTAAACAACATTACATGCAGTTTTAAACATGTTTAAACAACTTTCAAGGGGAAAGCAAGTGATTTTGAATGTGTTCAAATTTTGGTGTTCTGATGGCTTTTTCTTGCTCGTGGGGCTGAGATATGATGTTTCCAGGCCAAAAACAGAAAGTGATCAAAACAGCTTAAAACCATGAAATGCATCATTCTTTTTGTTTTAAACAACATTACATGCAGTTTTAAACATGTTTAAACAACTTTCAAGGGGAAAGCAAGTGATTTTGAATGTGTTCAAATTTTGGTGTTCTGATGGCTTTTTCTTGCTCGTGGGGCTGAGATATGATGTTTCCAGGCCAAAAACAGAAAGTTATCAAAACAGCTTAAAACCATGAAATGCATCATTCTTTTTGTTTTAAACAACATTACATGCAGTTTTAAACATGTTTAAACAACTTTCAAGGGGAAAGCAAGTGATTTTGAATGTGTTCAAATTTTGGTGTTCTGATGCCTTTTTCTTGCTCGTGGGGCTGAGATATGATGTTTCCAGGCCAAAAACAGAAAGTTATCAAAACAGCTTAAAACCATGAAATGCATCATTCTTTTTGTTTTAAACAACATTACATGCAGTTTTAAACATGTTTAAACAACTTTCAAGGGGAAAGCAAGTGATTTTGAATGTGTTCAAATTTTGGTGTTCTGATGGCTTTTTCTTGCTCGTGGGGCTGAGATATGATGTTTCCAGGCCAAAAACAGAAAGTGATCAAAACAGCTTAAAACCATGAAATGCATCATTCTTTTTGTTTTAAACAACATTACATGCAGTTTTAAACATGTTTAAACAACTTTCAAGGGGAAAGCAAGTGATTTTGAATGTGTTCAAATTTTGGTGTTCTGATGGCTTTTTCTTGCTCGTGGGGCTGAGATATGATGTTTCCAGGCCAAAAACAGAAAGTGATCAAAACAGCTTAAAACCATGAAATGCATCATTCTTTTTGTTTTAAACAACATTACATGCAGTTTTAAACATGTTTAAACAACTTTCAAGGGGAAAGCAAGTGATTTTGAATGTGTTCAAATTTTGGTGTTCTGATGGCTTTTTCTTGCTCGTGGGGCTGAGATATGATGTTTCCAGGCCAAAAACAGAAAGTTATCAAAACAGCTTAAAACCATGAAATGCATCATTCTTTTTGTTTTAAACAACATTACATGCAGTTTTAAACATGTTTAAACAACTTTCAAGGGGAAAGCAAGTGATTTTGAATGTGTTCAAATTTTGGTGTTCTGATGGCTTTTTCTTGCTCGTGGGGCTGAGATATGATGTTTCCAGGCCAAAAACAGAAAGTGATCAAAACAGCTTAAAACCATGAAATGCATCATTCTTTTTGTTTTAAACAACATTACATGCAGTTTTAAACATGTTTAAACAACTTTCAAGGGGAAAGCAAGTGATTTTGAATGTGTTCAAATTTTGGTGTTCTGATGGCTTTTTCTTGCTCGTGGGGCTGAGATATGATGTTTCCAGGCCAAAAACAGAAAGTGATCAAAACAGCTTAAAACCATGAAATGCATCATTCTTTTTGTTTTAAACAACATTACATGCAGTTTTAAACATGTTTAAACAACTTTCAAGGGGAAAGCAAGTGATTTTGAATGTGTTCAAATTTTGGTGTTCTGATGGCTTTTTCTTGCTCGTGGGGCTGAGATATGATGTTTCCAGGCCAAAAACAGAAAGTGATCAAAACAGCTTAAAACCATGAAATGCATCATTCTTTTTGTTTTAAACAACATTACATGCAGTTTTAAACATGTTTAAACAACTTTCAAGGGGAAAGCAAGTGATTTTGAATGTGTTCAAATTTTGGTGTTCTGATGGCTTTTTCTTGCTCGTGGGGCTGAGATATGATGTTTCCAGGCCAAAAACAGAAAGTGATCAAAACAGCTTAAAACCATGAAATGCATCATTCTTTTTGTTTTAAACAACATTACATGCAGTTTTAAACATGTTTAAACAACTTTCAAGGGGAAAGCAAGTGATTTTGAATGTGTTCAAATTTTGGTGTTCTGATGGCTTTTTCTTGCTCGTGGGGCTGAGAAATGATGTTTCCAGGCCAAAAACAGAAAGTGATCAAAACAGCTTAAAACCATGAAATGCATCATTCTTTTTGTTTTAAACAACATTACATGCAGTTTTAAACATGTTTAAACAACTTTCAAGGGGAAAGCAAGTGATTTTGAATGTGTTCAAATTTTGGTGTTCTGATGGCTTTTTTCTTGCTCGTGGGGCTGAGATATGATGTTTCCAGGCCAAAAACAGAAAGTGATCAAAACAGCTTAAAACCATGAAATGCATCATTCTTTTTGTTTTAAACAACATTACATGCAGTTTTAAACATGTTTAAACAACTTTCAAGGGGAAAGCAAGTGATTTTGAATGTGTTCAAATTTTGGTGTTCTGATGGCTTTTTCTTGCTCGTGGGGCTGAGATATGATGTTTCCAGGCCAAAAACAGAAAGTGATCAAAACAGCTTAAAACCATGAAATGCATCATTCTTTTTGTTTTAAACAACATTACATGCAGTTTTAAACATGTTTAAACAACTTTCAAGGGGAAAGCAAGTGATTTTGAATGTGTTCAAATTTTGGTGTTCTGATGGCTTTTTCTTGCTCGTGGGGCTGAGATATGATGTTTCCAGGCCAAAAACAGAAAGTGATCAAAACAGCTTAAAACCATGAAATGCATCATTCTTTTTGTTTTAAACAACATTACATGCAGTTTTAAACATGTTTAAACAACTTTCAAGGGGAAAGCAAGTGATTTTGAATGTGTTCAAATTTTGGTGTTCTGATGGCTTTTTCTTGCTCGTGGGGCTGAGAAATGATGTTTCCAGGCCAAAAACAGAAAGTGATAAAAACAGCTTAAAACCATGAAATGCATCATTCTTTTTGTTTTAAACAACATTACATGCAGTTTTAAACATGTTTAAACAACTTTCAAGGGGAAAGCAAGTGATTTTGAATGTGTTCAAATTTTGGTGTTCTGATGGCTTTTTCTTGCTCGTGGGGCTGAGATATGATGTTTCCAGGCCAAAAACAGAAAGTTATCAAAACAGCTTAAAACCATGAAATGCATCATTCTTTTTGTTTTAAACAACATTACATGCAGTTTTAAACATGTTTAAACAACTTTCAAGGGGAAAGCAAGTGATTTTGAATGTGTTCAAATTTTGGTGTTCTGATGGCTTTTTCTTGCTCGTGGGGCCGAGATATGATGTTTCCAGGCCAAAAACAGAAAGTGATCAAAACAGCTTAAAACCATGAAATGCATCATTCTTTTTGTTTTAAACAACATTACATGCAGTTTTAAACATGTTTAAACAACTTTCAAGGGGAAAGCAAGTGATTTTGAATGTGTTCAAATTTTGGTGTTCTGATGGCTTTTTCTTGCTCGTGGGGCTGAGATATGATGTTTCCAGGCCAAAAACAGAAAGTGATCAAAACAGCTTAAAACCATGAAATGCATCATTCTTTTTGTTTTAAACAACATTACATGCAGTTTTAAACATGTTTAAACAACTTTCAAGGGGAAAGCAAGTGATTTTGAATGTGTTCAAATTTTGGTGTTCTGATGGCTTTTTCTTGCTCGTGGGGCTGAGATATGATGTTTCCAGGCCAAAAACAGAAAGTGATCAAAACAGCTTAAAACCATGAAATGCATCATTCTTTTTGTTTTAAACAACATTACATGCAGTTTTAAACATGTTTAAACAACTTTCAAGGGGAAAGCAAGTGATTTTGAATGTGTTCAAATTTTGGTGTTCTGATGGCTTTTTCTTGCTCGTGGGGCTGAGATATGATGTTTCCAGGCCAAAAACAGAAAGTGATCAAAACAGCTTAAAACCATGAAATGCATCATTCTTTTTGTTTTAAACAACATTACATGCAGTTTTAAACATGTTTAAACAACTTTCAAGGGGAAAGCAAGTGATTTTGAATGTGTTCAAATTTTGGTGTTCTGATGGCTTTTTCTTGCTCGTGGGGCCGAGATATGATGTTTCCAGGCCAAAAACAGAAAGTGATCAAAACAGCTTAAAACCATGAAATGCATCATTCTTTTTGTTTTAAACAACATTACATGCAGTTTTAAACATGTTTAAACAACTTTCAAGGGGAAAGCAAGTGATTTTGAATGTGTTCAAATTTTGGTGTTCTGATGGCTTTTTCTTGCTCGTGGGGCTGAGATATGATGTTTCCAGGCCAAAAACAGAAAGTGATCAAAACAGCTTAAAACCATGAAATGCATCATTCTTTTTGTTTTAAACAACATTACATGCAGTTTTAAACATGTTTAAACAACTTTCAAGGGGAAAGCAAGTGATTTTGAATGTGTTCAAATTTTGGTGTTCTGATGGCTTTTTCTTGCTCGTGGGGCTGAGATATGATGTTTCCAGGCCAAAAACAGAAAGTGATCAAAACAGCTTAAAACCATGAAATGCATCATTCTTTTTGTTTTAAACAACATTACATGCAGTTTTAAACATGTTTAAACAACTTTCAAGGGGAAAGCAAGTGATTTTGAATGTGTTCAAATTTTGGTGTTCTGATGGCTTTTTCTTGCTCGTGGGGCTGAGATATGATGTTTCCAGGCCAAAAACAGAAAGTGATCAAAACAGCTTAAAACCATGAAATGCATCATTCTTTTTGTTTTAAACAACATTACATGCAGTTTTAAACATGTTTAAACAACTTTCAAGGGGAAAGCAAGTGATTTTGAATGTGTTCAAATTTTGGTGTTCTGATGGCTTTTTCTTGCTCGTGGGGCTGAGATATGATGTTTCCAGGCCAAAAACAGAAAGTTATCAAAACAGCTTAAAACCATGAAATGCATCATTCTTTTTGTTTTAAACAACATTACATGCAGTTTTAAACATGTTTAAACAACTTTCAAGGGGAAAGCAAGTGATTTTGAATGTGTTCAAATTTTGGTGTTCTGATGGCTTTTTCTTGCTCGTGGGGCTGAGATATGATGTTTCCAGGCCAAAAACAGAAAGTGATCAAAACAGCTTAAAACCATGAAATGCATCATTCTTTTTGTTTTAAACAACATTACATGCAGTTTTAAACATGTTTAAACAACTTTCAAGGGGAAAGCAAGTGATTTTGAATGTGTTCAAATTTTGGTGTTCTGATGGCTTTTTCTTGCTCGTGGGGCTGAGATATGATGTTTCCAGGCCAAAAACAGAAAGTGATCAAAACAGCTTAAAACCATGAAATGCATCATTCTTTTTGTTTTAAACAACATTACATGCAGTTTTAAACATGTTTAAACAACTTTCAAGGGGAAAGCAAGTGATTTTGAATGTGTTCAAATTTTGGTGTTCTGATGGCTTTTTCTTGCTCGTGGGGCTGAGAAATGATGTTTCCAGGCCAAAAACAGAAAGTGATCAAAACAGCTTAAAACCATGAAATGCATCATTCTTTTTGTTTTAAACAACATTACATGCAGTTTTAAACATGTTTAAACAACTTTCAAGGGGAAAGCAAGTGATTTTGAATGTGTTCAAATTTTGGTGTTCTGATGGCTTTTTCTTGCT
Source organism: Danio kyathit (assembly GCA_903798195.1). Taxonomy (NCBI): domain Eukaryota; kingdom Metazoa; phylum Chordata; class Actinopteri; order Cypriniformes; family Danionidae; genus Danio; species Danio kyathit. The sequence goes on from CAIGQS010000087.1 coordinate 227,964, forward strand.
CGTGGGGCTGAGATATGATGTTTCCAGGCCAAAAACAGAAAGTTATCAAAACAGCTTAAAACCATGAAATGCATCATTCCCCATCTAGGGAACTTCAACACTGCGTCTAACCAGAACGCTAGGGGAACACCTCTTTTATACGCGTCTTGAAGCACATGTGAAATCAATCTAATGTAGTTAAGCGGTGACGTCAGACCAGGAGAGTATAAAAGCCTGCACTGAGCCTTCAGTGTTAACTTCTTTGCTTTCAAGAACCACGCACGTGAAAAATACCCTCTTTCTATGTCCATCCATTACTGATTTTGCTACACACATACAAAAAAAACTGACAAACTTTTTTATTGTTTTCCTTAGAAATATTATGGCAGAGAAAAACTTTAAACACTGTGTGCCTCCATGCCCCCGTTTTATTACGGCTGGTGACTCACATGAAATGTGCTTAGAGTGTTTGGGAGAGCAGCATGCCCTGGCAGCATTTGAGAATGCTGACTGTGTGCACTGTGATGCTCTCTCCCGCAAAGTGCTGCGTAGTCGGAGGGAGTTCTTCAATAAAACTCCCGCGGCTCGCGCTCCTCGCGGTTCGGGTCCCGCTCGTGCTGAGGCTGAGCGTCGACTTCGATCCTGGGGATCGCAATTAGATCTAGCAGACAGGATGGAGACGGACTCTGTCCTTTCTCTTCCTATATCTGTGAGATCTAATCCTCCCTCGGGAGCGTCAGAAGCACGCTCTGCGGTTTCTTCTGCGTCTCGAGAGAGGGCGGCGTCCTCGGTTTCCGAGGAAACGAGCGCGCCGCTGCAGCGAATGCAAAGAGGGTCGGGGGAGCTGCCACCCCAGTCAGTTGAATTTGAGGAGTTAGTGGAGGTGATTTCACGTGCTGCTGACAGATTTGATGTGATAGACTGGCAGCCAGCACGTGAGCAGCAGCAGCTGCGTCTGACAGGCATGCTGGATGAGAGAGAGTTACCCAGCAGAATTGATCCTCCACTGAGGGACCTCCCCTTCTGTCCAGAATTACACAGTGCTGTTTCAAAGTCATGGAATAATCCATACTCAGCTCGTTTGATGACATCTAAAACAAATATTTATTCTGTAGTTCGTGGGCTGGGGGATAAAGCATGCACACAGATGCCAATTATAGAGGAGGACTTAGCACGTCATCTCCGTCCGGATTTAAAATCTGCAAAGGTCCCTCCTTTGTCATCCAGACCGTTAAGAGTCACCTCTGGTCTGGTTGGCAAAGCATATATGACGGCTGGTCAGTCTGTCGGATGCCTGCACACTATGTCAGTGTTGCAGGCATATCAGGCTGACATAATTAAAGACTGCTTAGATGGTGGGGGGAGCAACGCCCGAACAGCTTCGAGAAGCTCTTCGGGCGTCAGATTTAGCTCTAAGAGCTACTAAGGAGGCAGCCTCTAGTTTGGGGCGGTCTATGGCTACCCTGGTGGCTACTGAGCGACACCTCTGGCTGACACAAGCAGAGGTGTCAGAAAGCGATAAAACAATTTTTATGGATGCTCCAGTATCGAGCTCAGGGCTCTTCGGCGACGCCGTCGATCGCGTCGCCGAATCCTTCGATAGAGTTAAAAAACGCTCTAGCTCCCTCTGTGATTTTCTCCCCCCAAAATCTAAAAGTGGGGGGGCTGCAAAAAGACAGCCCCAGCCGTCAACTAACTTCTCACATCGTGCGGTCCAAAAGGAGAGCGTTGCTTCTCGGGCTCCCCCTCAAAAAAAGAGGGCCTGGAGAGCACGCTCTCAGCCTGAGCCTTCCTCAAAATTACCCACAAGAACAATAGTAATTTCGAGGAAGGCGAAGGATAAAAGGAAGTCCTGACATGTTGGCAGTCAGGCTTCCCAGGGCCCCCCCTGGACATCGAGAGCACCAATCGGTGCCCTCCCTGAACCAGGGTCCGTCGAGAAAGGGGCAGACCACCTCACCACTTATGTGGGTGGGGGGCTCTGTGTCTCCCGGGGTGGGCGTTCCTCAGTGTCTGAGGGCATTGGGGGCCCCACCCCCTCTTCGGAGGGTCCAAGACCAACCAGAGGCCAGTCTCGAGAGGCTGGTACCCCTAGCACACTTTTTGGCAGCGTGGAAAAACCTGCCGATGGTGTCTCAGTGGGTCCTGTTCACGGTGGAACATGGCTACAAAATACAGTTTTGTGCACGCCCACCTCACTTCAACGGTGTTACACCCACCGTAGTGAAGCCAGAACAGGCTCTGGTTATGGAACAGGAAGTACTGGCTCTATTAAAAAAAGGCGCGATAGAGCGTGTTCTCCCACTCGACAGAGAATCAGGGTTTTACAGCCGGTATTTCATAGTTCCCAAAAAGGATGGGGGACTGCGTCCCATATTAGATCTGAGAAATCTAAATCGGTCCATCGGGGCACTCAGGTTCAGGATGTTAACCATCAAAAATGTGGTGTCACAAATTCAGTCCGAGGACTGGTTTGTCACAATAGACCTGAAAGACGCATACTTCCATATATCCATCCTTCCCCAACACAGGAAGTACCTGAGGTTCGCTTTCGGGGGCGAGGCGTTCCAGTATCGGGTTCTTCCATTCGGCCTAGCTCTGTCACCTCGAACCTTCACCAAAATAGTCGAAGCGGCACTAGCTCCACTTCGTATGAAGGGTATACCTATCCTAAACTACATAGACGACTGGCTCATTCTAGCTCAAAATTACGATATGGCAGTTCGACATCGAGATGTCGTTCTCACCCATATCAGAAGGTTGGGGTTTCGGTTGAACACCGCAAAAAGTGTGCTTGTTCCAGCCAGGATGACCATTTTTTTAGGTGTGCTATGGGACTCCATGACGATGCGAGCACGTCTGTCCCCGCCACGAATCACTTCGATTCAGTCAGCCATACACAGAGTCAGACTAGGCCAGTTCATCACTGTGAAACACTTTCAGAGATTGTTGGGCCTCATGGCAGCGGCAGCCAGCGTGATTCCGTTTGGTCTGCTGTACATGAGGCCCCTGCAGTGGTGGCTCAAAACCAGGGGGTTCTCCCTCAAGGGGAATCCTTTCCGCATGATCAAGGTCTCGCGGCGCTGCCTTCGGGCCTTAAGTATGTGGAAAATGCCCTGGTTCCTGTCCCAGGGCCCAGTATTGGGGGCTGTCTGTCATCGCATCATGCTTATGACAGACGCTTCTCTCATGGGCTGGGGAGCAACCCTGAGGGGACTTCCCGCAGCGGGACAATGGGGGGAACATCATCGTTCCTGGCACATAAACTGCCTGGAGATGATGGCTGTGTTTCTGGCCTTAAAACACTTTCTCCCAGATTTAAGGGGCCATCATGTTCTAGTCCGCACGGACAACACATCGGTGGTCGCTTACATCAACCATCAGGGGGGTCTGAGGTCTCGTCTGCTATGCAGACTGGCACATCGAATCCTCCTGTGGGCCCAGAACAAAATTCTGTCTGTCAGGGCAATGTATGTTCCGGGCCATCTGAACATGGGAGCAGACCTCCTGTCGAGGCAGGGGGTGAGATCCGGGGAATGGAGACTTCACCCCGAGGTGGTGGAGACCATTTGGGAAAGATTCGGGAGAGCGCAGGTAGACCTGTTTGCTTCCCAAGAGACCACACATTGCATACTGTGGTTCTCTCTCTCGCATCCAGCCCCTCTGGGACTGGATGCCATGGTACAGATGTGGCCGAGGCTACATCTGTATGCCTTTCCCCCGGTTTCTCTGCTCCCAGGAGTCCTGGAGAGGGTCCGTCGAGACGGAGTCCAGTTACTGCTGGTAGCCCCGTTTTGGCCTACGAGAATTTGGTTTTCGGACCTTATAGCCCTGCTGGCGGGTCTCCCGTGGGAGATCCCCATCAGGAGAGACCTTCTGTCCCAGGCGGGAGGGATGATACTTCATCCCCGCCCCGACCTGTGGAAACTATGGGTGTGGCCTCTGAGGGGGCCCACCTTATAGAGTATGGATTGTCAACCGAGGTTGCTCAAACCATTCTAAGCTCCAGGGCTCCCTCCACAAGGAAGCTTTATGCCCTCAAATGGGCGCTCTTTTCAGCTTGGTGCAAGGAACACCAGCTGAACCCAGTCAGCTGTCAGGTAGCCTCAGTGCTGGAATTTCTCCAAGATCGCCTGTCTGCTGGGTTAGCTGCATCCACTCTAAGAGTGTATGTGTCAGCCATAGCGGCCTACCGTTCTCCCCTAGATGATGAGTCACTTGGGCAGGATCCGCTAATTCGTCGCTTCCTACGTGGAGCCATAAGGCTAAGGCCGGTCAGCACACACAGAGTACCGACTTGGGATTTAACATTGGTGCTCGAGGGCATCTCTGTTCCCCCATTTGAGCCACTACAGGAGGCATCAGATAAATTTCTGACCCTGAAAACCGCTTTTTTGTTAGCCATTTCCTCCCTAAAGAGGGTGGGTGACCTCCAGGCTCTGTCGGTTGCACCTTCATTTCTGGAATTTGCTCCGGGCATGTCTAAAGCTTTTCTTTACCCCAGACCGGGGTATGTGCCGAAGGTTGCTACTCATGTGGCGAGACCTGCTGTGCTGCAGGCCTTTAATCCGCCCCCATTTCAGTCGTCGGATCATGAGAGAATGAATTTACTCTGCCCAGTTAGAGCTCTGGATACATATGTTAACAGAGTCAACAATTGGAGAAAGAGTGAGCAGTTACTGATCTGCTTCGGACCCTCAAAGAGGGGGAGTCCGGCGAATAAGCAGACAATAAGTAATTGGATAGTTGAGACTATCTTATTCACTTATCAGGCTGCTGGACTTCCTGCACCTAAATTTGTTAGGGCCCATTCCACAAGGGCTGTAGGGGCCTCCAAAGCTTCTATTTCGGGCTCTGCCCTTTCTGATATTTGTTTGGCGGCAGGATGGTTGACGCCACATACATTTGTGCGTCACTATCAACTTGATGTAGACCCCTCACCAGGGTCCTCTGTTCTCACTGCGTAGTGTGCGTTCACAGTCAGCAGTGAGTCTGGCCTAGTGGGTATTGCGTTCCCCTAGCGTTCTGGTTAGACGCAGTGTTGAAGTTCCCTAGATGGGGAACGTCTCGGGTTACGTATGTAACCATAGTTCCCCGAGAGGGAACGAGACACTGCGTCTTCCGCCATACTCCCTTCTGCCTGTTGCTTCTTTCAAGCAAAATTGAAGTTAACACTGAAGGCTCAGTGCAGGCTTTTATACTCTCCTGGTCTGACGTCACCGCTTAATTACATTAGATTGATTTCACATGTGCTTCAAGACGCGTATAAAAGAGGTGTTCCCCTAGCGTTCTGGTTAGACGCAGTGTCTCGTTCCCTCTCGGGGAACTATGGTTACATACGTAACCCGAGACATTCTTTTTGTTTTAAACAACATTACATGCAGTTTTAAACATGTTTAAACAACTTTCAAGGGGAAAGCAAGTGATTTTGAATGTGTTCAAATTTTGGTGTTCTGATGCCTTTTTCTTGCTCGTGGGGCTGAGATATGATGTTTCCAGGCCAAAAACAGAAAGTGATCAAAACAGCTTAAAACCATGAAATGCATCATTCTTTTTGTTTTAAACAACATTACATGCAGTTTTAAACATGTTTAAACAACTTTCAAGGGGAAAGCAAGTGATTTTGAATGTGTTCAAATTTTGGTGTTCTGATGCCTTTTTCTTGCTCGTGGGGCTGAGATATGATGTTTCCAGGCCAAAAACAGAAAGTGATCAAAACAGCTTAAAACCATGAAATGCATCATTCTTTTTGTTTTAAACAACATTACATGCAGTTTTAAACATGTTTAAACAACTTTCAAGGGGAAAGCAAGTGATTTTGAAAGTGTTCAAATTTTGGTGTTCTGATGCATTATTCTTGCTCGTGGGGCTGAGATATGATGTTTCCAGGCCAAAAACAGAAAGTGATAAAAACAGCTTAAAACCATGAAATGCATCATTCTTTTTGTTTTAAACAACATTACATGCAGTTTTAAACATGTTTAAACAACTTTCAAGGGGAAAGCAAGTGATTTTGAATGTGTTCAAATTTTGGTGTTCTGATGGCTTTTTCTTGCTCGTGGGGCTGAGATATGATGTTTCCAGGCCAAAAACAGAAAGTTATCAAAACAGCTTAAAACCATGAAATGCATCATTCTTTTTGTTTTAAACAACATTACATGCAGTTTTAAACATGTTTAAACAACTTTCAAGGGGAAAGCAAGTGATTTTGAAAGTGTTCAAATTTTGGTGTTCTGATGGCTTTTTCTTGCTCGTGGGGCTGAGATATGATGTTTCCAGGCCAAAAACAGAAAGTGATCAAAACAGCTTAAAACCATGAAATGCATCATTCTTTTTGTTTTAAACAACATTACATGCAGTTTTAAACATGTTTAAACAACTTTCAAGGGGAAAGCAAGTGATTTTGAATGTGTTCAAATTTTGGTGTTCTGATGGCTTTTTCTTGCTCGTGGGGCTGAGATATGATGTTTCCAGGCCAAAAACAGAAAGTTATCAAAACAGCTTAAAGCCATGAAATGCATCATTCTTTTTGTTTTAAACAACATTACATGCAGTTTTAAACATGTTTAAACAACTTTCAAGGGGAAAGCAAGTGATTTTGAATGTGTTCAAATTTTGGTGTTCTGATGCATTATTCTTGCTCGTGGGGCTGAGAAATGATGTTTCCAGGCCTAAAACAGAAAGTGATAAAAACAGCTTAAAACCATGAAATGCATCATTCTTTTTGTTTTAAACAACATTACATGCAGTTTTAAACATGTTTATACAACTTTCAAGGGGAAAGCAAGTGATTTTGAAAGTGTTCAAATTTTGGTGTTCTGATGCATTATTCTTGCTCGTGGGAGCTGAGAAATGATGTTTCCAGGCCTAAAACAGAAAGTGATCAAAACAGCTTAAAACCATGAAATGCATCATTCTTTTTGTTTTAAACAACATTACATGCAGTTTTAAACATGTTTAAACAACTTTCAAGGGGAAAGCAAGTGATTTTGAATGTGTTCAAATTTTGGTGTTCTGATGCCTTTTCTTGCTCATGGGGCTGAGATATGATGTTTCCAGGCCAAAAACAGAAAGTGATCAAAACAGCTTAAAACCATGAAATGCATCATTCTTTTTGTTTTAAACAACATTACATGCAGTTTTAAACATGTTTAAACAACTTTCAAGGGGAAAGCAAGTGATTTTGAATGTGTTCAAATTTTGGTGTTCTGATGCATTATTCTTGCTCGTGGGGCTGAGATATGATGTTTCCAGGCCTAAAACAGAAAGTGATCAAAACAGCTTAAAACCATGAAATGCATCATTCTTTTTGTTTTAAACAACATTACATGCAGTTTTAAACATGTTTAAACAACTTTCAAGGGGAAAGCAAGTGATTTTGAATGTGTTCAAATTTTGGTGTTCTGATGCCTTTTTCTTGCTCGTGGGGCTGAGATATGATGTTTCCAGGCCAAAAACAGAAAGTGATCAAAACAGCTTAAAACCATGAAATGCATCATTCTTTTTGTTTTAAACAACATTACATGCAGTTTTAAACATGTTTAAACAACTTTCAAGGGGAAAGCAAGTGATTTTGAAAGTGTTCAAATTTTGGTGTTCTGATGCATTATTCTTGCTCGTGGGGCTGAGAAATGATGTTTCCAGGCCTAAAACAGAAAGTGATAAAAACAGCTTAAAACCATGAAATGCATCATTCTTTTTGTTTTAAACAACATTACATGCAGTTTTAAACATGTTTAAACAACTTTCAAGGGGAAAGCAAGTGATTTTGAAAGTGTTCAAATTTTGGTGTTCTGATGCATTATTCTTGCTCGTGGGGCTGAGAAATGATGTTTCCAGGCCTAAAACAGAAAGTGATCAAAACAGCTTAAAACCATGAAATGCATCATTCTTTTTGTTTTAAACAACATTACATGCAGTTTTAAACATGTTTAAACAACTTTCAAGGGGAAAGCAAGTGATTTTGAAAGTGTTCAAATTTTGGTGTTCTGATGCATTATTCTTGCTCGTGGGGCTGAGAAATGATGTTTCCAGGCCAAAAACAGAAAGTGATAAAAACAGCTTAAAACCATGAAATGCATCATTCTTTTTGTTTTAAACAACATTACATGCAGTTTTAAACATGTTTAAACAACTTTCAAGGGGAAAGCAAGTGATTTTGAATGTGTTCAAATTTTGGTGTTCTGATGGCTTTTTCTTGCTCGTGGGGCTGAGATATGATGTTTCCAGGCCAAAAACAGAAAGTGATCAAAACAGCTTAAAACCATGAAATGCATCATTCTTTTTGTTTTAAACAACATTACATGCAGTTTTAAACATGTTTAAACAACTTTCAAGGGGAAAGCAAGTGATTTTGAAAGTGTTCAAATTTTGGTGTTCTGATGGCTTTTCTTGCTCGTGGGGCTGAGATATGATGTTTCCAGGCCAAAAACAGAAAGTGATCAAAACAGCTTAAAACCATGAAATGCATCATTCTTTTTGTTTTAAACAACATTACATGCAGTTTTAAACATGTTTAAACAACTTTCAAGGGGAAAGCAAGTGATTTTGAAAGTGTTCAAATTTTGGTGTTCTGATGGCTTTTTCTTGCTCGTGGGGCTGAGATATGATGTTTCCAGGCCAAAAACAGAAAGTGATCAAAACAGCTTAAAGCCATGAAATGCATCATTCTTTTTGTTTTAAACAACATTACATGCAGTTTTAAACATGTTTAAACAACTTTCAAGGGGAAAGCAAGTGATTTTGAATGTGTTCAAATTTTGGTGTTCTGATGCATTATTCTTGCTCGTGGGGCTGAGAATGATGTTTCCAGGCCTAAAACAGAAAGTGATAAAAACAGCTTAAAACCATGAAATGCATCATTCTTTTTGTTTTAAACAACATTACATGCAGTTTTAAACATGTTTAAACAACTTTCAAGGGGAAAGCAAGTGATTTTGAAGTGTTCAAATTTTGGTGTTCTGATGCATTATTCTTGCTCGTGGGGCTGAGATATGATGTTTCCAGGCCTAAAACAGAAAGTGATCAAAACAGCTTAAAACCATGAAATGCATCATTCTTTTTGTTTTAAACAACATTACATGCAGTTTTAAACATGTTTAAACAACTTTCAAGGGGAAAGCAAGTGATTTTGAATGTGTTCAAATTTTGGTGTTCTGATGCCTTTTCTTGCTCAGTGGGGCTGAGATATGATGTTTCCAGGCCAAAAACAGAAAGTGATCAAAACAGCTTAAAGCCATGAAATGCATCATTCTTTTTGTTTTAAACAACATTACATGCAGTTTTAAACATGTTTAAACAACTTTCAAGGGGAAAGCAAGTGATTTTGAATGTGTTCAAATTTTGGTGTTCTGATGCATTATTCTTGCTCGTGGGGCTGAGAAATGATGTTTCCAGGCCTAAAACAGAAAGTGATAAAAACAGCTTAAAACCATGAAATGCATCATTCTTTTTGTTTTAAACA
>CAIGQS010000087.1:237905-265284 GCA_903798195.1 Danio kyathit
CTGCTTATGGGACTAATACGTGACATCTTGAAGGATGGGGCAGAGAACGGTCCAATCATAAAAGGGGGTTGTCGATCTCTTTTTATAAGATGATCGTCAGCTGCGGATTTTGCAGTAGCTTTAGAATGTTTAGAGTGTAATAGGTTGGATGAGGGTCAGCTTCTGGTGCCTTCTGTCAAGAACTCTGAATTGAGAAACAAGAGAGAATCAGAAATTAAATACAACAAGATACGTGTATGGCAGACACAATGAATTGTTTTAGCTGATATCCATCGTCCTAATGAGGGCATGGGCAACTGTGAATGGAAGCGCCTTTTGTTAATGCATGGTACGATAGCTTCGTAGATCCAATGCAAAGATGGTTGAGGTGGGCATTTGACCCCCCGCAGGAGGGCAGATGGATGGAGAGCTGAAGATATGGACCGTGGCTTTTCTAGTGGTCCTGGAAGTGTCTCTTGAAGACCGAGTAGGTGAAGTGGTAGTGGAGTGGAGTTTGAATGTTGTAAATGCAAATGTATCTAAACAGAGTCGATGGATGAAACATTGCTCCGTTCATCAGGAATGTCCTCCCATTTATAGCAGTCAAGCGGGAGTTTGTTTCTTTGCCATTTACATCCAACCGACTTGCTATTATGGATTCACGTATGACACTAGTGTATGAACATACGAGTCACTGTCATATTCAATTGGACTTCTGTGTTGAATGTTTTTAATATCGAGTAATAATCTTTGGAATTTAAATGGCTATCAGATGTTATTTTTTTTTTTATAATAATAATTAATTTATTATTTTGTTTATTTAAACAAACTGCCAACACAAATCCTGTGCTTAAAGACTATGTCACCACTTAGTTTGAATGTTGTTATGGGCTTTACTTAATCCATGAATAAATAACGTTCCGTTGGAATCCTAATGTGATTAAATTAACAAGCATATCTGGCCTGGTTCATTCATAAAGTCAGAGTCCATTTTTAACCTGATGAGAGAGGGCTGGACCATCTCAAGTTTAAGCTCATTGGATAGTGGCTCTTCTCTTTCAGCTATTGGCTTGAAGGCGTTCAATCAAGAGTGAAATGGCTGGCGGCCATTTGTGTAGAGCAGGATCACAATTGTTATGACTGGAGTTCAACGTAGGAATATGCCATGGACTAATATTTGCAGATTGGGCTATGCAGATGAATTACTTCATGCTATCAGAATGGTATGGATCTGTTGACAGGCGGGTGGCTTCAGAGGTGAGTTCTTTTTTGGAATTCACGCTAGTCTTTCAAGAAATGTTTAGTCTTTGCTGGAGAGTGGTTATTTTCTGTGAGGCTTCCCTTTGAAGTGTGCTATATACGTTACAGCAGGTGCACCCCTTATGAGAGCAGTGAAAGTTTGGCTTTATTGCAATGTTTGAAATTGCCGGCTTCTTGAGTTTAGGCGGAGTTTGTTAGACTGTGATCTTGCTAGAGAATTGAGTTGAAGACACAGCGGATGCGTATGTGTGAGGCATTTAAGTGGAAGATTTTGATGTTGCTGTTTGACGTTGTTGTAGAATTTGTCGTTGAAGTTGTAGTAGGAGAGCACTTGTTTTTGAAGTAGAAGTATTGTTATTGTTATTGTTGTTGTAGCAGTAGATGCTGAGCAGAGCTGTCTTCAGAGCGAAGATCTTTTGTTGTCGCAGTAGCAGCAAAAGCAGTAGCTAGCAGGCATTAGCAGCATTAGCAGCAGCATTAGCAGTAGCAGTAGCAGCATTAGCAGCAGCAGCATTAGCAGTAGCAGCATTAGCAGTAGCAGCAGCGGTATTAGCAGTAGCTAGCAGTAGTATTAGCAGAAGCAAGCAGTAGTATTAGCAGAAGCAGCCAGTAGTATTAGCAGTAGCAGCAGTAATATTAGCAGTAGCAGCAGTAGTATTGGCAGCAGCAGTAGAAGTAGTAGCAGTGGCAGCAGCAGCAGCTGCTGCTGCTGCTGCTGCTGCTGCAGGCCAAGCTTCTTCAAGGCGAAGATAGCAGTTGATATGGAACCCGGGATATTTATAGTAGTTTAGGGATCATCTGATTGGTGCATGTTGATTTGGATAATGTGGGTCCAGCTGCTAGCAATCATAAGCACGTGATCCTCTTGAAATTAGTTTATAAATAAACTTCACTTAAAACTGCATTCAATGTTGTTTAAACAAAAAGAATGATGCATTTCATGGTTTTAAGCTGTTTTTATCACTTTCTGTTTTTGGCCTGGAAACATATCTCAGCCCCACGAGCAAGAATACTGCATCAGAACACCAAAATTTGAACACATTCAAAATCACTTGCTTTTCTCTTGAAAGTTGTTTAAACATGTTTAAAACTGCATGTAATGTTGTTTCAAGAGTTCACACTTAGCTGATGATTGATTATAAGCAAGCTTATTTGGCATGCTGTCCCGGGAGAGAGCCCTGAGCCCAAAAGGTCCTTGAGCCCTGGGCTCCCTCCCGTCTGCAGGGCGAGAGAGGGGATCTTTGAGCTCAGGTAGATCTCGAGAACTCCCCAAAATGCTTTACTCGGGACAGCAGCCGCGTATTTGAAGAACCCTCCAAAAGACAATATAGAAAATGCAATATCCAGCTGCTGGGTATACAGATGTCCGGCTGCAGGGTATGAAGTACTATAAGATAGTACTAGGTTAGGTGGCATGCTGCAACAGTGTGTAGGGGTGCATGAAGTATGGTGGAGCGTCTCTGTTTAGCAGAGGTGCGGTGGTATTTGATAATACAAGGTAAATTACACTTCGGCAGAACGTTTAAACTGCTTGGCAATGCTGGGCAGTGTGTCAGAAAATAAATGAATGAGAGGGAGTGTGTATGAGCTCGGCTGAGTGTCGCTGCCGAGTCAGTGGTGGAGAGGAAAAAGAGCTCGTGGCTGAGCGTCTCTGTTTGGTAGAGGTGTGAGGTAGTTGATAATACGAGGGTAAATTACACTTCAGCAGAATGTCGGCTGAGGTCTCGCTGCGTCTCTGCTGTTGCAGAGGTGTATGGAAGTCAGTAATATAAGGGAAATACGTCCCACAGTGACGTTTAACTGCTTTGGCAGTGCTGGGAAATGTATCAGTAATGAAAACAAATGGGAGTGTATCTGGCTTGGCTGAGCGTCACTGCTGTGGCAGTGGGTGTAGAGGGGTGAAGAAGCTCGGCTTGAGCGTCTCTGCGGCTGCAGAGGTGTGTGGAGGTCAGTAAAAATACGCCTCCACAGAGACGTTTAAATGCTTTTGGCAGTGCTGGGAAATGTATCAGTAAAGATTGACTAAATGGAAGAGTATCTGAGCTCGGCTGAGCGTCACTGCTGTGGCAGTGGTGTGTGTGTGTGGGGGGGGGGGAGAAGCTCGGCTGAGCGTCTCTGCGCTGCAGAGGTGCATTGGAGGTCAGTAGTAGAGGGAAATATGTCTCCACAGAGATGTTTAACTGCTTTTGGCAGTGCTGGAGAGTGTATCAGTAATGAATGACTTAATGGAGGTGTGTTATGGGCTCGGCTGAGCGTCACTGCTGTGGCAGTGGTGTGGAAAGGGGTGGAGCTCGGCTAAGTGTGTTCTGTTGTTGTAGAGACGTGATAGAGGTTAGGAAAAGAACCTCTCTGGAATATGGAGAGTTGTGTAAACTCCCCCCGGAACGTGGTTACCGGTCCATTGAACAGGGGTGTTGTAAGCTTTGCTAAGCTGACAGAGTTGATGCTATGGTGTAATGAGTGGGAGAGTAGTAGGTAGATAATATGTGTACCCGCTAGCCTTTGCGGCTGTATTATAGCGGGGAGTGTGATGGAAATGGTTATAAAAATAAATATGGAAATGAGGAGGGGAGAGAAGAGAATAATAGGATGGAAGTTTCGAGGAGGAACATGTGGATTTGTGTTGTTATGAGTGTTGATGATGGCTGCAGAGAGTCAGCTGGGCTTCTCTGAGGTGATGATGGCTGAGGCGAATGTATGAATTGAAGGCGTTGGAGGACCAACGGCCGAGAGTTTGTATCTGTTGTTGGGATAGGCCATTGTGAGCTGCTGTAGTGGCTGCTCCTATCCTGAATGAGTGTGCAGAGAATGGCTCTGGAGGAAAGCCTGAAAAGCGGAGGAGAACCTCTTTAAGGTGGTTTTGGAACCAGAAGCGTGTTACTGGACGGTTAGCGTCGTCAGTAAAAAGTGAGGCGAGGGGGTTTTGATCTAAGGATCTTCTATAGTGTATAAATGCTAAGAGGGTTTGGAATGGGTGTGCGGGTGAGGGGATGTCGAAAACGTATATGGAATGTCCTTTATGAATCTGATCTGTTTTGCTTTGCTTAATAAAGAAAGCGAGAGTTTCTTTATCCAGCACAGTTAGATCGGATATGGTGGGGTGAATGGAGGGGTTGAAATGAGATGTTATGGTAAGTTCGGAACATCTCAGAAATCCGAAGAATGCTAATGTGAACATGGCATCGAGTGTGCGGGCTGTGTGGGTGGACTTATATCCTTTGCGAAGGGTGTGAATGCATTTAGCGAGGATGTGAAGTGTAATGGGCTGTCTGGTGTCTGGGGGGGATGGATGTGGTTTGAGAATTTGTGATAGCATCTAAAGTGGACCCATGTATCAATTTGTGAAAAAACTGAATGCCGCTTAAATAGCTTCTGATGGAGCTAGCTTGCATGTTTTTTGAGGCATGTAAATGAGAAATGAAAGAGGTTATAGAGAGGAGAGAAAAATCTGGAAAAGGAGTTTTAAACAGAGAATGGAATTGTTTTAAAAGCATTCCATGCTGTGAGATAAGATTGCTAAGTCCTGGGAGCCACTGCCTGGAGGATGAGTGAAATGGATGCTTTCCGGAGGTGATAAAGAGGGTGGTTTATGGCAATATCATCTCTGAATAGTGAGGAACAGGTGTTGGATGAGGGTCTGCTTCTGGCGCCAATAGCCGAAACTTCTGGAAAGAAAAGCGAAACAGATTTAGCAATTTGTTTTTTACAACCTGGAACATGTTCAGCAGAAAGTAAGAATTGTTTAGTGGCTGCTATCCAAACTAGGCGTCTTAAAAGGGGCATGAGTGACTGTGAGTGCGAGCGCCCTTTATTAATGCATTGCACTGTGGCCTCGTTATCGCAGTGAATGAGAATGCTGGATGCGGACCACTCTTCGCCCCACAGGATGGCTGCTGCCACGACGGGATATAATTCGAAGAGTGCGGACGATTGTTCGGTTGGTGGAATTTTTAACATTTGGGGGGGCCAGGATAACGCGAACCAACGGCCCTGGTAATATCCCCCGAAACCGACTGAGGGGGCGGCGTCAGTGAAAAGATTAATATCTACTGGCGATGCTAAAAGATCGCTGTAGAAAAAAGAAACAGCCGTTCCATTGCTTAAGGAAAGAAATCTATAAGCTGATTTTATTGCGACTGGGTTTAGAGAGAAGGATTGTGTCTTCTAAACCGAGAACTGTGGTGGAGAGTTGAAGCAGGTGCGAAATAAACATATGACCTTAGGGGATGATACGTATGGCAAAATATAAGTGACCGAGGATGGAGAGGAGTTCGCGTTTTGTACATGATTGATTTTCGAGGAAGATTTTACAGATATGATGCGGTTGATTTTCTCTTTTGGAAGGGATGCTTTGAATTTTTTCGAGTCTAAATTGATGCCCAGAAATTCGATGGAAGTGCTGGGACTGGAGGTTTTCCTCTGCTAGAGGTATTCCGAGGTCAGCGAAAACTTTTTGGGTGATTGCTAAATGTTTGTTTGGAGGTGACGACGAAGGAGAGACAATGAGAAAATCATTTAACAAGTGTATGAGGTAAGGAATTCTGTAATTATTGGAAAGTATACAACATATGGCGTTTGCGGATTGAAGATTAGGATAGCAGAGGTTTTATATGGGCGAGGCTGAAACTCCTGGGTGGAGTCCGTGAGTTAGACCTGAAATTAGAAATTCAGAGAAGTTAGAATCAGGGTGATTATTTAGCTCAGGTAATTGGTTGGATGAGGATCCGCTTCTAAGCTGTTTGTCAAGATGTCTGGAATGAGAGAAACAAGAGAGAATGAGACATAACATTTACAACATGGTACATGCATGGCAGAACATAATAAATTGTTTAAGCTGATATCCATTCGAGGTGTCTTAATAAGGGCATGGGCAACTGTAAATGGCAGTGCATTTGTTAATGCATAGTACGAAAGCTTCCTTGACGCAATGTACAAGGATAGTAGAGGTGGCATCCGTCCCCCCACAGGATGACAGATAGATGGAGAGCTGAGTATGTGGGCCGTGGCTTGTCTGGTGGTTGTGGAAATGCCTCTTGAAGACTGAGTAGGTGTAGTGATAGTGGATGGAGTTAAGACCCCTTACTGATAAGAAATTTATGCAAATGTATCTAGCGCTTAGTCAATGGATAAAACATTAGAAATGTAAGAAATATCTTCTTCTCATTCATATCAAATCGTGAAGTTTGTTACTTTGCCGTTTTTCACATCTAACTGACTTGCCTATAAACTTGCATATGGCCCTTGTGTGTGGACATATGAGTCACAGTGGCATATTACGATTAGACTTCTGTGCTTAATGTGTTTAATGTTTTCACTAGCTGGGTAATACTCTTTTCGGAAGAAAAAAATGGCTGTCGGATGGGGCAGAGTATTAATTATATTTATTTGTTTGTTTATTTATTAATTAGTTTATGAATATCAACTGCCAACTTCAAACCCTGAACTTAAAAGCGATGTCATCACTTAGTATAAACTGTGTGAAAGGAATTTTAGTTATGAGCTTTACTTTAATCCATGAATGACTTTGAAATCTTAATGTGATTAAAACTCACAATCATATCTAGCCTAGTTCATTCACAAATTCAGAGTCCATTCATAAGCTCTCAAGAGAGAGGGCGGGACCATTGGATGGTGATGCTTCACTTAGCTATAGGCTCAAGAAGTGTCAATCAAACGACCGGCGGCCATTTTGACTAAATTCACTATTGTTATGGCTGGAGAAGCTACTGAACGCACTTCGGCGAGTAGTATTGGAGGATAACGGTGCATTTGATGGATGTTTATCGACGTAAGAATAAGCTGTGGACTAATGTTTGTGGGTTGCAATGCCTGGACTTTTGCAGTCGAATTACTTCATGTTTTTAGGATGATATGGATCTGTGGACAGGCAGGATGTTTTAGAGGTGAGTTCTTTGTATAACTTATCCTATTAGCGCTAGTTTCGTCTTTGAAGATTTATAAATCCACTGGCTTGCATAGTTTGGGATCTATAGAGCTGCGCATCGATGGAATTGCTCTTCAGTGTTTGGACTCTCAGTAGTGATTATTAACCCACACTGAACTGAACTAAACTGAATTGAACATAATCTCTGAAAATCGAACTGACTCTGATTCAATTCACTATTCTTTTATGTGAAGCTGCTTTGATACAATCTATATTGTATAAGTTATACAAATTAAAATGAATTGAATTGAAAATGTTTAGTCTGTGTTTGCGAGTGGTTATTTTAAGGCGAGGTTTCCCTTTGGAGCGTGCTATGTACGTTACCACTGATGTACTGCTGGCAGAGAGCGGTGAGGGTTCAGTTTCCTTGCAATGGCTTTGGTCGCTGGCTTGAATTTTTTAGGCTTTGATGTTGTTGTTGAAGTAGCAAGTAGCGCCGAGCAGTGTGTTCTTCAAATCGAAGATGACTGTAGTAAGAAACCCTGGCTCTTTATAGTGGGTTAGGGGTTGTCTGATTGGACAATCATGTGTGGTTAATGCGTAACCAGCCGTGTTCAATCATAATCACGTGATCCTCTCGAAATTAGTTTATAACTAAACTTCACTTAAAACAAAAAGAATGATGCATTTCATGGTTTTAAGCTGTCTTTATCACTTTCTGTTATTGGCCTGGAAACATCATATCTCAGCCCCACGAGCAAGAATACTGCATCAGAACACCAAAATTTGAACACATTCAAAATCATTTGCTTTCCTCTTGAAAGTTGTTTAAACATGTTTAAAACTGCATGTAATGTTGTTTAAAACAAAATAAATGATGCATTTCAAGGTTTTAAGCTGTTTTTATCACTTTCTGTTTTTGGCCTGGAAACATCATATCTCAGCCCCACGAGCAAGAATACTGCATCAGAACACCAAAATTTGAACACATTCAAAATCACTTGCTTTTCTCTTGAAAGTTGTTTAAACATAATTAAAACTGCATGTAATGTTGTTTAAAACAAAAAGAATTATGTATTTCATGGTTTTAAGCTGTTTTTATCACTTTCTGTTTTTGGCCTGGAAACATATTTCAGCCCCAAGAGCAAGAATACTGCATCAGAACACCAAAATGTGAACACGTTCAAAATCACTTTCTTTTCTCTTGAAAGTTGTTTAAACATGTTTAAAACTGCATGTAATGTTGTTTAAAACAAAAGAATGATGCATTTCATGGTTTTAAGCTGTCTTTATCACTTTCTGTTCTTGGCCTGGAAACATCATATCTCAGCCCCACGAGCAAGAATATTGCATCAGAACACCAAAATTTGAACACATTCAAAATCACTTGCTTTCCCCTTGAAAGTTGTTTAAACATGTTTTAAAACTGCATGTAATGTTGTTTAAAACAAAAAGAATGATGCATTTCATGGTTTTAAGCTGTTTTTTATCATTTTCTGTTTTTATCACTTTCTGTTTTTGGCCTGGAAACATCATATCTCAGCCCCACAAGCTAGAATACTGCATCAGAACACCAAAATTTGAACACATTCAAAATCACTTGCTTTTCTCTTGAAAGTTGTTTAAACATGTTTAAAACTGCATGTAATGTTGTTTAAAACAAAAAGAATGATGCATTTCATGGTTTTAAGCTGTTTTTATCACTTTCTGTTTTTGGCCTGGAAACACCATATCTCAGCCCCACGAGCAAGAATACTGCATCAGAACACCAAAAATTTGAACACATTCAAAATCACTTGTTTTTCTCTTGAAAGTTGCATAAACATGTTTAAAACTGCATGTGATGTTGTTTAAAACAAAAAGAATGATGCATTTCATGGTTTTAAGCTGTTTTTATCACTTTCTGTTTTTGGCCTGGAAACATCATATCTCAGCCCCACAAGCAAGAATACTGCATCAGAACACCAAAATTTGCACACATTCAAAATCACTTGCTTTCCCCTTGAAAGTTGCTTAAACATGTTTAAAACTGCATGTTATGTTGATTAAAACAAAAAGAATGATGCATTTCATGGTTTTAAGCTGTTTTTATCACTTTCTGTTTTTGGCCTGGAAACATCATATCTCAGCCCCACGAGCAAGAATACTGCATCAGAACACCAAAAATTTGAACACATTCAAAATCACTTGTTTTTCTCTTGAAAGTTGCATAAACATGTTTAAAACTGCATGTGATGTTGTTTAAAACAAAAAGAATGATGCATTTCATGGTTTTAAGCTGTTTTTATCACTTTCTGTTTTTGGCCTGGAAACATCATATCTCAGCCCCACGAGCAAGAATACCGCGTCAGAACACCAAAATTTAACACATTCAAAATCACTTGCTTTTCTCTTGAAAGTTGCTTAAACATGTTTAAAACTGCATGTAATGTTGTTTAAAACAAAAAGAATGATGCATTTCAAGGTTTTAAGCTGTTTTTCAAGAGTTCACACTTAGCTGATGATTGATTATAAGCAAGTTTGGCATGCTGTCCCGGGAGAGAGCCCTGAGCTCAAAAGGTCCTTGAGCCCCGGGCTCCCTCCCGTTGCAGGGTGAGAGGGGAGCTCTGAGCTCAGGTAGATCTCGAGAACTCCCTAAAATGCTTTACTCGGGACAGCAGCCGCGTATTTAAAGAACCCCCCAAAAGATAGTAAAGAAGAGCGATATGCGGCTGCTGGGTATAAGATATCCGGCTGCAGGGTATAAAGTGCTACGAAGTAGTACTAGGATAGGTGTAGGGGTGAATGGAGTACGGTAGAGCGTCTCTGTTTAGCAGAGGTGCGGTGGTAGTTGATAATAAAAGAAAAATAACACTTCAGCAGAGCGTTTAGCTGCCTGGTAGTGCTGAGAAGTTTATCAGCCATGAAGACTGAGTGAGAGTGTATATGAGCCCGGCTGAGCGTCATTGCTGTGGCCGTGGTGAAGAGGGGAATGACTGAGTGGGAGTGAATGTGAGCTCGGCTGAGCGTCACTGCTGTGGCAGTGGTGTAGAGGGGAAGAGCTCGGCTGAGCGACTCTGCTGCTGCAGAGGTGTGTTTGGAGGTCGGTATGGAAGGGAAAGTACGTCTCCCCAGGATGTTTAACTGCTTTAGCAGTGCTGGAGATTGTATCAGAATGTAAATGATTAAAGGAAGTATGTATGGGCTCGGCTGAGCGTCACTGCTGTGGCAGTGGTGTAGAGGGGGAGGAAGCTCGGCTGAGCGTCTCTGTTGTAGCAGAGGTGCATTGGTAGTTAATGATGGGAGGGAAATACGCCTCCGCAAATACATTCAAGCTGCTTTTGCAGTGCTGTGGAATGTAAAATAGGAAGTAATTATGAGCTTGACTGAGCGTTACAGCTGTAGCCGTGGTGTGTAGGAGATGAAGCTCGGCTGAGCGTCTCTACTGTTGCAGAGGTGCGATGGAAATCAGTAATAAATGGTAAATTCGCCTCCGCGGAGACGATTAACTGCTTGGCAGTGCCGGGAATAGTATAAATAGTGAGTGACTAATTGAAAGTATGTATGAGCTCGGCTGAGCGTCACTGCTGTGGCAGTGGTGTGGAGGGGAATGAAGCTCGGCTGAGCGTCTCTACTGTTGCAGAGGTGCGATGGAAGTCAATAGTGAGAGGGAAAAAACGCCTCCACAGAGGTGATTAACTGCTTTGGCAGTGCTGGGGAGTGTGTCAGTAATGAATGAATAGGTGAGGTGTATATGAGCTCGGCTGAGCGTCACTGCTGTGGCAGTGGTGCGCAGGGAAATGAGCTCGGCTGAGCGTCTCTACCGTTGCAGAGGTGTGGTGGTAGTCAATAAGGGAGATACGCCTCCTCCGAGACGGTTAACTGCTTAGGCAGTGCTGGGGAAAATATCAGTAATGACTGATTAAGTGGAGGTGTGTATGAGCTCGATTGAGCGACACTGCTGTGGCAGTGGTGTGGAGAGGAATGAAGCTCGGCTGAGCAACTCTGCTACTGCAGAGGTGCTATGGAAATCAAAGATGGAAGGGAAATAGTCTCTACTGAGACGTTTGACTGCTTTGGCAGTACTGGGGAGTGTATCCTTAATGGATGATTAAGTGGAAGTGTATGTGAGCTCTTCTGAGCGCCACTGCTATGATAGTGGTGTGAAGGGGAATAAGGCTCGGCTGAGCGTCTCTGCTGCTGCAGAGGTGTGATGGAAGTCAATGTGAGGAGGAAGGTAAGACTTCTGGAGTATATTATGGCAAAAGGGGGATTTGTGAAATCCCGCCGGAACTTGTCCGGGCCATGTACTAAGGGTGTAAGTTTGTCTAAGCTTCTGGAGTTGGTTTTATGGTGTAATGATTGGGTGGGCAGTATGAAAAAGGGGATATGTACCCGCTAGCCTTTACGGCTGAATTATTGCGGGGGGTGTGATGGACAAGTATGAATATATATAAGATAAACTATGGAAAAGTGAAGGGAATAGAAAAGAGGAAGGAGGTTGGAAAGGTCTTGAGGAAAAGGCAGAAGTTTCATGGAAAAAAGATGGATGTGTGTTGCTCTGAGTTTATCAGTGCTGATGTTGGCTACTGAGAGTCAGCTGGGCTTCTCTGAGGTGGTGTTGGCTGAGGCGAATGTATGAATTGAAAGCGTTGGAGGACCAACGACCGAGAGTTTGGATCTGTTGTTGGGATAAGCCATTGTGTGCTGCTGTAGTGGCTGCTCCTATCCTGAATGAGTGTGTAGAGAATAATTCTGGGGAAAAGCCTGAAATGCGGAGAACTTCTTTAAGGTGGTTTTGGAACCAGAAACGTGTTACTGGACGGTTAGCGTCGTCAGTAAAAAGTGAGGCGAGGGTTTTTTTTATCTTGGGATCCTCTGTAGTGCAAAAATGCTAGGAGGGTTTGGAATGGGTGTGTGGGTGAGGGGATGTCGAATATAAAAATGGAATGTCCTTTACGTAGCTGATCTGTTTTACTTTGCTTAATAAAGAAAGCTAGAGTTTCTTTATCCAGCAAGGTTAGGTCGGATATGGTGGGGTGGATTATGGGGTTGAAATGAGATGTTATGGTGAGTTCGGAGCATCTCAAAAATCCAAAAAATGCTAGATTGAACATGGCATCGAGTGTGCGGGCTGTATGAGTAGAAATATATCCTTTGCGTAGGGTGTAAATGCATTTATTGAGGATGTGAAGTGTAATGGGCTTTCTGGTGTCTGGGGGGGATGGGTGGGTTTTCTGAATGCTTTTAATAAGGAGGGAGGTTTGAGAATTTGAGATGGCATCTGAAGGGGACCCATGTATCAATTTGTGAAAAAACTGAATGCCGCTCAGGTAGCTTCTAATTGAACTGGCTTGTATGTTTTTTGAGGTGTGTAGATGAGCAATGAATGAGGTGATGGAGAGAAGGGAAAAATCTGGGAAAGGTATTTCAAACAGAAAGTGAAAGTGTTTAAAGGTGTTCCATGCTGTGAGGTAAGATTGTAGAGTCCTCGGAGCCACTGCCTGGAGGATGAGAGACATGGAGGTTTCCCGGAGGTGGTATAGAGGGTGGTTTATGGCAATGTCATCTCTGAATAGTGAGGAACAGGTGTTGGATGAGGGTCCGCTTCTGGCGCCAATAGCCGAAATTTCTGGAAAGAAAAGCGAGACAGAGAGTCAGCAATTTGATTTTTGCAACCTGGTACGTGTTCAGCAGAAATTAGAAATTGTTTAGTGGCTGCAATCCAGACGAGGCGTCTTAAAAGGGGCATTAGTGACTGTGAGTGCGAGCGCCCTTTATTAATACATTGTACTGTAGCCTCGATATCGCAGTGGATGAGAATGCTGGATGCGGACCACTCTTCGCCCCACAGGATGGCCGCTGGTACGACGGGATATAATTCGAAGAGTGCGGATGATTGTTCGTTTGGTGGAATTTCTAACATTTGGGGGGGGCCAGGATGCCGCAAACCAACGACCCTGGTAAAATCCCCCAAAACCGACTGAAGGGGCGGCGTCAGTGAATAATTTAATATCTACCGGCGATGCTATAAGATCGCTGTAGAAAAAGGAACAGCCTTTTGCTAGAGGAATTCCTAGGTCAGCGAAACGTTTGGGTGATCGCTAAATGTTTGTTTGGAGGTGACGATGGAGGAGAGACAATGAGGAAGTCGTCTAGCAGATGTATGAGGTAAGGAATTCCGTAATGATTGGAAAGTATCCAACATACTGCTTCTAAGAGCATGACGAAAATTTTGGGGCTACTTTTGCAGCCAAAAGTTAGACGGACTGCGAAGTAAAATTTGGAGCGCCAGCGAATGCCAAAAAGGTGCCTAAAATCTGGGTGGATTGGCATGACTTTGAAAGCGGATGTGATATCGACTTTAGCTAGCCAGGCATTATGGCCGGCGGTTTTGGTAAGGGTTATGGCTTGGTCTATGTCGTGGTAGTTGAGCGAATATTCATCTAGCGGGATAGTGCTATTGATGCTGGGAAAAATAGAATTATGAGGCGCGGACAGCTCGATTATGAGGCGTGTTTTTTTTTTTTTCCAGAAAATTTTCGGGTCGCAATGCCTATTGGACTAATGCGGTATATGTTAAACGGCGGGGCTGCAAAGGGCCCGATCATGAAGTCGTTATCAGTTTCTTTTTTGATTAGCTGATCGACTGTTTCGGGTTCGTCTTTTGCAGATTATTGATTAGGGCAGCATAGGTTGTATGCGGGAGAGGCTGACACACCTGGGTGGAATCCGTGAGTTAGACCTGAAATGAGAAAATCAGAGAAGTTAGAATCAGGGTGATTATTTAGCTCAGGTAATTGGTTGGATGAGGATCCGCTTCTAAGCTGTTTGTCAAGATGTCTGGAATGAGAGAAACAAGAGAGAATGAGACATGACATTTACAACATGGTACATGCATGGCAGAACATAATAAATTGTTTAAGCTGATATCCATGCGAGATGTCTTAAGGGCATGGGCAACTGTAAATGGCAGTGCATTTTGTTAATGCATAGTATGAAAGCTTCCTTGACGCAATGTACAAGGATAGTAGAGGTGGGCATCCGTCCCCCCCACAGGATGACAGATAGATGGAGAGCTGAGGATGTGGGGCGTGGCTTGTCTGGTGGTCATGGAAATACCTCTTGAAGACTGAGTAGGTGTAGTGATAGTGGATGGAGTTTAAACCCCTTACTGATAAGAATTTTATGTAAATGTATCTAACGCTTAGTCAATAGATAAAACATTAGAAATATAAGAAATATCTTCTTCCCATTCATATCAAAGCGGGAAGTTTATTACTTTGCCGTTTTCACATCTAACTGACTTGCCTATATAAACTTGCATATGGCCCTTGTGTGTGAACATATGAGTCACAGTGGCATATTACGATTAGACTTCTATGCTTAATGCGTTTAATGTTTTCACTAGCTGGGTAATACTCTTTTCAGAAGAAAAATAGCTGTCGGATGGGCAGAGTATTAATTTATATTTATTTGTTTGTTTATTAATTAAATTTATTTATTTGTTTATAAATATCAACTGCCAACTTCAAACCCTGAACTTAAAAGCGATGTCATCACTTAGTATAAACTGTGTGAAAGGAATTTTAGTTATGAGCTTTACTTTAATCCATGAATGACTTTGAAATCTTAATGTGATTAAAACTCACCATCATATCTAGCCTAGTTCATTCACAAATTCAGAGTCCATTCTTAATCTCTCAAGAGAGAGGGCGGGACCATTGGATGGTGATGCTTCACTTTCAGCTATTGGCTCAAAGAAGTGTCAATCAAACAGCCGGCGGCCATTTTGACTATTGTTATGACTGGAGACGCTACTGAACGCACTTCGGCGAGTAGTATGGATGATAACGGTGCATTTAATGGATGTTTATCGACGTAAGAATAAGCTGTGGACTAATGTTTGCGGATTGAAATGCCTGGACTTTTGCAGTCGAATTACTTCATGTTTTTAGGATGATATGGATCTGTGGACAGGCGGGATGTTTTAGGTGAGTTCTTTGAATAACTTATCCTATTAGCGCTGGTCTCGTCTTATGAATCCACTGGCTTGCATGGTTTGGGATCTATAGAGCTGTGCATCGATGGAATTGCTCTTCAGTGTTTGGACTCTCAGTAGTGATTATAAACCCACACTGACCTGAGCTAACTGAATTGAATGATCTCTGAAAATTGAACTGACTCTGATTCAATTCACTATATTCTTTCATGTGAAGCTGTTTTGACACAATCTACGTTGTATAGGCGCTATAAAAATAAAGATGAATTGAATTGAAAATGTTTAGTCTGTGTTTGCGAGTGGTTGTTTTAAGGCGAGGCTTCCCTTTGGAGCGTGCTAATGTACGTTACCACTGATGTACCGCTGGCAGAGAGCGGTGAGGGTTCAGTTTCCTTGCAAAGGCTTTGATCGCTGGCTTGAATGTTTTAGGCTGTGATGTTGTTGTTGAAGATGCAGTAGCAAGTAGCAAGTAGCAAGTAGCAAGTAGCAAGTAGCAAGTAGCAAGTAGCAAGTAGCAAGTAGCAAGTAGCAAGTAGCAAGTAGCAAGTAGCAGCTGGTGCCGAGCAGTGTGTTCTTCAAATCGAAGATAACTGTAGTAAGAAACCCTGGCTCTTTATAGTGAGTCAGGGATCGTCTGATTGGACAATCATGAGTGGTTAACGTGTGACCAGCCGTGTTCAATCATAATCACGTGATCCTCTCGAAATTAGTTTATAACTAAACTCCACTTATCACTTTCTGTTTTTAGCCTGGAAACATCATATCTCAGCCCCACGAGCAAGAATACTGCATCAGAACACTAAAATTTGAACACATTCAAAATTACTTGCTTTTCTCTTGAAAGTTGCTTAAACATGTTTAAAACTGCATGTAATGTTGTTTAAAACAAAAAGAATGATGCATTTCATGGTTTTAAGCTGTTTTTATCACTTTCTATTTTTGGGCTGGAAACATCATATCTCAGCCCCACGAGCAAGAATACTGCATCAGAACACCAAAATTTGAACACATTCAAAATCTTTTGCTTTTCTCTTGAAAGTTGTTTAAACATGTTTAAAACTGCATGTAATGTTGTTTAAAACAAAAAGAATGATGCATTTCATGGTTTTAAGCTGTTTCTATCACTTTCTGTTTTTGGCCTGGAAACATCATATCTCAGCCCCACGAGCAAGAATACTGCATCATAACACCAAAATTTGAACACATTCAAAATCACTGGCTTTCCCCTTGAAAGTTGCTTAAACATGTTTAAAACTGCATGTAATGTTGTTTAAAACAAAAAAGAATGATGCATTTCATGGTTTTAAGCTGTTTCTATCACTTTCTGTTTTTGGCCTGGAAACATCATAGCTCAGCCCCACGAGCAAGAATACTGCATCAGAACACCAAAATTTGAACACATTCAAAATCACTTGCTTTTCTCTTCAAAGTTGCTTAAACATGTTTAAAACTGCATGTAATGTTGTTTCAAACAAAAAGAATGATGCATTTCATGGTTTTAAGCTGTTTTTATCACTTTCTGTTTTTGGCCTGGAAACATCATATCTCAGCCCCACGAGCAAGAATACTGCATCAGAACACCAAAATTTGAACACATTCAAAATCACTTTGCTTTCCCTTCAAAGTTGCTTAAACATGTTTAAAACTGCATGTAATGTTGTTTAAACAAAAAGAATGATGCATTTCATGGTTTTAAGCTGTTTTTATCACTTTCTGTTTTAGGCCTGGAAACATCATATCTCAGCCCCACGAGCAAGAATACTGCATCATAACACCAAAATTTGAACACATTCAAAATCACTTGCTTTTCTCTTGAAAGTTGTTTAAACATGTTTAAAACTGCATGTAATGTTGTTTAAAACAAAAAGAAAGATGCATTTCATGGTTTTAAGCCGTTTTTATCACTTTCTGTTTTTGGGCTGGAAACATCATATCTCAGCCCCACGAGCAAGAATACTGCATCATAACACCAAAATTTGAGCACATTCAAAATCACTGGCTTTCCCCTTGAAAGTTGCTTAAACATGTTTAAAACTGCATGTAATGTTGTTTCAAACAAAAAGAATGATGCATTTCATGGTTTTAAGCTGTTTCTATCACTTTTTGTTTTTGGCCTGGAAACATCATATCTCAGCCCCACGAGCAAGAATACTGCATCAGAACACCAAAATTTGAACACATTCAAAATATTTTGCTTTCCCCTTGAAAGTTGTTTAAACATGTTTAAAACTGCATGTAATGTTGTTTAAAACAAAAAGAATGATGCATTTCATGGTTTTAAGCTGTTTTTTCACTTTCTGTTTTTGGACTGGAAGTATCATATCTCAGCCCCACGAGCAAGAATACTGCATCAGAACACCAACATTTGAACACGTTCAAAATCACCTGCTTTCCCCTTGAAAGTTGCTTAAACATGTTTAAAACTGCATGTAATGTTGTTTAAAACAAAAAGAACGTCTCGGGTTACGTATGTAACCATAGTTCCCCGAGAGGGAACGAGACACTGCGTCTAACCAGAACGCTAGGGGAACACCTCTTTTATACGCGTCTTGAAGCACATGTGAAATCAATCTAATGTAATTAAGCGGTGACGTCAGACCAGGAGAGTATAAAAGCCTGCACTGAGCCTTCAGTGTTAACTTCAATTTTGCTTGAAAGAAGCAACAGGCAGAAGGGAGTATGGCGGAAGACGCAGTGTCTCGTTCCCTCTCGGGGAACTATGGTTACATACGTAACCCGAGACGTTCCCCATCTAGGGAACTTCAACACTGCGTCTAACCAGAACGCTAGGGGAACGCAATACCCACTAGGCCAGACTCACTGCTGACTGTGAACGCACACTACGCAGTGAGAACAGAGGACCCTGGTGAGGGGTCTACATCAAGTTGATAGTGACGCACAAATGTATGTGGCGTCGACCATCCTGCCGCCAAACAAATATCAGAAAGGGCAGAGCCCGAAATAGAAGCTTTGGAGGCCCCTACAGCCCTTGTGGAATGGGCCCTAACAAATTTAGGTGCAGGAAGTCCAGCAGCCTGATAAGTGAATAAGATAGTCTCAACTATCCAATTACTTATTGTCTGCTTATTCGCCGGACTCCCCCTCTTTGAGGGTCCGAAGCAGATCAGTAACTGCTCACTCTTTCTCCAATTGTTGACTCTGTTAACATATGTATCCAGAGCTCTAACTGGGCAGAGTAAATTCATTCTCTCATGATCCGACGACTGAAATGGGGGCGGATTAAAGGCCTGCAGCACAGCAGGTCTCGCCACATGAGTAGCAACCTTCGGCACATACCCCGGTCTGGGGTAAAGAAAGGCTTTAGACATGCCCGGAGCAAATTCCAGAAATGAAGGTGCAACCGACAGAGCCTGGAGGTCACCCACCCTCTTTAGGGAGGAAATGGCTAACAAAAAAGCGGTTTTCAGGGTCAGAAATTTATCTGATGCCTCCTGTAGTGGCTCAAATGGGGGAACAGAGATGCCCTCGAGCACCAATGTTAAATCCCAAGTCGGTACTCTGTGTGTGCTGACCGGCCTTAGCCTTATGGCTCCACGTAGGAAGCGACGAATTAGCGGATTCTGCCCAAGTGACTCATCATCTAGGGGAGAACGGTAGGCCGCTATGGCTGACACATACACTCTTAGAGTGGATGCAGCTAACCCAGCAGACAGGCGATCTTGGAGAAATTCCAGCACTGAGGCTACCTGACAGCTGACTGGGTTCAGCTGGTGTTCCTTGCACCAAGCTGAAAAGAGCGCCCATTTGAGGGCATAAAGCTTCCTTGTGGAGGGAGCCCTGGAGCTTAGAATGGTTTGAGCAACCTCGGTTGACAATCCATACTCTATAAGGTGGGCCCCCTCAGAGGCCACACCCATAGTTTCCACAGGTCGGGGCGGGGATGAAGTATCATCCCTCCCGCCTGGGACAGAAGGTCTCTCCTGATGGGGATCTCCCACGGGAGACCCGCCAGCAGGGCTATAAGGTCCGAAAACCAAATTCTCGTAGGCCAAAACGGGGCTACCAGCAGTAACTGGACTCCGTCTCGACGGACCCTCTCCAGGACTCCTGGGAGCAGAGAAACCGGGGGAAAGGCATACAGATGTAGCCTCGGCCACATCTGTACCATGGCATCCAGTCCCAGCGGGGCTGGATGCGAGAGAGAGAACCACAGTATGCAATGTGTGGTCTCTTGGGAAGCAAACAGGTCTACCTGCGCTCTCCCGAATCTTTCCCAAATGGTCTCCACCACCTCGGGGTGAAGTCTCCATTCCCCGGATCTCACCCCCTGCCTCGACAGGAGGTCTGCTCCCATGTTCAGATGGCCCGGAACATACATTGCCCTGACAGACAGAATTTTGTTCTGGGCCCACAGGAGGATTCGATGTGCCAGTCTGCATAGCAGACGAGACCTCAGACCCCCCTGATGGTTGATGTAAGCGACCACCGATGTGTTGTCCGTGCGGACTAGAACATGATGGCCCCTTAAATCTGGGAGAAAGTGTTTTAAGGCCAGAAACACAGCCATCATCTCCAGGCAGTTTATGTGCCAGGAACGATGATGTTCCCCCCATTGTCCCGCTGCGGGAAGTCCCCTCAGGGTTGCTCCCCAGCCCATGAGAGAAGCGTCTGTCATAAGCATGATGCGATGACAGACAGCCCCCAATACTGGGCCCTGGGACAGGAACCAGGGCATTTTCCACATACTTAAGGCCCGAAGGCAGCGCCGCGAGACCTTGATCATGCGGAAAGGATTCCCCTTGAGGGAGAACCCCCTGGTTTTGAGCCACCACTGCAGGGGCCTCATGTACAGCAGACCAAACGGAATCACGCTGGCTGCCGCTGCCATGAGGCCCAACAATCTCTGAAAGTGTTTCACAGTGATGAACTGGCCTAGTCTGACTCTGTGTATGGCTGACTGAATCGAAGTGATTCGTGGCGGGGACAGACGTGCTCGCATCGTCATGGAGTCCCATAGCACACCTAAAAAAAATGGTCATCCTGGCTGGAACAAGCACACTTTTTGCGGTGTTCAACCGAAACCCCAACCTTCTGATATGGGTGAGAACGACATCTCGATGTCGAACTGCCATATCGTAATTTTGAGCTAGAATGAGCCAGTCGTCTATGTAGTTTAGGATACGTATACCCTGCATACGAAGTGGAGCTAGTGCCGCTTCGACTATTTTGGTGAAGGTTCGAGGTGACAGAGCTAGGCCGAATGGAAGAACCCGATACTGGAACGCCTCGCCCCCGAAGGCGAACCTCAGGTACTTCCTGTGTTGGGGAAGGATGGATATATGGAAGTATGCGTCTTTCAGGTCTATTGTGACAAACCAGTCCTCGGACTGAATTTGTGACACCACATTTTTGATGGTTAACATCCTGAACCTGAGTGCCGCGACGGACCGATTTAGATTTCTCAGATCTAATATGGGACGCAGTCCCCCATCCTTTTTGGGAACTATAAAATACCGGCTGTAAAACCCTGATTCTCTGTCGAGTGGGAGAACACGCTCTATCGCGCCTTTTTTTAATAGAGCCAGTACTTCCTGTTCCATAACCAGAGCCTGTTCTGGCTTCACTACGGTGGGTGTAACACCGTTGAAGTGAGGTGGGCGTGCACAAAACTGTATTTTGTAGCCATGTTCCACCGTGAACAGGACCCACTGAGACACTATCGGCAGGTTTTTCCACGCTGCCAAAAAGTGTGCTAGGGGTACCAGCCTCTCGAGACTGGCCTCTGGTTGGTCTTGGACCCTCCGAAGAGGGGGTGGGGCCCCCAATGCCCTCAGACACTGAGGAACGCCCACCCCGGGAGAGACAGAGCCCCCCACCCACATAAGTGGTGAGGTGGTCTGCCCCTTTCTCGACGGACCCTGGTTCAGGGAGGGCACCGATTGGTGCTCTCGATGTCCAGGGGGGGCCCTGGGAAGCCTGACTCCCAACATGTCAGGACTTCCTTTTATCCTTCGCCTTCCTCGAAATTACTATTGTTCTTGTGGGTAATTTTGAGGAAGGCTCAGGCTGAGAGCGTGCTCTCCAGGCCCTCTTTTTTTTGAGGGGGAGCCCGAGAAGCAACGCTCTCCTTTTGGACCGCACGATGTGAGAAGCTAGTTGACGGCTGGGGCTGTCTTTTTGCAGCCCCCCCACTTTTAGATTTTGGGGGGAGAAAATCACAGAGGGAGCTAGAGCGTTTTTTAACTCTATCGAAGGATTCGGCGACGCGATCGACGGCGTCGCCGAAGAGCCCTGAGCTCGATACTGGAGCATCCATAAAAATCGTTTTATCGCTTTCTGACACCTCTGCTTGTGTCAGCCAGAGGTGTCGCTCAGTAGCCACCAGGGTAGCCATAGACCGCCCCAAACTAGAGGCTGCCTCCTTAGTAGCTCTTAGAGCTAAATCTGACGCCCGAAGAGCTTCTCGAAGCTGTTCGGGCGTTGCTCCCCCACCATCTAAGCAGTCTTTAATTATGTCAGCCTGATATGCCTGCAACACTGACATAGTGTGCAGGCATCCGACAGACTGACCAGCCGTCATATATGCTTTGCCAACCAGACCAGAGGTGACTCTTAACGGTCTGGATGACAAAGGAGGGACCTTTGCCGATTTTAAATCCGGACGGAGATGACGTGCTAAGTCCTCCTCTATAATTGGCATCTGTGTGCATGCTTTATCCCCCAGCCCACGAACTACAGAATAAATATTTGTTTTAGATGTCATCAAACGAGCTGAGTATGGATTATTCCATGACTTTGAAACAGCACTGTGTAATTCTGGACAGAAGGGGAGGTCCCTCAGTGGAGGATCAATTCTGCTGGGTAACTCTCTCTCATCCAGCATGCCTGTCAGACGCAGCTGCTGCTGCTCACGTGCTGGCTGCCAGTCTATCACATCAAATCTGTCAGCAGCACGTGAAATCACCTCCACTAACTCCTCAAATTCAACTGACTGGGGTGGCAGCTCCCCCGACCCTCTTTGCATTCGCTGCAGCGGCGCGCTCGTTTCCTCGGAAACCGAGGACGCCGCCCTCTCTCGAGACGCAGAAGAAACCGCAGAGCGTGCTTCTGACGCTCCCGAGGGAGGATTAGATCTCGCAGATATAGGAAGAGAAAGGACAGAGTCCGTCTCCATCCTGTCTGCTAGATCTAATTGCGATCCCCAGGATCGAAGTCGACGCTCAGCCTCAGCACGAGCGGGACCCGAACCGCGAGGAGCGCGAGCCGCGGGAGTTTTATTGAAGAACTCCCTCCGACTACGCAGCACTTTGCGGGAGAGAGCATCACAGTGCACACAGTCAGCATTCTCAAATGCTGCCAGGGCATGCTGCTCTCCCAAACACTCTAAGCACATTTCATGTGAGTCACCAGCCGTAATAAAACGGGGGCATGGAGGCACACAGTGTTTAAAGTTTTTCTCTGCCATAATATTTCTAAGGAAAACAATAAAAAGTTTGTCAGTTTTTTTGTATGTGTGTAGCAAAATCAGTAATGGATGGACATAGAAAGAGGGTATTTTTCACGTGCGTGCTTCTTGAAAGCAAAGAAGTTAACACTGAAGGCTCAGTGCAGGCTTTTATACTCTCCTGGTCTGACGTCACCGCTTAATTACATTAGATTGATTTCACATGTGCTTCAAGACGCGTATAAAAGAGGTGTTCCCCTAGCGTTCTGGTTAGACGCAGTGTTGAAGTTCCCTAGATGGGGAATGATGCATTTCATGGTTTTAAGCTGTTTTTATCACTTTCTGTTTTTGGCCTGGAAACATCATATCTCAGCCCCACGAGCAAGATTACTGCATCAGAACACCAAAATTTAAACACATTCAAAATCACTTGCTTTTCTCTTCAAAGTTGCTTAAACATGTTTAAAACTGCATGTAATGTTGTTTCAAACAAAAAGAATGATGCATTTCATGGTTTTAAGCTGTTTCTATCACTTTCTGTTTTTGGCCTGGAAACATCATATCTCAGCCCCACGAGCAAGAATACTGCATCAGAACACCAAAATTTGAACACATTCAAAATATTTTGCTTTTCTCTTCAAAGTTGCTTAAACATGTTTAAAACTGCATGTAATGTTGTTTAAAACAACAAGAATGATGCATTTCATGGTTTTAAGCAGTTTCTATCACTTTTTGTTTTTGGCCTGGAAACATCATATCTCAGCCCCACGAGCAAGAATACTGCATCAGAACACCAAAATTTGAACACATTCAAAATATTTTGCTTTCCCCTTGAAAGTTGTTTAAACATGTTTAAAACTGCATGTAATGTTGTTTAAAACAAAAAGAATGATGCATTTCATGGTTTTAAGCTGTTTTTTCACTTTCTGTTTTTGGACTGGAAGTATCATATCTCAGCCCCACGAGCAAGAATACTGCATCAGAACACCAACATTTGAACACGTTCAAAATCACTTGCTTTCCCCTTGAAAGTTGCTTAAACATGTTTAAAACTGCATGTAATGTTGTTTAAAACAAAAAGAATGATGCATTTCATGGTTTTAAGCTGTTTTTATCACTTTCTGTTTTTGGCCTGGAAACATCATATCTCAGCCCCACGAGCAAGATTACTGCATCAGAACACCAAAATTTGAACACATTCAAAATCACTTGCTTTTCTCTTCAAAGTTACTTAAACATGTTTAAAACTGCATGTAATGTTGTTTCAAACAAAAAGAATGATGCATTTCATGGTTTTAAGCTGTTTCTATCACTTTCTGTTTTTGGCCTGGAAACATCATATCTCAGCCCCACGAGCAAGAATACTGCATCAGAACACCAAAATTTGAACACATTCAAAATATTTTGCTTTTCTCTTCAAAGTTGCTTAAACATGTTTAAAACTGCATGTAATGTTGTTTAAAACAACAAGAATGATGCATTTCATGGTTTTAAGCAGTTTTTATCACTTTCTGTTTTTGGCCTGGAAACGTCATATCTCAGCCCCACGAGTAAGAATACTGCATCAGAACACCAAAATTTGAAAACATTCAAAATCACTTGCTTTCCCTTGAAAGTTGCTTAAACATGTTTAAAACTGCATGTAATGTTGTTTAAAACAAAAAGAATGATGCATTTCATGGTTTTAAGCTGTTTTTATCACTTTCTGTTTTTGGGCTGGAAACATCATATCTCAGCCCCACGAGCAAGAATACTGCATCAGAACACCAAAATTTGAACACATTCAAAATCACTCGCTTTTCTCTTGAAAGTTGTTTAAACATGTTTAAAACTGCATGTAATGTTGTTTAAAACAAAAAGAATGAAGCATTTCAAGGTTTTAAGCTGTTTCTTTCACTTTCTGTTTTTGGCCTGGAAACATCATATCTTAGCTCCACGAGCAAGATTACTGCATCAGAACACCAAAATTTGAACACATTCAAAATCACATGCTTTTCTCTTGAAAGTTGTTTAAACATGTTTAAAACGGCATGTAATGTTGTTTAAAACAAAAAGAATTATGCATTTCATGGTTTTAAGCTGTTTTTATCACTTTCTGTTTTAGGCCTGGAAACATCATATCACAGCCCCACGAGCAAGAATACTGCATCAGAACACCAAAATTTGAACACATTCAAAATCACTGGTTTTCCCCTTGAAAGTTGCTTAAACATGTTTAAAACTGCATGTAATGTTGTTTAAAACAAAAAGAATGATGCATTTCATGGTTTTAAGCTGTTTTTACTACTTTCTGTTTTAGGCCTGGAAACATCAAATCTCAGCCCCACGAGCAAGAATACTGCATCAGAACACTAAAATTTGAACACATTCAAAATCACTTGCTTTTCTCTTGAAAGTTGCTTAAACATGTTTAAAACTGCATCTAATGTTGTTTAAAACAAAAAGAATGATGCATTTCATGGTTTTAAGCTGTTTTTATCACTTTCAGTTTTAGGCCTGGAAACATCATATCTCAGCCCCACGAGCAAGAATACTGCATCATAACACCAAAATTTGAACACGTTCAAAATCACTTGCTTTCCCCTTGAAAGTTGCTTAAACATGTTTAAAACTACATGTAATGTTGTTTAAAGCAAAAAGAATGATGCATTTCATGGTTTTAAGCTGTTTTTATCACTTTCTGTTTTTGGCCTGGAAACATCATATCTCAGCCCCACGAACAAGAATACTGCATCAGAACACCAAAATTTGAACACGTTCAAAATCAATTGCTTTCCCCTTGAAAGCTGTTTAAACATGT
This sequence comes from Danio kyathit, assembly GCA_903798195.1. Classification (NCBI taxonomy): domain Eukaryota; kingdom Metazoa; phylum Chordata; class Actinopteri; order Cypriniformes; family Danionidae; genus Danio; species Danio kyathit. The sequence continues at coordinate 263,215 of CAIGQS010000087.1, forward strand.
TTAAAACTGCATGTAATGTTCATTCATTCATTCATTTTCTTGTCGGCTTTGTCCCTTGCGGGGTCGCCACAGCGGAATGAACCGCCAACCCATCCAGCATGATTCTACGCAGCGGATGCCCTTCCAGCCGCAACCCATCTCTGGGAACTTCCACACACACATTCATACACTATGGACAATTTTAGCTTACCCAATTCACCTGTACTGCATGTCTTTGGACTGTGGGGGAAACCGGAGCACCCGGAGGAAACCCACGCGAACCCAGGGAGAACATGCAAACTCCACACAGAAACGCCAACTGACCCAGCCTAGCCGAGGTTCGAACCTGCGACCCAGCGACGTTCTTGCTGTGAGGCAACAGCACTACCTACTGCGCCACTGGGTTGCCTGCATGTAATGTTGTTTAAAACAAAAAGAATGATGCATTTCATGGTTTTAAGCTGTTTTTATCACTTTCTGTTTTTGGCCTGGAAACATCATATCTCAGCCCCACGAGCAATAATACTGCATCAGAACACCAAAATTTGAACACATTCAAAATCACTTGGTTTTCTCTTCAAAGTTGCTTAAACATGTTTAAAACTGCATGTAATGTTGTTTAAAACAACAAGAATGATGCATTTCATGGTTTTAAGCTGTTTTTATCACTTTCTGTTTTTGGCCTGGAAACATCATATCTCAGCCCCACGAGTAAGAATACTGCATCAGAACACCAAAATTTGAATACATTCAAAATCACTTGCTTTCCCCTTGAAAGTTGTTTAAACATGTTTAAAACGGCATGTAATGTTGTTTAAAACAAAAAGAATGATGCATTTCATGGTTTTAAGCTGTTTTTATCACTTTTTGTTTTAGGCCTGGAAACATCATATCTCAGCCCCGCGAATACTGCATCAGAACACCAAAATTTGAACACATTCAAAATCACTTGCTTTTCTCTTGAAAGTTGCTTAAACATGTTTAAAACTGCATGTAATGTTGTTTAAAACAGAAAGAATGATGCATTTCATGGTTTTAAGCTGTTTTTATCACTTTCTGTTTTTTGCCTGGAAACATCATATCACAGCCCCACGAGCAAGAATACTGCATCAGAACACCAAAATTTGAACACATTCAAAATCACTGGCTTTCCCCTTGAAAGTTGCTTAAACATGTTTAAAACTGCATGTAATGTTGTTTAAAATAAAAAAATTGATGCATTTCATGGTTTTAAGCTGTTTTTACTACTTTCTGTTTTAGGCCTGGAAACATCAAATCTCAGCCCCACGAGCAAGAATACTGCATCAGAGCACTAAAATTTGAACACATTCAAAATCACTTGCTTTTCTCTTGAAAGTTGCTTAAACATGTTTAAAACTGCATGTAATGTTGTTTAAAACAAAAAGAATGATGCATTTCATGGTTTTAAGCTGTTTTTATCACTTTCTGTTTTAGGCCTGGAAACATCATATCTCAGCCCCACGAGCAAGAATACTGCATCATAACACCAAAATTTGAACACGTTCAAAATCACTTGCTTTCCCCTTGAAAGTTGCTTAAACATGTTTAAAACTGCATGTAATGTTGTTTAAAACAAAAAGAATGATGCATTTCATGGTTTTAAGCTGTTTTTATCACTTTCTGTTTTTGGCCTGGAAACATCATATCTCAGCCCCACGAGCAAGAATACTGCATCAGAACACCAAAATTTGAACACATTCAAAATCACTTGCTTTTCTCTTCAAAGTTGCTTAAACATGTTTTAAACTGCATGTAATGTTGTTTAAAACAACAAGAATGATGCATTTCATGGTTTTAAGCTGTTTTTATCACTTTCTGTTTTTGGGCTGGAAACATAATATCTCAGCCCCACGAGCAAGAATACTGCATCAGAACACCAAAATTTGAACACGTTCAAAATCACTTGCTTTCCCCTTGAAAGTTGCTTAAACATGTTTAAAACTGCATGTAATGTTGTTTAAAACAACAAGAATGATGCATTTCATGGTTTTAAGCTGTTTTTATCACTTTCTGTTTTTGGGCTGGAAACATAATATCTCAGCCCCACGAGCAAGAATACTGCATCAGAAC
>CAIGQS010000088.1:0-261688 GCA_903798195.1 Danio kyathit
GCTTTCTCTTGAAAGTTGCTTAAACATGTTTAAAACTGCATGTAATGTTGTTTAAAACAAAAAGAATGATGCATTTCATGGTTTTAAGCTGTTTTTATCACTTTCTGTTTTTGGCCTGGAAACATCATATCTCAGCCCCACGAGCAAGAATACTGCATCAGAACACCAAAATTTGAACACATTCAAAATCACTTGCTTTTCTCTTGAAAGTTGCTTAAACATGTTTAAAACTGCATGTAATGTTGTTTAAAACAAAAAGAATGATGCATTTCATGGTTTTAAGCTGTTTTTATCACTTTCTGTTTTTGGCCTGGAAACATCATATCTCAGCCCCACGAGCAAGAATACTGCATCAGAACACCAAAATTTGAACACATTCAAAATCACTTGCTTTTCTCTTGAAAGTTGCTTAAACATGTTTAAAACTGCATGTAATGTTGTTTAAAACAAAAAGAATGATGCATTTCATGGTTTTTAAGCTGTTTTTATCACTTTCTGTTTTTGGCCTGGAAACATCATATCTCAGCCCCACGAGCAAGAATACTGCATCAGAACACCAAAATTTGAACACATTCAAAATCACTTGCTTTTCTCTTGAAAGTTGCTTAAACATGTTTAAAACTGCATGTAATGTTGTTTAAAACAAAAAGAATGATGCATTTCATGGTTTTAAGCTGTTTTTATCACTTTCTGTTTTTGGCCTGGAAACATCATATCTCAGCCCCACGAGCAAGAATACTGCATCAGAACACCAAAATTTGAACACATTCAAAATCACTTGCTTTTCTCTTGAAAGTTGCTTAAACATGTTTAAAACTGCATGTAATGTTGTTTAAAACAAAAAGAATGATGCATTTCATGGTTTTAAGCTGTTTTTATCACTTTCTGTTTTTGGCCTGGAAACATCATATCTCAGCCCCACGAGCAAGAATACTGCATCAGAACACCAAAATTTGAACACATTCAAAATCACTTGCTTTTCTCTTGAAAGTTGCTTAAACATGTTTAAAACTGCATGTAATGTTGTTTAAAACAAAAAGAATGATGCATTTCATGGTTTTAAGCTGTTTTTATCACTTTCTGTTTTTGGCCTGGAAACATCATATCTCAGCCCCACGAGCAAGAATACTGCATCAGAACACCAAAATTTGAACACATTCAAAATCACTTGCTTTTCTCTTGAAAGTTGCTTAAACATGTTTAAAACTGCATGTAATGTTGTTTAAAACAAAAAGAATGATGCATTTCATGGTTTTAAGCTGTTTTTATCACTTTCTGTTTTTGGCCTGGAAACATCATATCTCAGCCCCACGAGCAAGAATACTGCATCAGAACACCAAAATTTGAACACATTCAAAATCACTTGCTTTTCTCTTGAAAGTTGCTTAAACATGTTTAAAACTGCATGTAATGTTGTTTAAAACAAAAAGAATGATGCATTTCATGGTTTTAAGCTGTTTTTATCACTTTCTGTTTTTGGCCTGGAAACATCATATCTCAGCCCCACGAGCAAGAATACTGCATCAGAACACCAAAATTTGAACACATTCAAAATCACTTGCTTTTCTCTTGAAAGTTGCTTAAACATGTTTAAAACTGCATGTAATGTTGTTTAAAACAAAAAGAATGATGCATTTCATGGTTTTAAGCTGTTTTTATCACTTTCTGTTTTTGGCCTGGAAACATCATATCTCAGCCCCACGAGCAAGAATACTGCATCAGAACACCAAAATTTGAACACATTCAAAATCACTTGCTTTTCTCTTGAAAGTTGCTTAAACATGTTTAAAACTGCATGTAATGTTGTTTAAAACAAAAAGAATGATGCATTTAGTTGTTTTAAGCTGTTTTTATCACTTTCTGTTTTTGGCCTGGAAACATCATATCTCAGCCCCACGAGCAAGAATACTGCATCAGAACACCAAAATTTGAACACATTCAAAATCACTTGCTTTTCTCTTGAAAGTAGCTTAAACATGTTTAAAACTGCATTCAATGTTGTTTAAAACAAAAAGAATGATGCATTTCATGGTTTTAAGCTGTTTTTATCACTTTCTGTTTTGGCCTGGAAACATCATATCTCAGCCCCACGAGCAAGAATACTGCATCAGAACACCAAAATTTGAACACATTCAAAATCACTTGCTTTTCTCTTGAAAGTTGTTTAAACATGTTTAAAACTGCATGTAATGTTGTTTAAAACAAAAAGAATGATGCATTTCATGGTTTTAAGCTGTTTTTATCACTTTCTGTTTTTGGCCTAGAAACATCATATCTCAGCCCCACGAGCAAGAATACTGCATCAGAACACCAAAATTTGAACACATTCAAAATCACTTGCTTTTCTCTTGAAAGTTGCTTAAACATGTTTAAAACTGCATGTAATGTTGTTTAAAACAAAAAGAATGATGCATTTCATGGTTTTAAGCTGTTTTTATCACTTTCTGTTTTTGGCCTGGAAACATCATATCTCAGCCCCACGAGCAAGAATACTGCATCAGAACACCAAAATTTGAACACATTCAAAATCACTTGCTTTTCTCTTGAAAGTTGCTTAAACATGTTTAAAACTGCATGTAATGTTGTTTAAAACAAAAAGAATGATGCATTTCATGGTTTTAAGCTGTTTTTATCACTTTCTGTTTTGGCCTGGAAACATCATATCTCAGCCCCACGAGCAAGAATACTGCATCAGAACACCAAAATTTGAACACATTCAAAATCACTTGCTTTTCTCTTGAAAGTTGCTTAAACATGTTTAAAACTGCATGTAATGTTGTTTAAAACAAAAAGAATGATGCATTTCATGGTTTTAAGCTGTTTTTATCACTTTCTGTTTTTGGCCTGGAAACATCATATCTCAGCCCCACGAGCAAGAATACTGCATCAGAACACCAAAATTTGAACACATTCAAAATCACTTGCTTTTCTCTTGAAAGTTGCTTAAACATGTTTAAAACTGCATGTAATGTTGTTTACAACAAAAAGAATGATGCATTTCATGGTTTTAAGATGTTTTTATCACTTTCTGTTTTTGGCCTGGAAACATCATATCTCAGCCCTACGAGCAAGAATACTGCATCAGAACACCAAAATTTGAACACATTCAAAATCACTTGCTTTTCTCTTGAAAGATGTTTAAACATGTTTAAAACTGCATTCAATGTTGTTTAAAACAAAAAGAATGATGCATTTCATGGTTTTAAGCTGTTTTTATCACTTTCTGTTTTTGGCCTGGAAACATCATATCTCAGCCCCACGAGCAAGAATACTGCATCAGAACACCAAAATTTGAACACATTCAAAATCACTTGCTTTTCTCTTGAAAGTTGCTTAAACATGTTTAAAACTGCATGTAATGTTGTTTAAAACAAAAAGAATGATGCATTTCATGGTTTTTAAGCTGTTTTTATCACTTTCTGTTTTTGGCCTGGAAACATCATATCTCAGCCCCACGAGCAAGAATACTGCATCAGAACACCAAAATTTGAACACATTCAAAATCACTTGCTTTTCTCTTGAAAGTTGCTTAAACATGTTTAAAACTGCATGTAATGTTGTTTAAAACAAAAAGAATGATGCATTTCATGGTTTTAAGCTGTTTTTATCACTTTCTGTTTTTGGCCTGGAAACATCATATCTCAGCCCCACGAGCAAGAATACTGCATCAGAACACCAAAATTTGAACACATTCAAAATCACTTGCTTTTCTCTTGAAAGTTGCTTAAACATGTTTAAAACTGCATGTAATGTTGTTTAAAACAAAAAGAATGATGCATTTCATGGTTTTAAGCTGTTTTTATCACTTTCTGTTTTTGGCCTGGAAACATCATATCTCAGCCCCACGAGCAAGAATACTGCATCAGAACACCAAAATTTGAACACATTCAAAAACACTTGCTTTTCTCTTAAAAGTTGCTTAAACATGTTTAAAACTGCATGTAATGTTGTTTAAAACAAAAAGAATGATGCATTTCATGGTTTTAAGCTGTTTTTATCACTTTCTGTTTTTGGCCTGGAAACATCATATCTCAGCCCCACGAGCAAGAATACTGCATCAGAACACCAAAATTTGAACACATTCAAAATCACTTGCTTTTCTCTTGAAAGTTGCTTAAACATGTTTAAAACTGCATGTAATGTTGTTTAAAACAAAAAGAATGATGCATTTCATGGTTTTAAGCTGTTTTTATCACTTTCTGTTTTTGGCCTGGAAACATCATATCTCAGCCCCACGAGCAAGAATACTGCATCAGAACACCAAAATTTAAACACATTCAAAATCACTTGCTTTTCTCTTGAAAGTTGCTTAAACATGTTTAAAACTGCATGTAATGTTGTTTAAAACAAAAAGAATGATGCATTTCATGGTTTTAAGCTGTTTTTATCACTTTCTGTTTTTGGCCTGGAAACATCATATCTCAGCCCCACGAGCAAGAATACTGCATCAGAACACCAAAATTTGAACACATTCAAAATCACTTGCTTTTCTCTTGAAAGTTGCTTAAACATGTTTAAAACTGCATGTAATGTTGTTTAAAACAAAAAGAATGATGCATTTCATGGTTTTAAGCTGTTTTTATCACTTTCTGTTTTGGCCTGGAAACATCATATCTCAGCCCCACGAGCAAGAATACTGCATCAGAACACCAAAATTTGAACACATTCAAAATCACTTGCTTTTCTCTTGAAAGTTGCTTAAACATGTTTAAAACTGCATGTAATGTTGTTTAAAACAAAAAGAATGATGCATTTCATGGTTTTAAGCTGTTTTTATCACTTTCTGTTTTTGGCCTGGAAACATCATATCTCAGCCCCACGAGCAAGAATACTGCATCAGAACACCAAAATTTGAACACATTCAAAATCACTTGCTTTTCTCTTGAAAGTTGCTTAAACATGTTTAAAACTGCATGTAATGTTGTTTAAAACAAAAAGAATGATGCATTTCATGGTTTTAAGCTGTTTTTATCACTTTCTGTTTTTGGCCTGGAAACATCATATCTCAGCCCCACGAGCAAGAATACTGCATCAGAACACCAAAATTTGAACACATTCAAAATCACTTGCTTTTCTCTTGAAAGTTGCTTAAACATGTTTAAAACTGCATGTAATGTTGTTTAAAACAAAAAGAATGATGCATTTCATGGTTTTAAGCTGTTTTTATCACTTTCTGTTTTTGGCCTGGAAACATCATATCTCAGCCCCACGAGCAAGAATACTGCATCAGAACACCAAAATTTGAACACATTCAAAATCACTTGCTTTTCCTCTTGAAAGTTGCTTAAACATGTTTAAAACTGCATGTAATGTTGTTTAAAACAAAAAGAATGATGCATTTCATGGTTTTAAGCTGTTTTTATCACTTTCTGTTTTTGGCCTGGAAACATCATATCTCAGCCCCACGAGCAAGAATACTGCATCAGAACACCAAAATTTGAACACATTCAAAATCACTTGCTTTTCTCTTGAAAGTTGCTTAAACATGTTTAAAACTGCATGTAATGTTGTTTAAAACAAAAAGAATGATGCATTTCATGGTTTTAAGCTGTTTTTATCACTTTCTGTTTTTGGCCTGGAAACATCATATCTCAGCCCCACGAGCAAGAATACTGCATCAGAACACCAAAATTTGAACACATTCAAAATCACTTGCTTTTCTCTTGAAAGTTGCTTAAACATGTTTAAAACTGCATGTAATGTTGTTTAAAACAAAAAGAATGATGCATTTCATGGTTTTAAGCTGTTTTTATCACTTTCTGTTTTTGGCCTGGAAACATCATATCTCAGCCCCACGAGCAAGAATACTGCATCAGAACACCAAAATTTGAACACATTCAAATTCACTTGCTTTTCTCTTGAAAGTTGCCTAAACATGTTTAAAACTGCATGTAATGTTGTTTAAAACAAAAAGAATGATGCATTTCATGGTTTTAAGCTGTTTTTATCACTTTCTGTTTTTGGCCTGGAAACATCATATCTCAGCCCCACGAGCAAGAATACTGCATCAGAACACCAAAATTTGAACACATTCAAATTCACTTGCTTTTCTCTTGAAAGTTGCTTAAACATGTTTAAAACTGCATGTAATGTTGTTTAAAACAAAAAGAATGATGCATTTCATGGTTTTAAGCTGTTTTTATCACTTTCTGTTTTTGGCCTGGAAACATCATATCTCAGCCCCACGAGCAAGAATACTGCATCAGAACACCAAAATTTGAACACATTCAAAATCACTTGCTTTTCTCTTGAAAGTTGCTTAAACATGTTTAAAACTGCATGTAATGTTGTTTAAAACAAAAAGAATGATGCATTTCATGGTTTTAAGCTGTTTTTATCACTTTCTGTTTTTGGCCTGGAAACATCATATCTCAGCCCCACGAGCAAGAATACTGCATCAGAACACCAAAATTTGAACACATTCAAAATCACTTGCTTTTCTCTTGAAAGTTGCTTAAACATGTTTAAAACTGCATGTAATGTTGTTTAAAACAAAAAGAATGATGCATTTCATGGTTTTAAGCTGTTTTTATCACTTTCTGTTTTTGGCCTGGAAACATCATATCTCAGCCCCACGAGCAAGAATACTGCATCAGAACACCAAAATTTGAACACATTCAAAATCACTTGCTTTTCTCTTGAAAGTTGCTTAAACATGTTTAAAACTGCATGTAATGTTGTTTAAAACAAAAAGAATGATGCATTTCATGGTTTTAAGCTGTTTTTATCACTTTCTGTTTTTGGCCTGGAAACATCATATCTCAGCCCCACGAGCAAGAATACTGCATCAGAACACCAAAATTTGAACACATTCAAATTCACTTGCTTTTCTCTTGAAAGTTGCCTAAACATGTTTAAAACTGCATGTAATGTTGTTTAAAACAAAAAGAATGATGCATTTCATGGTTTTAAGCTGTTTTTATCACTTTCTGTTTTTGGCCTGGAAACATCATATCTCAGCCCCACGAGCAAGAATACTGCATCAGAACACCAAAATTTGAACACATTCAAAATCACTTGCTTTTCTCTTGAAAGTTGTTTAAACATGTTTAAAACTGCATGTAATGTTGTTTAAAACAAAAAGAATGATGCATTTCATGGTTTTAAGCTGTTTTTATCACTTTCTGTTTTTGGCCTGGAAACATCATATCTCAGCCCCACGAGCAAGAATACTGCATCAGAACACCAAAATTTGAACACATTCAAAATCACTTGCTTTTCTCTTGAAAGTTGCTTAAACATGTTTAAAACTGCATGTAATGTTGTTTAAAACAAAAAGAATGATGCATTTCATGGTTTTAAGCTGTTTTTATCACTTTCTGTTTTTGGCCTGGAAACATCATATCTCAGCCCCACGAGCAAGAATACTGCATCAGAACACCAAAATTTGAACACATTCAAAATCACTTGCTTTTCTCTTGAAAGTTGCTTAAACATGTTTAAAACTGCATGTAATGTTGTTTAAAACAAAAAGAATGATGCATTTCATGGTTTTAAGCTGTTTTTATCACTTTCTGTTTTTGGCCTGGAAACATCATATCTCAGCCCCACGAGCAAGAATACTGCATCAGAACACCAAAATTTGAACACATTCAAAATCACTTGCTTTTCTCCTGAAAGTTGCTTAAACATGTTTAAAACTGCATGTAATGTTGTTTAAAACAAAAGAATGATGCATTTCATGGTTTTAAGCTGTTTTTATCACTTTCTGTTTTTGGCCTGGAAACATCATATCTCAGCCCCACGAGCAAGAATACTGCATCAGAACACCAAAATTTGAACACATTCAAAATCACTTGCTTTTCTCTTGAAAGTTGCTTAAACATGTTTAAAACTGCATGTAATGTTGTTTAAAACAAAAAGAATGATGCATTTCATGGTTTTAAGCTGTTTTTATCACTTTCTGTTTTTGGCCTGGAAACATCATATCTCAGCCCCACGAGCAAGAATACTGCATCAGAACACCAAAATTTGAACACATTCAAAATCACTTGCTTTTCTCTTGAAAGTTGCTTAAACATGTTTAAAACTGCATGTAATGTTGTTTAAAACAAAAAGAATGATGCATTTCATGGTTTTAAGCTGTTTTTATCACTTTCTGTTTTTGGCCTGGAAACATCATATCTCAGCCCCACGAGCAAGAATACTGCATCAGAACACCAAAATTTTAACACATTCAAAATCACTTGCTTTTCTCTTGAAAGTTGCTTAAACATGTTTAAAACTGCATGTAATGTTGTTTAAAACAAAAAGAATGATGCATTTCATGGTTTTAAGCTGTTTTTATCACTTTCTGTTTTTGGCCTGGAAACATCATATCTCAGCCCCACGAGCAAGAATACTGCATCAGAACACCAAAATTTGAACACATTCAAAATCACTTGCTTTTCTCTTGAAAGTTGCTTAAACATGTTTAAAACTGCATGTAATGTTGTTTAAAACAAAAAGAATGATGCATTTCATGGTTTTAAGCTGTTTTTATCACTTTCTGTTTTTGGCCTGGAAACATCATATCTCAGCCCCACGAGCAAGAATACTGCATCAGAACACCAAAATTTGAACACATTCAAAATCACTTGCTTTTCTCTTGAAAGTTGTTTACACATGTTTAAAACTGCATGTAATGTTGTTTAAAACAAAAAGAATGATGCATTTCATGGTTTTAAGCTGTTTTTATCACTTTCTGTTTTTGGCCTGGAAACATCATATCTCAGCCCCACGAGCAAGAATACTGCATCAGAACACCAAAATTTGAACACATTCAAAATCACTTGCTTTTCTCTTGAAAGTTGCTTAAACATGTTTAAAACTGCATGTAATGTTGTTTAAAACAAAAGAATGATGCATTTCATGGTTTTAAGCTGTTTTTATCACTTTCTGTTTTTGGCCTGGAAACATCATATCTCAGCCCCACGAGCAAGAATACTGCATCAGAACACCAAAATTTGAACACATTCAAAATCACTTGCTTTTCTCTTGAAAGTTGCTTAAACATGTTTAAAACTGCATGTAATGTTGTTTAAAACAAAAAGAATGATGCATTTCATGGTTTTAAGCTGTTTTTTATCACTTTCTGTTTTGGCCTGGAAACATCACATTTCAGCCCCACGAGCAAGAATACTGCATCAGAACACCAAAATTTGAACACATTCAAAATCACTTGCTTTTCTCTTGAAAGTTGCTTAAACATGTTTAAAACTGCATGTAATGTTGTTTAAAACAAAAAGAATGATGCATTTCATGGTTTTAAGCTGTTTTTATCACTTTCTGTTTTTGGCCTGGAAACATCATATCTCAGCCCCACGAGCAAGAATACTGCATCAGAACACCAAAATTTAACACATTCAAAATCACTTGCTTTTCTCTTGAAAGTTGCTTAAACATGTTTAAAACTGCATGTAATGTTGTTTAAAACAAAAAGAATGATGCATTTCATGGTTTAAGCTGTTTTTATCACTTTCTGTTTTTGGCCTGGAAACATCATATCTCAGCCCCACGAGCAAGAATACTGCATCAGAACACCAAAATTTGAACACATTCAAAATCACTTGCTTTTCTCTTGAAAGTTAGCTTAAACATGTTTAAAACTGCATGTAATGTTGTTTAAAACAAAAAGAATGATGCATTTCATGGTTTTAAGCTGTTTTTATCACTTTCTGTTTTTGGCCTGGAAACATCATATCTCAGCCCCACGAGCAAGAATACTGCATCAGAACACCAAAATTTGAACACATTCAAAATCACTTGCTTTTCTCTTGAAAGTTGTTTAAACATGTTTAAAACTGCATGTAATGTTGTTTAAAACAAAAAGAATGATGCATTTCATGGTTTTAAGCTGTTTTTATCACTTTCTGTTTTTGGCCTGGAAACATCATATCTCAGCCCCACGAGCAAGAATACTGCATCAGAACACCAAAATTTGAACACATTCAAAATCACTTGCTTTTCTCCTTGAAAGTTGCTTAAACATGTTTAAAACTGCATGTAATGTTGTTTAAAACAAAAAGAATGATGCATTTCATGGTTTTAAGCTGTTTTTATCACTTTCTGTTTTTGGCCTGGAAACATCATATCTCAGCCCCACGAGCAAGAATACTGCATCAGAACACCAAAATTTGAACACATTCAAAATCACTTGCTTTTCTCTTGAAAGTTGCTTAAACATGTTTAAAACTGCATGTAATGTTGTTTAAAACAAAAAGAATGATGCATTTCATGGTTTTAAGCTGTTTTTTATCACTTTCTGTTTTTGGCCTGGAAACATCATATCTCAGCCCCACGAGCAAGAATACTGCATCAGAACACCAAAATTTGAACACATTCAAAATCACTTGCTTTTCTCTTGAAAGTTGCTTAAACATGTTTAAAACTGCATGTAATGTTGTTTAAAACAAAAAGAATGATGCATTTCATGGTTTTAAGCTGTTTTTATCACTTTCTGTTTTTGGCCTGGAAACATCATATCTCAGCCCCACGAGCAAGAATACTGCATCAGAACACCAAAATTTGAACACATTCAAAATCACTTGCTTTTCTCTTGAAAGTTGCTTAAACATGTTTAAAACTGCATGTAATGTTGTTTAAAACAAAAAGAATGATGCATTTCATGGTTTTAAGCTGTTTTTATCACTTTCTGTTTTTGGCCTGGAAACATCATATCTCAGCCCCACGAGCAAGAATACTGCATCAGAACACCAAAATTTGAACACATTCAAAATCACTTGCTTTTCTCTTGAAAGTAGCTTAAACATGTTTAAAACTGCATGGAATGTTGTTAAAAATAAAAAGAATGATGCATTTCATGGTTTTAAGCTGTTTTATCACTTTCTGTTTTTGGCCTGGAAACATCATATCTCAGCCCCACGAGCAAGAATACTGCATCAGAACACCAAAATTTGAACACATTCAAAATCACTTGCTTTTCTCTTGAAAGTTGCTTAAACATGTTTAAAACTGCATGTAATGTTGTTTAAAACAAAAAGAATGATGCATTTCATGGTTTTAAGCTGTTTTTATCACTTTCTGTTTTTGGCCTGGAAACATCATATCTCAGCCCCACGAGCAAGAATACTGCATCAGAACACCAAAATTTAAACACATTCAAAATCACTTGCTTTTCTCCTTGAAAGTTGATTAAACATGTTTAAAACTGCATGCAATGTTGTTTAAAACAAAAAGAATGATGCATTTAGTTGTTTTAAGCTGTTTTTATCACTTTCTGTTTTTGGCCTGGAAACATCATATCTCAGCCCCACGAGCAAGAATACTGCATCAGAACACCAAAATTTAAACACATTCAAAATCACTTGCTTTTCTCTTGAAAGTTGCATAAACATGTTTAAAACTGCATGTAATGTTGTTTAAAACAAAAAGAATGATGCATTTCATGGTTTTAAGCTGTTTTTATCACTTTCTGTTTTTGGCCTGGAAACATCATATCTCAGCCCCACGAGCAAGAATACTGCATCAGAACACCAAAATTTGAACACATTCAAAATCACTTGCTTTTCTCTTGAAAGTTGCTTAAACATGTTTAAAACGGCATGTAATGTTGTTTAAAACAAAAAGAATGATGCATTTCATGGTTTTAAGCTGTTTTTATCACTTTCCGTTTTTGGCCTGGAAACATCATATCTCAGCCCCACGAGCAAGAATACTGCATCAGAACACCAAAATTTGAACACATTCAAAATCACTTGCTTTTCTCTTGAAAGTTGTTTAAACATGTTTAAAACTGCATGTAATGTCGTTTAAAACAAAAAGAATGATGCATTTCATGGTTTTAAGCTGTTTTTATCACTTTCTGTTTTTGGCCTGGAAACATCATATCTCAGCCCCACGAGCAAGAATACTGCATCAGAACACCAAAATTTGAACACATTCAAAATCACTTGCTTTTCTCTTGAAAGTTGCTTAAACATGTTTAAAACTGCATGTAATGTTGTTTAAAACAAAAAGAATGATGCATTTCATGGTTTTAAGCTGTTTTTATCACTTTCTGTTTTTGGCCTGGAAACATCATATCTCAGCCCCACGAGCAAGAATACTGCATCAGAACACCAAAATTTGAACACATTCAAAATCACTTGCTTTTCTCTTGAAAGTTGCTTAAACATGTTTAAAACTGCATGTAATGTTGTTTAAAACAAAAAGAATGATGCATTTCATGGTTTTAAGCTGTTTTTATCACTTTCTGTTTTTGGCCTGGAAACATCATATCTCAGCCCCACGAGCAAGAATACTGCATCAGAACACCAAAATTTGAACACATTCAAAATCACTTGCTTTTCTCTTGAAAGTTGCTTAAACATGTTTAAAACTGCATGTAATGTTGTTTAAAACAAAAAGAATGATGCATTTCATGGTTTTAAGCTGTTTTTATCACTTTCTGTTTTTGGCCTGGAAACATCATATCTCAGCCCCACGAGCAAGAATACTGCATCAGAACACCAAAATTTGAACACATTCAAAATCACTTGCTTTTCTCTTGAAAGTGCTTAAACATGTTTAAAACTGCATGTAATGTTGTTTAAAACAAAAAGAATGATGCATTTCATGGTTTTAAGCTGTTTTTATCACTTTCTGTTTTTGGCCTGGAAACATCATATCTCAGCCCCACGAGCAAGAATACTGCATCAGAACACCAAAATTTGAACACATTCAAAATCACTTGCTTTTCTCTTGAAAGTTGTTTACACATGTTTAAAACTGCATGTAATGTTGTTTAAAACAAAAAGAATGATGCATTTCATGGTTTTAAGCTGTTTTTATCACTTTCTGTTTTTGGCCTGGAAACATCATATCTCAGCCCCACGAGCAAGAATACTGCATCAGAACACCAAAATTTGAACACATTCAAAATCACTTGCTTTTCTCCTGAAAGTTGCTTAAACATGTTTAAAACTGCATGTAATGTTGTTTAAAACAAAAGAATGATGCATTTCATGGTTTTAAGCTGTTTTTATCACTTTCTGTTTTTGGCCTGGAAACATCATATCTCAGTCCCCACGAGCAAGAATACTGCATCAGAACACCAAAATTTGAACACATTCAAAATCACTTGCTTTTCTCTTGAAAGTTGCTTAAACATGTTTAAAACTGCATGTAATGTTGTTTAAAACAAAAAGAATGATGCATTTCATGGTTTTAAGCTGTTTTTTATCACTTTCTGTTTTTGGCCTGGAAACATCATATCTCAGCCCCACGAGCAAGAATACTGCATCAGAACACCAAAATTTGAACACATTCAAAATCACTTGCTTTTCTCTTGAAAGTTGCTTAAACATGTTTAAAACTGCATGTAATGTTGTTTAAAACAAAAAGAATGATGCATTTCATGGTTTTAAGCTGTTTTTATCACTTTCTGTTTTTGGCCTGGAAACATCATATCTCAGCCCCACGAGCAAGAATACTGCATCAGAACACCAAAATTTGAACACATTCAAAATCACTTGCTTTTCTCTTGAAAGTTGCTTAAACATGTTTAAAACTGCATGTAATGTTGTTTAAAACAAAAAGAATGATGCATTTCATGGTTTTAAGCTGTTTTTATCACTTTCTGTTTTTGGCCTGGAAACATCATATCTCAGCCCCACGAGCAAGAATACTGCATCAGAACACCAAAATTTGAACACATTCAAAATCACTTGCTTTTCTCTTGAAAGTAGCTTAAACATGTTTAAAACTGCATGTAATGTTGTTTAAAACAAAAAGAATGATGCATTTCATGGTTTTAAGCTGTTTTATCACTTTCTGTTTTTGGCCTGGAAACATCATATCTCAGCCCCACGAGCAAGAATACTGCATCAGAACACCAAAATTTGAACACATTCAAAATCACTTGCTTTTCTCTTGAAAGTTGCTTAAACATGTTTAAAACTGCATGTAATGTTGTTTAAAACAAAAAGAATGATGCATTTCATGGTTTTAAGCTGTTTTTATCACTTTCTGTTTTTGGCCTGGAAACATCATATCTCAGCCCCACGAGCAAGAATACTGCATCAGAACACCAAAATTTTAACACATTCAAAATCACTTGCTTTTCTCTTGAAAGTTGCTTAAACATGTTTAAAACTGCATGTAAAGTTGTTTAAAACAAAAAGAATGATGCATTTCATGGTTTAAGCTGTTTTTATCACTTTCTGTTTTTGGCCTGGAAACATCATATGTAGAAAATATAATTCTTTTTTTTTTCAATCCTAATTAGAGTTATCCTTGATTCTCTATTAGTATGTTGTGTATGCTTTGCCTAAGGAGATGTTAAATCATTTACCTTACAGTCATTCTTTACTATATATTTTTTATATTCTATACTATATATTGTAAGCTTTGTCAAATGATAGGTTAACTGAAACTGGCCTTTGAGGAGATGTATTTTGCATACTAATGAGGCATTTTGCAGAAGGAGCTATCTTGGACGAGAAATATGCAGCAAAAACAGTAAAAATAACGTGTGTCTCTCGCTTCTGATTTCCTGTGTAACATATTGGGGCCTATGGAGGTCTTTAAGCATGTGCATTTAACTGGTTCAGATCTTCTGTGCAGAAAAGGGGAACTACAGACAGTGCAGAAAAGCTGATAGGACAACCCGCCTTCTCCTCCTTCTGTGAATATAAACTGGGTCTTTAGTCCTAAGACAACACTCGCAGAGCGCCTGGTGTGTTCTCTTGGATAGCATTGTATAACCAATAGGACACATTTGTGCGACCCAGGGCCCTAATCGAATTATTCATTTGTACTTAATAAATTACTAATATTCTTGAATTTGAACTCCGCCTCCTGAGTTTGTATTGAACACGCATGGAATAATAATAAATATTCCAACAAATGGTGACCCCTTGACGTGCGAGAGGAGGACAGGAGAAGTCAATCTGTCGTATCACTGACATCAAGGCGCGCCTAAATACTCAGGTAAGCAGAAAACCTGTTTAATCGAATTTCTGCGATTGACTTTCAGCTAAATTGATTGATGTCATGTGATATGTAGGATTGAGGTAGTTAAATATACAAGCATTTGAATAATTCGATGAGTTTAAATGGATATATGCTTTAAATGTTAACCAGTGTGTCAGAATAATATTAAATAGGGTAGTTTAGAATAGTTTAGAAGAGTTTAGAGAAGACTAATAGTTTAGAATAGGGTAGTATAGTTTAGATACAGAAGACCAGGTAGGGCTGTGACTGTATTAATACAGAAGACCAGGTAGGGCTGTGACTGTATTGCACAGGAGACCAGACAGGGCTGTGACTGTGCGTACGGGAGAAATATTACAGTTTCGTTATATGACATTAACTAAGTAAATCGGAACATAAGTTTTCACACTTTGACTGTTTTTACTTATTTGGTGGAACGAAAGACCAGATAAGGGCTGTGATCGTACATTGTCTTGAATAGGACACAATATAATGGTGTAATGTTCAGGTGAATGGTTATATAAGCGAATACTGAGTATTAACCGTGCCAGGTATCGACGGATACCTGAAATTTGGACTATAAAGGTAAGGGTCGCCAGACACCTAATGACGATTGGGGTCAAAGATACCCAGGTGAAACTCCTAATGCTTTCAGTTGGTCCAGGCATTGAAGATTAGTTATAGGGAAAGAGTTTTCGGCAGTGGTATTTTTAGAAAATGTAGGGACAGTTTAGTCGCCGAGGTCGTGACTTTGTGTGGATAATTTAGTTCGCGAATGTTTTCATTTTGTGTGAAAACACGTGGAAGAGAAAGTGTGAAGGCGAAATAGATTAGAAGTACATGGAAAAGAGACTGAGTAGGCGAAGGTAGATATATTGAACAGAATTGAGAATTGTGAATAGCGTTGATTTTGTTGTATGTACAGTGTGAATGCTTATTTGTTGTCATTGTAAGCAATAGTGGACTAAAATAATACCAGCCATGGTCATTCACTGATATGTATGCCATTATGGAAAAATTGCTAATGTCCCTTACGCAGGGATATCGTTTGGCTATAGGTTACCTTAGAGCTCTTTTGGGGCAGGTGATTTCTAATGGGAATTTGAGACAACTTGAACAGGAAGCTAATACACGTAAATGTCAATCAGACACTACTTTTGGCAATGTAGCAACTGCTTGGGGGGCAGTAATAAGGAAAAAATTTCCTGCACCACCTAGTGCGATACATAACATAAAGTTCACCCCTAAGGCAGATGAAACACCAGCAGCATATTTAATAAGATGCAAACAGGAGTGGGAAGCCCAGACTGGGACACATCCTCATGCTAACCAAATTCATGAAGGAGTGTTCAGAATGGCTGTGATTGAGGGTACTTCAAGCTGTGTTAAAACGGCTCTAAAAGAAAATCTTGACATACCAGGAAGTGCTTCGGCCACCTGGGAAAGACACTTGCTCCATCACATGAATAGAGCTAAAGATAAAGCTGATGATAGTCAGTGTGAGATTGAGGAACTGAAAAACCATTTAGTGAAATTACAAGTGAACAAAGCCAGACAAGAATTCAATAATCAAAAGAAGAAAGATCAAGATAAAGGTAAACAATTGGTGCAGTCACCTGACCCTGAACAATCTTACATGACACCTGTGTACAACCAACCACCAAAACAACCACCCAAACGCCAACCTCAATTTAGAAGACAGAATAGGGGAGGCATGTGGGGTCAATGGGGTTCCGGGGTTTACAGAGGGCGTGGGCGTATGGAGGGCTGTTTCCGGTGTGGGCAGCTAAATCATCAGATGCGCGACTGCCAAACTGTTCAATGCTACACTTGCAACCAGTGGGGGCACATTTCAATGAGATGTCCCCAAGGACAAAATCTGCAGGCTCAGAAAGGGGGTGTGCAAGGAGGCCAAGGCTACATGGCACCACATGCAAGGCTGGCTCCAAACTTTGGCAGACAGAACCCAGGGCAGCGTGGAACACAATATCCACTCTGGGGAGGACAGGAGCAATACTGAGGAGGCCTACATGGAGACCCAAGCGTGAATAAGGCAGAGCCACTGCTATCTATGGAGGTTAACTAAAACCGTCTGAACTTTTTGGTCGACACGAGCACCATCTATTCAACGTTGATTACCCCTGTCGATCAGGACTTGATTTCACAAAAAACTGTGGAAGTGATGGGTTTCTCTGGGGAATGTGAAAGACTGCCTTTAACTGAGCCAATACCAGTGTCTGTGGTTGGACAACAACTGAAACACCGCTTTCTTTGGTCAGACAGAGCCCCCACGAACTTATTGGGCAGAGACTTGCTGATAAAGCTTGGTACATCAATTTTGTGTTGTGCTGATGGTGTCGTTGTGAGATTTCCCACAGGGACCACTAAGAACTGTTCACTGGGTACACCTCAACTGGGAGGACCATGGTTGCTGTCAGCGGTACGAGAGCCTGAAGGAACTGACGTTTACTGGGGTGAACTGGAGCCAGAAACCATGCAGGGAGACAGCCTTCTCTCGCTTTATGCTCAATGGAGGCCTTGGGTAACTCTTATTGCACCATACATGTCTCCCACCGACCCACCGCATATGACTTTATTCTATGAACGAAACCAAACTGAATGATATCAAGAAAGTTTAATAATAAATAAATAAATAAAAATATTAGAAGGGCGTGGTTGGCAAATTAGCTAAACCTATATGGGTCACAAGGTGTCATGGGAGAGAGAGAATGGATCATGAGGCGGCGGCATCAATGCTAGACAGTTTACCAGGCCAATTATAGTCTACTGGACCAGTAGATGTGGGTTTTTGCTCCTCACTCTCAGACATAAATTAAAGTTAAACAATGGAGTTAAATAATGAAAGGCCAATTTGGCAGCCACAGTATCCTCACAAGCCACAAGCTGAAGCAGGCATTGCAGACACAATTAAATGATTGTTGACTATAGGTGTGTTAGAGCCATCAACCTCACAATGGAACACTCCAATTTTACCTGTAGAAAAACAAAATACAGGAAAATACAGAATAACTCATGATGAAAAAAAAAAAAAAAAGTTAATGTGGTAGTGAAAACCACCACATTGCCAGGGCCAAATCCATACACTGCATTATTAGCTTTACACCCAGAGCATAAGTGGTTTTCGTGCATAGACTTAGCCAATGCATTTTTCTGTTTACCACTGGCACCAAATTTGAGGGATGTGTTTTCATTTACCTTTAGGGGGCAGCAATACAGATACACCAGAGTACCACAAGGATTCATATTGTCTCCAGGGTTGTTCAATCACGCCCTTTGAGGCCTCCTGAGCGATTGCCCCTTGCCAAATGATGTTGATGACATTTTACTAGCTGCTAAGACAGTGGACTTCTGCTTGACTGTGACCAAGCAGGAGTTATTACACTTGTATAGAGGTGGTTTTAAAGTAAACAGATCAAAATTACAGGCGTGTAGACCACAGGTCACATTCCTGGGACGAGTGGTGTCTGGGTTCGGCGCAGGGGTCTCGCCCATCCACCGATCAGCCATTTTGAATCACCCAAACCAGTGACTGTGAAAAACATGATATCATTTTTGGGCTTGGCTGGGTTCAGTAGACACTTTATACCACAATTAACTGACAGAACGACCCAACTGAGACAGTTAGTGCAGAACAAAGGAGTCAGACCAGAGGCAGGATTGTTCCCAATTAGAACAGGACTAGGACAGGAAGTCATAATTGATTACACAGGTATGGGGAAAAGAGTGCAGGGGAAGAGTTAGTTGTTGGTTTGGTTGACAGTTACACGGGGTGGCCAGAAGTGTGGCCAGCAAGCAAAGAGGATAGTCAGACAGTGATTAAGTGTTTAATGAATGACGATATGGAAACAAATGGATTGTTGTAGGAAAATTAGATTAGATAATGGTAAACACTGAAAGAATAAATATTTGAAATTAGTGGAGCAGGCATTGGGTCTGAAACATGATTTTAGGGATGGGGTAAAAAAAAAACAATTACAGGGAAATGTCGAGAGAATGAATAGAAATTTAAAAACATAATTGGCAAAAATCTGTGCACAGACCAAACTGATTTGGATAGAGGCCTTGAAAAAAATCATATCAAGGGGTATTACATCATTATGGAACAAAATGATGGAATTAATGACTGTTGAATTGTTTACAGGATGGCAAGTTTGGAGACCTGGAGCAGCTTGGACAGGAACTGGAAGTGCATCATTTATGTAGAGACTATATCATGACCAGTGTTGGGGAGGTTGCTTTGGAAATGTAATAGATTATAGATTACAGATTACCCTATTTAAAATGTAATAAGTAGTGGACCTTTTCAATTACCTTATAAAAGTAAAGTAACTAATTAGATCTGATTACTTTTTGATTACTTTGAAGTTTCTAATGGGTATTTTTAACTAAATCATTTTCAAGCATTTATACCAAGCAGGTGTGATCTTACAGTAGCTCTGTTTACGGTTAGAATTTCAAAATCTTTCATCACTTGAATTAAGCTTGAATTAAGACTAATTTAATTTTAAAGTGCAACCACCACAAAACCAGACCTTATAACAAAAATGTGTTTACTGCTGTTACAAAATCTAAATGTTAGTTAGTTGTGCAGGGTGATTTTTGTGGCGTTTGCAATAAAAAAAATAAAAAAATACATCTAAGCTATTTTTGCAATTTTCATTTTAAATCGAAGCAACTTAAGTCCATGTCAATTACATCTTAGTGATCAATAAAACTGTCAAAGAAACATTTGAGGCATAGATGTTCAGTTCAGTTATTCACTGTAAATAATATGCTGTACTAAACAGAAACAAATAATAGTATATAACAGCTAAGAAAAAACAATCCAATAAAATAAGGTGTTACACATTTAATATACTTTAGTAATTTATAGTAAAGGGAAATGTTTAGGAATGAGCGTTGTATTGTGTATATATATATTTAAAGTCTTCAATAATAAATTACACTACATAATGTAGTATCATTAGTAACTATCATGAAGTAATAGTAATTACCATAGTATACTTTAGCCTTTACTAGAGAAAACTATATATATATATATATATAGACCTCCTCTCCCTCAGTCATCTTTCCATCGAGCAAATTTTTTCGTGTTAGCCTTGGTTGGCGACATCACCGACCATATATATATATAATAAAATAGCTTCACTACTGAAAAGTTATTTGATTTAGGAA
The DNA here is from genome assembly GCA_903798195.1 of Danio kyathit. Taxonomy (NCBI): domain Eukaryota; kingdom Metazoa; phylum Chordata; class Actinopteri; order Cypriniformes; family Danionidae; genus Danio; species Danio kyathit. Next base: position 20,110 of record CAIGQS010000088.1, read on the forward strand.
CATGCTACTGAGAAATGTAGTTACAGCAGAATAGCACTGCTTTAATAAATGGCCTTAGCAGAAGGCATCGTGCTTACCAGAAACAGGCAAAGCAACAGATTAATATTATTCAACATATCCCAGATTTTTAAAGACCATTTTTAGATGTAACCCCATTAGTAATCGTTAATATTTTCATGAGTAACTGTAATTTAATTACACATTTTTTCATGTCACGAATTACTGTTACTTTTATTTTGTAATTGAATTACGTAATGCTGTTGCATGTAACTAGTTACTCCCCAACACTGATCATAACAAACTAACAGTTTTATTTCAGATTTTTTCCAAACAGGTTGCTGAAGGTGTGAAGCTGGCCGGATTATCCTGACAGACAACATAGGGGTGTAAAAACGGCCTGGAACTAGGTCCAGGCCTAAAAGGGGAATTAGAGGTGCAGTATGTAAGTTTGACAACTGGTGGTTGAACTAGGTATTGCACACCAAGAAAAACAAGAAAAAAAAAAAAAAAGAAAAGAAAAAAAAAAAAAACAAGCGCGGGTTGCCAGATTGAGGACAGGAGCGAGTGATTTAAACTGTGTTCTAAATAAAAGCAACGACACTCGATAGAAGGAATATTTTCCATATTAAAAAGAGTTGTCGTCAAAACCAACACCGTGAATTGATATATTACAAACGGCTTCTATTTCTCACAGCTGAACAACAGAAAACTACGATCACCTCAGGTAAACCTCATGTGCTTTATTTAGTGTTAAATGCTAACAATGCGAGTTTGAATGTCATTTTACATGACATTTATTGCCATATACTGAAAGCAGCAGCAGATAGTTCATACTACAAAATACAATAAACCGTTTGAAATTGAACTTTAGAACAAACATATTGTGGTGTTTTTGTGCTTTAGAAGAGTCAAAAACTTACATACAGCATCTTTAATTTACAGATAACATGGGGACATCTGACTAATTGGGGATTGTAAGCATGTATTGGTGTAGGAGCTGAACACGCCCCAACACCAATGCATGGGCACAACTGTATATTAGATACAGGCCAACACAAAAAGGGGAACCAAAGACCAGGTTAAATTCTAAAATAGAAAGAAATAAATGACTAATTTGCTAACATATGACAATCTGACAGAAAGTGTGTGTGACAACTGTAAGGAAAATAACATCAAAAGCATCTCGATTCCAAAAATTGTAAAGAAAGAATGAAAAAAAAAAGGATATGAATTGGACAGGGCAGCATGGTGGCGCAGTGGGTAGCGCTGTCGCCTCACAGCAAGAGGGTCACTGGTTCGACCTCGGCTGGGTCAGTTTTCAGTTCTGTGTGGAATTTGCAGGTTCTCCCCGTGCTGCCGTGGGTTTCCTCTGGGCACTCCGGTTTCCCCCACAAGTCCAAAAACATGTGCTATAGGTGAATTGGGTAAGCTGAATTGGCCGTAGTGTATGTGTGTGATTGAGCGTGTATGGATGTTTCCCAGGGATGGGTTGCAGCTGCGGCGACCCTAGATTAATAAAGGGACTAAGCCTTAAAGAAAATGAATGAATGAATGAATTGGACAAATTAGATTGGAGAAAAGTTTAGAAAAAATTATTAAAACAAATTATCACATTTTAAAATTATTTTATTTTACACACGTTTTAGATTTTTAAAATTATTTTTATTATTTTATTAAAACATTTTATAATTTTTTTTATCTTTTATTTTAAGACATTTTTATTATTTTTATTATTTTATTTTTAACACAATTTTGTTTTTTTTAAATCTTTGATTTTAAACACATTTTTATGTTTTTTTATCTTTTATTTTATGATATTTTTATGTTTTTTGAATCTTTTATTCTAAGACACTTAATATTTTATTTTAAGATGTTTTTATGATTTTTGAATCTTTTATTTTAAGACACTTTAAATATTTTTTAAGACATTTTTATGTTTTTTTTATCTTTTATTTTAAAATATTAAAATTATTTTATTTTAAACACATTGTTTTTTGAATATTTTATTTGAAAATAGTTTTAAGATTATTTAATTGTTATGTTTTTGAATTTTTTGTTTGATGACATTGTTAAAATTTTTATTTTTGATCCCATCGTTGTGTTTCTAGTTTTCACATTTTAAGACATTGAAAAAAAAAAAATCTAGTTTTTATGTTTGAATTTGGGCTTTAATCATATGGTTACAGGTTTCAGTTGTCAGTTTAATGATATTTTTACGATTGATTTTTGAATTTTTCATTTTAATAAGTGTTGAGTTTAATCATACTTTGAAAGTGTTGATTTTTTGATTGTAAATCAATTTCATTTGTAATTGTCGAGTTGTATAATGACTTTAAATTGTTGAAGTTCAGTTTGAACTGTTAAGGTTGATTGTAATTTTGTATTGGTGAAGTCTTGCTTTTAATGATGTTGTTACAATTTTGAATTTTAATTCTAAACATATTTTTACAAGTGTTGGTCTTAGATCTTAATCATATGTTGGGATGTTCAGTTGAAGCATATCTTTATGGGTGTGGATTTCTTTTTTAACAGATTTGTACTTTTACTTGTTGGAATACATTTTTATTTTTCATTTTAATAATATTGCTGCTAAAAAAAAAAAAAAAAAGACCCTACTTCTATTGATAAAGTGTATAAGGTGTGAAAATGAAACTGTGGGTTGATTGAAGGTTAATGGGAGTGTTGGGAGCAATAAGTTTGAATATAGTGAACATAATCTGTATTATTACAAGTTATTATTATAAGTTATCAGAGTGAATTGAAGGGGGAAGAGACTGCACCATTTAAGAGGAGAACAATAAGTATGAAATTGTTTTAATTTAAAAAAAAAAATAAATGAATGATGAAATTTTGAAGAAAAGGGCGACGTATATGGGACTATGGTGGAATAATCTTTTGTATAGTGACCTCTTTATTTTTAGAGGTCAACAGAGGGAAATTGTAGAAAATATAATTCTTTTTTTTTCAATCCTAATTAGAGTTATCCTTGATTCTCTATTAGTATGTTGTGTATGCTTTGCCTAAGGAGATGTTAAATCATTTACCTTACAGTCATTCTTTACTATATATTTTTTATATTCTATACTATATATTGTAAGCTTTGTCAAATGATAGGTTAACTGAAACTGGCCTTTGAGGAGATGTATTTTGCATACTAATGAGGCATTTTGCAGAAGGAGCTATCTTGGACGAGAAATATGCAGCAAAAACAGTAAAAATAACGTGTGTCTCTCGCTTCTGATTTCCTGTGTAACATATTGGGGCCTATGGAGGTCTTTAAGCATGTGCATTTAACTGGTTCAGATCTTCTGTGCAGAAAAGGGGAACTACAGACAGTGCAGAAAAGCTGATAGGACAACCCGCCTTCTCCTCCTTCTGTGAATATAAACTGGGTCTTTAGTCCTAAGACAACACTCGCAGAGCGCCTGGTGTGTTCTCTTGGATAGCATTGTATAACCAATAGGACACATTTGTGCGACCCAGGGCCCTAATCGAATTATTCATTTGTACTTAATAAATTACTAATATTCTTGAATTTGAACTCCGCCTCCTGAGTTTGTATTGAACACGCATGGAATAATAATAAATATTCCAACACATATCTCAGCCCCACGAGCAAGAATACTGCATCAGAACACCAAAATTTGAACACATTCAAAATCACTTGCTTTTCTCTTGAAAGTTGCTTAAACATGTTTAAAACGGCATGTAATGTTGTTTAAAACAAAAAGAATGATGCATTTCATGGTTTTAAGCTTTTTTTATCACTTTCCGTTTTTGGCCTGGAAACATCATATCTCAGCCCCACGAGCAAGAATACTGCATCAGAACACCAAAATTTGAACACATTCAAAATCACTTGTTTTTCTATTGAAAGTTGTTTAAACATGTTTAAAACTGCATGTAATGTCGTTTAAAACAAAAAGAATGATGCATTTCATGGTTTTAAGCTGTTTTTATCACTTTCTGTTTTTGGCCTGGAAACATCATATCTCAGCCCCACGAGCAAGAATACTGCATCAGAACACCAAAATTTGAACACATTCAAAATCACTTGCTTTTCTCTTGAAAGTAGCTTAAACATGTTTAAAACTGCATGTAATGTTGTTTAAAACAAAAAGAATTATGCATTTCATGGTTTTAAGCTGTTTTATCACTTTCTGTTTTTGGCCTGGAAACATCATATCTCAGCCCCACGAGCAAGAATACTGCATCAGTACACCAAAATTTAAACACATTCAAAATCACTTGCTTTTCCCTTGAAAGTTGTTTAAACATGTTTAAAACTGCATGCAATGTTGTTTAAAACAAAAAGAATGATGCATTTAGTTGTTTTAAGCTGTTTTTATCACTTTCTGTTTTTGGCCTGGAAACATCATATCTCAGCCCCACGAGCAAGAATACTGCATCAGAACACCAAAATTTTAACACATTCAAAATCACTTGCTTTTCTCTTGAAAGTTGCATAAACATGTTTAAAACTGCATGTAAAGTTGTTTAAAACAAAAAGAATGATGCATTTCATGGTTTAAGCTGTTTTTATCACTTTCTGTTTTTGGCCTGGAAACATCATATCTCAGCCCCACGAGCAAGAATACTGCATCAGAACACCAAAATTTGAACACATTCAAAATCACTTGCTTTTCTCTTGAAAGTTGCTTAAACATGTTTAAAACGGCATGTAATGTTGTTTAAAACAAAAAGAATGATGCATTTCATGGTTTTAAGCTGTTTTTATCACTTTCCGTTTTTGGCCTGGAAACATCATATCTCAGCCCCACGAGCAAGAATACTGCATCAGAACACCAAAATTTGAACACATTCAAAATCACTTGCTTTTTCTATTGAAAGTTGTTTAAACATGTTTAAAACTGCATGTAATGTCGTTTAAAACAAAAAGAATGATGCATTTCATGGTTTTAAGCTGTTTTTATCACTTTCTGTTTTTGGCCTGGAAACATCATATCTCAGCCCCACGAGCAAGAATACTGCATCAGAACACCAAAATTTGAACACATTCAAAATCACTTGCTTTTCTCTTGAAAGTTGCTTAAACATGTTTAAAACTGCATGTAATGTTGTTTAAAACAAAAAGAATGATGCATTTCATGGTTTTAAGCTGTTTTTATCACTTTCTGTTTTTGGCCTGGAAACATCATATCTCAGCCCCACGAGCAAGAATACTGCATCAGAACACCAAAATTTAAACACATTCAAATTCACTTGCTTTTCTCTTGAAAGTTGCCTAAACATGTTTAAAACTGCATGTAATGTTGTTTAAAACAAAAAGAATGATGCATTTCATGGTTTTAAGCTGTTTTTATCACTTTCTGTTTTTGGCCTGGAAACATCATATCTCAGCCCCACGAGCAAGAATACTGCATCAGAACACCAAAATTTGAACACATTCAAAATCACTTGCTTTTCTCTTGAAAGTTGCTTAAACATGTTTAAAACTGCATGTAATGTTGTTTAAAACAAAAAGAATGATGCATTTAGTGGTTTTAAGCTGTTTTTATCACTTTCTGTTTTTGGCCTGGAAACATCATATCTCAGCCCCACGAGCAAGAATACTGCATCAGAACACCAAAATTTGAACACATTCAAAATCACTTGCTTTTCTCTTGAAAGTAGCTTAAACACGTTTAAAACTGCATTCAATGTTGTTTAAAACAAAAAGAATGATGCATTTCATGGTTTTAAGCTGTTTTTATCACTTTCTGTTTTGGCTTGGAAACATCATATCTCAGCCCCACGAGCAAGAATACTGCATCAGAACACCAAAATTTGAACACATTCAAAATCACTTGCTTTTCTCTTGAAAGTTGTTAAACATGTTTAAAACTGCATGTAATGTTGTTTAAAACAAAAAGAATGATGCATTTCATGGTTTTAAGCTGTTTTTATCACTTTCTGTTTTTGGCCTAGAAACATCATATCTCAGCCCCACGAGCAAGAATACTGCATCAGAACACCAAAATTTGAACACATTCAAAATCACTTGCTTTTCTCTTGAAAGTTGCTTAAACATGTTTAAAACTGCATGTAATGTTGTTAAAACAAAAAGAATGATGCATTTATGATTTTAAGCTGTTTTTATAACTTTCTGTTTTTGGCCTGGAAACATCATATCTCAGCCCCACGAGCAAGAATACTGCATCAGAACACCAAAATTTGAACACATTCAAAATCACTTGCTTTTCTCTTGAAAGTTGTTTAAACATGTTTAAAACTGCATTCAATGTTGTTTAAAAGAAAAAGAATGATGCATTTCATGGTTTTAAGCTGTTTTTATCACTTTCTGTTTTGGCTTGGAAACATCATATCTCAGCCCCACGAGCAAGAATACTGCATCAGAACACCAAAATTTGAACACATTCAAAGTCACTTGCTTTTCTCTTGAAAGTTGCTTAAACATGTTTAAAACTACATGTAATGTTGTTTAAAACAAAAAGAATGATGCATTTCATGGTTTTAAGCTGTTTTTATCACTTTCTGTTTTGGCCTGGAAACATCATATCTCAGCCCCACGAGCAAGAATACTGCATCAGAACACCAAAATTTGAACACATTCAAAATCACTTGCTTTTCTCTTGAAAGTTGCTTAAACATGTTTAAAACTGCATGTAATGTTGTTTACAACAAAAAGAATGAGGCATTTCATGGTTTTAAGATGTTTTTATCACTTTCTGTTTTTGGCCTGGAAACATCATATCTCAGCCCATACGAGCAAGAATACTGCATCAGAACACCAAAATTTGAACACATTCAAAATCACTTGCTTTTCTCTTGAAAGTTGTTTAAACATGTTTAAAACTGCATTCAATGTTGTTTAAAACAAAAAGAATGATGCATTTCATGGTTTTAAGCTGTTTTTATCACTTTCTGTTTTTGGCCTGGAAACATCATATCTCAGCCCCACGAGCAAGAATACTGCATCAGAACACCAAAATTTGAACACATTCAAAATCACTTGCTTTTCTCTTGAAAGTTGCTTAAACATGTTTAAAACTGCATGTAATGTTGTTTAAAACAAAAAGAATGATGCATTTCATGGTTTTTAAGCTGTTTTTATCACTTTCTGTTTTTGGCCTGGAAACATCATATCTCAGCCCCACGAGCAAGAATACTGCATCAGAACACCAAAATTTGAACACATTCAAAATCACTTGCTTTTCTCTTGAAAGTTGCTTAAACATGTTTAAAACTGCATGTAATGTTGTTTAAAACAAAAAGAATGATGCATTTCATGGTTTTAAGCTGTTTTTATCACTTTCCTGTTTTTGGCCTGGAAACATCATATCTCAGCCCCACGAGCAAGAATACTGCATCAGAACACCAAAATTTGAACACATTCAAAATCACTTGCTTTTCTCTTGAAAGTTGCTTAAACATGTTTAAAACTGCATGTAATGTTGTTTAAAACAAAAAGAATGATGCATTTCATGGTTTTAAGCTGTTTTTATCACTTTCTGTTTTTGGCCTGGAAACATCATATCTCAGCCCCACGAGCAAGAATACTGCATCAGAACACCAAAATTTGAACACATTCAAAATCACTTGCTTTTCTCTTGAAAGTTGTTTAAACATGTTTAAAACTGCATGTAATGTTGTTTAAAACAAAAAGAATGATGCATTTCATGGTTTTAAGCTGTTTTTATCACTTTCTGTTTTTGGCCTGGAAACATCATATCTCAGCCCCACGAGCAAGAATACTGCATCAGAACACCAAAATTTGAACACATTCAAAATCACTTGCTTTTCTCTTGAAAGTTGTTTAAACATGTTTAAAACTGCATGTAATGTTGTTTAAAAGAAAAAGAATGATGCATTTCATGGTTTTAAGCTGTTTTTATCACTTTCTGTTTTTGGCCTGGAAACATCATATCTCAGCCCCACGAGCAAGAATACTGCATCAGAACACCAAAATTTGAACACATTCAAAATCACTTGCTTTTCTCTTGAAAGTTGCTTAAACATGTTTAAAACTGCATGTAATGTTGTTTAAAACAAAAAGAATGATGCATTTCATGGTTTTAAGCTGTTTTTATCACTTTCTGTTTTTGGCCTGGAAACATCATATCTCAGCCCCACGAGCAAGAATACTGCATCAGAACACCAAAATTTGAACACATTCAAAATCACTTGCTTTTCTCTTGAAAGTAGCTTAAACATGTTTAAAACTGCATGTAATGTTGTTTAAAACAAAAAGAATGATGCATTTCATGGTTTTAAGCTGTTTTTATCACTTTCTGTTTTTGGCCTGGAAACATCATATCTCAGCCCCACGAGCAAGAATACTGCATCAGAACACCAAAATTTGAACACATTCAAAATCACTTGCTTTTCTCTTGAAAGTTGCTTAAACATGTTTAAAACTGCATGTAATGTTGTTTAAAGCAAAAAGAATGATGCATTTCATGGTTTTAAGCTGTTTTTATCACTTTCTGTTTTTGGCCTGGAAACATCATATCTCAGCCCCACGAGCAAGAATACTGCATCAGAACACCAAAATTTGAACACATTCAAAATCACTTGCTTTTCTCTTGAAAGTTGCTTAAACATGTTTAAAACGGCATGTAATGTTGTTTAAAACAAAAAAAGAATGATGCATTTCATGGTTGTAAGCTGTTTTTATCACTTTCTGTTTTTGGCCTGGAAACATCATATCTCAGCCCCACGAGCAAGAATAATGCATCAGAAGACCAAAATTGAAGACATTCAAAATCACTTGCTTTTCTCTTGAAAGTTGTTTAAACATGTTTAAAACTGCATTCAATGTTGTTTAAAAGAAAAAGAATGATGCATTTCATGGTTTTAAGCTGTTTTTATCACTTTCTGTTTTTGGCCTGGAAACATCATATCTCAGCCCCACGAGCAAGAATACTGTATCAGAACACCAAAATTTGAACACATTCAAAATCAATTGCTTTTCTCTTGAAAGTTGCTTAAACATGTTTAAAACTGCATGTAATGTTGTTTAAAACAAAAAGAATGATGCATTTCATGGTTTTAAGCTGTTTTTATCACTTTCTGTTTTTGGCCTGGAAACATCATATCTCAGCCCCACGAGCAAGAATACTGCATCAGAACACGAAAATTTGAACACATTCAAAATCACTTGCTTTTCTCTTGAAAGTAGCTTAAACATGTTTAAAACTGCACGGAATGTTGTTAAAAACAAAAAGAATGATGCATTTCATGGTTTTAAGCTGTTTTTATCACTTTCTGTTTTTGGCCTGGAAACATTATATCTCAGCCCCACAAGCAAGAATACTGCATCAGAACACCAAAATTTGAACACAATCAAAATCACTTGCTTTTCTCTTGAAAGTTGCTTAAACATGTTTAAAACTGCATGTAATGTTGTTTAAAGCAAAAATAATGATGCATTTCATGGTTTTAAGCTGTTTTTATCACTTTCTGTTTTTGGCCTGGAACATCATATCTCAGCCCCACGAGCAAGAATACTGCATCAGAACACCAAAATTTTAACAATAAAATCACTTGCTTTTCTCTTGAAAGTCCATAACATGTTTAAAACTGCTGAAAGTTTTTCAAACAAAAAGAAGTGATTTCATGGTTTCTGTTTTTTGATCAGTTTCTGTCGTGGGGCTGAAAAGTTCCAGCCAAAACTAAACTGATAAACCCAGCTTACAACATGAAATCCCCTTCTTTTGTCTTAACAGTTCAAGAGAAAAGCAAGTGATTTTGAATGTGTTCAAATTTTGGTGTTCTGATGCAGTATTCTTGCTCGTGGGGCTGAGATATGATGTTTCCAGGCCAAAAACAGAAAGTGATAAAAACAGCTTAAAACCATGAAATGCATCATTCTTTTTGTTTTAAACAACATTACATGCAGTTTTAAACATGTTTAAGCAACTTTCAAGAGAAAAGCAAGTGATTTTGAATGTGTGCAAATTTTGGTGTTCTGATGCAGTATTCTTGCTCGTGGGGCTGAGATATGATGTTTCCAGGCCAAAAACAGAAAGTGATAAAAACAGCTTAAAACCATGAAATGCATCATTCTTTTTGTTTTAAACAACATTACATGCAGTTTTAAACATGTTTAAGCAACTTTCAAGAGAAAAGCAAGTGATTTTGAATGTGTTCAAATTTTGGTGTTCTGATGCAGTATTCTTGCTCGTGGGGCTGAGATATGATGTTTCCAGGCCAAAAACAGAAAGTGATAAAAACAGCTTAAAACCATGAAATGCATCATTCTTTTTGTTTTAAACAACATTACATGCAGTTTTAAACATGTTTAAGCAACTTTCAAGAGAAAAGCAAGTGATTTTGAATGTGTGCAAATTTTGGTGTTCTGATGCAGTATTCTTGCTCGTGGGGCTGAGATATGATGTTTCCAGGCCAAAAACAGAAAGTGATAAAAACAGCTTAAAACCATGAAATGCATCATTCTTTTTGTTTTAAACAACATTACATGCAGTTTTAAACATGTTTAAGCAACTTTCAAGAGAAAAGCAAGTGATTTTGAATGTGTTCAAATTTTGGTGTTCTGATGCAGTATTCTTGCTCGTGGGGCTGAGATATGATGTTTCCAGGCCAAAAACAGAAAGTGATAAAAACAGCTTAAAACCATGAAATGCATCATTCTTTTTGTTTTAAACAACATTACATGCAGTTTTAAACATGTTTAAGCAACTTTCAAGAGAAAAGCAAGTGATTTTGAATGTGTTCAAATTTTGGTGTTCTGATGCAGTATTCTTGCTCGTGGGGCTGAGATATGATGTTTCCAGGCCAAAAACAGAAAGTGATAAAAACAGCTTAAAACCATGAAATGCATCATTCTTTTTGTTTTAAACAACATTACATGCAGTTTTAAACATGTTTAAGCAACTTTCAAGAGAAAAGCAAGTGATTTTGAATGTGTTCAAATTTTGGTGTTCTGATGCAGTATTCTTGCTCGTGGGGCTGAGATATGATGTTTCCAGGCCAAAAACAGAAAGTGATAAAAACAGCTTAAAACCATGAAATGCATCATTCTTTTTGTTTTAAACAACATTACATGCAGTTTTAAACATGTTTAAGCAACTTTCAAGAGAAAAGCAAGTGATTTTGAATGTGTTCAAATTTTGGTGTTCTGATGCAGTATTCTTGCTCGTGGGGCTGAGATATGATGTTTCCAGGCCAAAAACAGAAAGTGATAAAAACAGCTTAAAACCATGAAATGCATCATTCTTTTTGTTTTAAACAACATTACATGCAGTTTTAAACATGTTTAAGCAACTTTCAAGAGAAAAGCAAGTGATTTTGAATGTGTGCAAATTTTGGTGTTCTGATGCAGTATTCTTGCTCGTGGGGCTGAGATATGATGTTTCCAGGCCAAAAACAGAAAGTGATAAAAACAGCTTAAAACCATGAAATGCATCATTCTTTTTGTTTTAAACAACATTACATGCAGTTTTAAACATGTTTAAGCAACTTTCAAGAGAAAAGCAAGTGATTTTGAATGTGTTCAAATTTTGGTGTTCTGATGCAGTATTCTTGCTCGTGGGGCTGAGATATGATGTTTCCAGGCCAAAAACAGAAAGTGATAAAAACAGCTTAAAACCATGAAATGCATCATTCTTTTTGTTTTAAACAACATTACATGCAGTTTTAAACATGTTTAAGCAACTTTCAAGAGAAAAGCAAGTGATTTTGAATGTGTGCAAATTTTGGTGTTCTGATGCAGTATTCTTGCTCGTGGGGCTGAGATATGATGTTTCCAGGCCAAAAACAGAAAGTGATAAAAACAGCTTAAAACCATGAAATGCATCATTCTTTTTGTTTTAAACAACATTACATGCAGTTTTAAACATGTTTAAGCAACTTTCAAGAGAAAAGCAAGTGATTTTGAATGTGTTCAAATTTTGGTGTTCTGATGCAGTATTCTTGCTCGTGGGGCTGAGATATGATGTTTCCAGGCCAAAAACAGAAAGTGATAAAAACAGCTTAAAACCATGAAATGCATCATTCTTTTTGTTTTAAACAACATTACATGCAGTTTTAAACATGTTTAAGCAACTTTCAAGAGAAAAGCAAGTGATTTTGAATGTGTGCAAATTTTGGTGTTCTGATGCAGTATTCTTGCTCGTGGGGCTGAGATATGATGTTTCCAGGCCAAAAACAGAAAGTGATAAAAACAGCTTAAAACCATGAAATGCATCATTCTTTTTGTTTTAAACAACATTACATGCAGTTTTAAACATGTTTAAGCAACTTTCAAGAGAAAAGCAAGTGATTTTGAATGTGTTCAAATTTTGGTGTTCTGATGCAGTATTCTTGCTCGTGGGGCTGAGATATGATGTTTCCAGGCCAAAAACAGAAAGTGATAAAAACAGCTTAAAACCATGAAATGCATCATTCTTTTTGTTTTAAACAACATTACATGCAGTTTTAAACATGTTTAAGCAACTTTCAAGAGAAAAGCAAGTGATTTTGAATGTGTTCAAATTTTGGTGTTCTGATGCAGTATTCTTGCTCGTGGGGCTGAGATATGATGTTTCCAGGCCAAAAACAGAAAGTGATAAAAACAGCTTAAAACCATGAAATGCATCATTCTTTTTGTTTTAAACAACATTACATGCAGTTTTAAACATGTTTAAGCAACTTTCAAGAGAAAAGCAAGTGATTTTGAATGTGTTCAAATTTTGGTGTTCTGATGCAGTATTCTTGCTCGTGGGGCTGAGATATGATGTTTCCAGGCCAAAAACAGAAAGTGATAAAAACAGCTTAAAACCATGAAATGCATCATTCTTTTTGTTTTAAACAACATTACATGCAGTTTTAAACATGTTTAAGCAACTTTCAAGAGAAAAGCAAGTGATTTTGAATGTGTTCAAATTTTGGTGTTCTGATGCAGTATTCTTGCTCGTGGGGCTGAGATATGATGTTTCCAGGCCAAAAACAGAAAGTGATAAAAACAGCTTAAAACCATGAAATGCATCATTCTTTTTGTTTTAAACAACATTACATGCAGTTTTAAACATGTTTAAGCAACTTTCAAGAGAAAAGCAAGTGATTTTGAATGTGTTCAAATTTTGGTGTTCTGATGCAGTATTCTTGCTCGTGGGGCTGAGATATGATGTTTCCAGGCCAAAAACAGAAAGTGATAAAAACAGCTTAAAACCATGAAATGCATCATTCTTTTTGTTTTAAACAACATTACATGCAGTTTTAAACATGTTTAAGCAACTTTCAAGAGAAAAGCAAGTGATTTTGAATGTGTTCAAATTTTGGTGTTCTGATGCAGTATTCTTGCTCGTGGGGCTGAGATATGATGTTTCCAGGCCAAAAACAGAAAGTGATAAAAACAGCTTAAAACCATGAAATGCATCATTCTTTTTGTTTTAAACAACATTACATGCAGTTTTAAACATGTTTAAGCAACTTTCAAGAGAAAAGCAAGTGATTTTGAATGTGTTCAAATTTTGGTGTTCTGATGCAGTATTCTTGCTCGTGGGGCTGAGATATGATGTTTCCAGGCCAAAAACAGAAAGTGATAAAAACAGCTTAAAACCATGAAATGCATCATTCTTTTTGTTTTAAACAACATTACATGCAGTTTTAAACATGTTTAAGCAACTTTCAAGAGAAAAGCAAGTGATTTTGAATGTGTTCAAATTTTGGTGTTCTGATGCAGTATTCTTGCTCGTGGGGCTGAGATATGATGTTTCCAGGCCAAAAACAGAAAGTGATAAAAACAGCTTAAAACCATGAAATGCATCATTCTTTTTGTTTTAAACAACATTACATGCAGTTTTAAACATGTTTAAGCAACTTTCAAGAGAAAAGCAAGTGATTTTGAATGTGTTCAAATTTTGGTGTTCTGATGCAGTATTCTTGCTCGTGGGGCTGAGATATGATGTTTCCAGGCCAAAAACAGAAAGTGATAAAAACAGCTTAAAACCATGAAATGCATCATTCTTTTTGTTTTAAACAACATTACATGCAGTTTTAAACATGTTTAAGCAACTTTCAAGAGAAAAGCAAGTGATTTTGAATGTGTTCAAATTTTGGTGTTCTGATGCAGTATTCTTGCTCGTGGGGCTGAGATATGATGTTTCCAGGCCAAAAACAGAAAGTGATAAAAACAGCTTAAAACCATGAAATGCATCATTCTTTTTGTTTTAAACAACATTACATGCAGTTTTAAACATGTTTAAGCAACTTTCAAGAGAAAAGCAAGTGATTTTGAATGTGTTCAAATTTTGGTGTTCTGATGCAGTATTCTTGCTCGTGGGGCTGAGATATGATGTTTCCAGGCCAAAAACAGAAAGTGATAAAAACAGCTTAAAACCATGAAATGCATCATTCTTTTTGTTTTAAACAACATTACATGCAGTTTTAAACATGTTTAAGCAACTTTCAAGAGAAAAGCAAGTGATTTTGAATGTGTTCAAATTTTGGTGTTCTGATGCAGTATTCTTGCTCGTGGGGCTGAGATATGATGTTTCCAGGCCAAAAACAGAAAGTGATAAAAACAGCTTAAAACCATGAAATGCATCATTCTTTTTGTTTTAAACAACATTACATGCAGTTTTAAACATGTTTAAGCAACTTTCAAGAGAAAAGCAAGTGATTTTGAATGTGTTCAAATTTTGGTGTTCTGATGCAGTATTCTTGCTCGTGGGGCTGAGATATGATGTTTCCAGGCCAAAAACAGAAAGTGATAAAAACAGCTTAAAACCATGAAATGCATCATTCTTTTTGTTTTAAACAACATTACATGCAGTTTTAAACATGTTTAAGCAACTTTCAAGAGAAAAGCAAGTGATTTTGAATGTGTTCAAATTTTGGTGTTCTGATGCAGTATTCTTGCTCGTGGGGCTGAGATATGATGTTTCCAGGCCAAAAACAGAAAGTGATAAAAACAGCTTAAAACCATGAAATGCATCATTCTTTTTGTTTTAAACAACATTACATGCAGTTTTAAACATGTTTAAGCAACTTTCAAGAGAAAAGCAAGTGATTTTGAATGTGTTCAAATTTTGGTGTTCTGATGCAGTATTCTTGCTCGTGGGGCTGAGATATGATGTTTCCAGGCCAAAAACAGAAAGTGATAAAAACAGCTTAAAACCATGAAATGCATCATTCTTTTTGTTTTAAACAACAATACATGCAGTTTTAAACATGTTTAAGCAACTTTCAAGAGAAAAGCAAGTGATTTTGAATGTGTTCAAATTTTGGTGTTCTGATGCAGTATTCTTGCTCGTGGGGCTGAGATATGATGTTTCCAGGCCAAAAACAGAAAGTGATAAAAACAGCTTAAAACCATGAAATGCATCATTCTTTTTGTTTTAAACAACATTACATGCAGTTTTAAACATGTTTAAGCAACTTTCAAGAGAAAAGCAAGTGATTTTGAATGTGTTCAAATTTTGGTGTTCTGATGCAGTATTCTTGCTCGTGGGGCTGAGATATGATGTTTCCAGGCCAAAAACAGAAAGTGATAAAAACAGCTTAAAACCATGAAATGCATCATTCTTTTTGTTTTAAACAACATTACATGCAGTTTTAAACATGTTTAAGCAACTTTCAAGAGAAAAGCAAGTGATTTTGAATGTGTGCAAATTTTGGTGTTCTGATGCAGTATTCTTGCTCGTGGGGCTGAGATATGATGTTTCCAGGCCAAAAACAGAAAGTGATAAAAACAGCTTAAAACCATGAAATGCATCATTCTTTTTGTTTTAAACAACATTACATGCAGTTTTAAACATGTTTAAGCAACTTTCAAGAGAAAAGCAAGTGATTTTGAATGTGTTCAAATTTTGGTGTTCTGATGCAGTATTCTTGCTCGTGGGGCTGAGATATGATGTTTCCAGGCCAAAAACAGAAAGTGATAAAAACAGCTTAAAACCATGAAATGCATCATTCTTTTTGTTTTAAACAACATTACATGCAGTTTTAAACATGTTTAAGCAACTTTCAAGAGAAAAGCAAGTGATTTTGAATGTGTGCAAATTTTGGTGTTCTGATGCAGTATTCTTGCTCGTGGGGCTGAGATATGATGTTTCCAGGCCAAAAACAGAAAGTGATAAAAACAGCTTAAAACCATGAAATGCATCATTCTTTTTGTTTTAAACAACATTACATGCAGTTTTAAACATGTTTAAGCAACTTTCAAGAGAAAAGCAAGTGATTTTGAATGTGTTCAAATTTTGGTGTTCTGATGCAGTATTCTTGCTCGTGGGGCTGAGATATGATGTTTCCAGGCCAAAAACAGAAAGTGATAAAAACAGCTTAAAACCATGAAATGCATCATTCTTTTTGTTTTAAACAACATTACATGCAGTTTTAAACATGTTTAAGCAACTTTCAAGAGAAAAGCAAGTGATTTTGAATGTGTTCAAATTTTGGTGTTCTGATGCAGTATTCTTGCTCGTGGGGCTGAGATATGATGTTTCCAGGCCAAAAACAGAAAGTGATAAAAACAGCTTAAAACCATGAAATGCATCATTCTTTTTGTTTTAAACAACATTACATGCAGTTTTAAACATGTTTAAGCAACTTTCAAGAGAAAAGCAAGTGATTTTGAATGTGTGCAAATTTTGGTGTTCTGATGCAGTATTCTTGCTCGTGGGGCTGAGATATGATGTTTCCAGGCCAAAAACAGAAAGTGATAAAAACAGCTTAAAACCATGAAATGCATCATTCTTTTTGTTTTAAACAACATTACATGCAGTTTTAAACATGTTTAAGCAACTTTCAAGAGAAAAGCAAGTGATTTTGAATGTGTGCAAATTTTGGTGTTCTGATGCAGTATTCTTGCTCGTGGGGCTGAGATATGATGTTTCCAGGCCAAAAACAGAAAGTGATAAAAACAGCTTAAAACCATGAAATGCATCATTCTTTTTGTTTTAAACAACATTACATGCAGTTTTAAACATGTTTAAGCAACTTTCAAGAGAAAAGCAAGTGATTTTGAATGTGTTCAAATTTTGGTGTTCTGATGCAGTATTCTTGCTCGTGGGGCTGAGATATGATGTTTCCAGGCCAAAAACAGAAAGTGATAAAAACAGCTTAAAACCATGAAATGCATCATTCTTTTTGTTTTAAACAACATTACATGCAGTTTTAAACATGTTTAAGCAACTTTCAAGAGAAAAGCAAGTGATTTTGAATGTGTGCAAATTTTGGTGTTCTGATGCAGTATTCTTGCTCGTGGGGCTGAGATATGATGTTTCCAGGCCAAAAACAGAAAGTGATAAAAACAGCTTAAAACCATGAAATGCATCATTCTTTTTGTTTTAAACAACATTACATGCAGTTTTAAACATGTTTAAGCAACTTTCAAGAGAAAAGCAAGTGATTTTGAATGTGTTCAAATTTTGGTGTTCTGATGCACGTATTCTTGCTCGTGGGGCTGAGATATGATGTTTCCAGGCCAAAAACAGAAAGTGATAAAAACAGCTTAAAACCATGAAATGCATCATTCTTTTTGTTTTAAACAACATTACATGCAGTTTTAAACATGTTTAAGCAACTTTCAAGAGAAAAGCAAGTGATTTTGAATGTGTTCAAATTTTGGTGTTCTGATGCAGTATTCTTGCTCGTGGGGCTGAGATATGATGTTTCCAGGCCAAAAACAGAAAGTGATAAAAACAGCTTAAAACCATGAAATGCATCATTCTTTTTGTTTTAAACAACATTACATGCAGTTTTAAACATGTTTAAGCAACTTTCAAGAGAAAAGCAAGTGATTTTGAATGTGTTCAAATTTTGGTGTTCTGATGCAGTATTCTTGCTCGTGGGGCTGAGATATGATGTTTCCAGGCCAAAAACAGAAAGTGATAAAAACAGCTTAAAACCATGAAATGCATCATTCTTTTTGTTTTAAACAACATTACATGCAGTTTTAAACATGTTTAAGCAACTTTCAAGAGAAAAGCAAGTGATTTTGAATGTGTGCAAATTTTGGTGTTCTGATGCAGTATTCTTGCTCGTGGGGCTGAGATATGATGTTTCCAGGCCAAAAACAGAAAGTGATAAAAACAGCTTAAAACCATGAAATGCATCATTCTTTTTGTTTTAAACAACATTACATGCAGTTTTAAACATGTTTAAGCAACTTTCAAGAGAAAAGCAAGTGATTTTGAATGTGTTCAAATTTTGGTGTTCTGATGCAGTATTCTTGCTCGTGGGGCTGAGATATGATGTTTTCAGGCCAAAAACAGAAAGTGATAAAAACAGCTTAAAACCATGAAATGCATCATTCTTTTTGTTTTAAACAACATTACATGCAGTTTTAAACATGTTTAAGCAACTTTCAAGAGAAAAGCAAGTGATTTTGAATGTGTTCAAATTTTGGTGTTCTGATGCAGTATTCTTGCTCGTGGGGCTGAGATATGATGTTTCCAGGCCAAAAACAGAAAGTGATAAAAACAGCTTAAAACCATGAAATGCATCATTCTTTTTGTTTTAAACAACATTACATGCAGTTTTAAACATGTTTAAGCAACTTTCAAGAGAAAAGCAAGTGATTTTGAATGTGTTCAAATTTTGGTGTTCTGATGCAGTATTCTTGCTCATGGGGCTGAGATATGATGTTTCCAGGCCAAAAACAGAAAGTGATAAAAACAGCTTAAAACCATGAAATGCATCATTCTTTTTGTTTTAAACAACATTACATGCAGTTTTAAACATGTTTAAGCAACTTTCAAGAGAAAAGCAAGTGATTTTGAATGTGTTCAAATTTTGGTGTTCTGATGCAGTATTCTTGCTCGTGGGGCTGAGATATGATGTTTCCAGGCCAAAAACAGAAAGTGATAAAAACAGCTTAAAACCATGAAATGCATCATTCTTTTTGTTTTAAACAACATTACATGCAGTTTTAAACATGTTTAAGCAACTTTCAAGAGAAAAGCAAGTGATTTTGAATGTGTGCAAATTTTGGTGTTCTGATGCAGTATTCTTGCTCGTGGGGCTGAGATATGATGTTTCCAGGCCAAAAACAGAAAGTGATAAAAACAGCTTAAAACCATGAAATGCATCATTCTTTTTGTTTTAAACAACATTACATGCAGTTTTAAACATGTTTAGGCAACTTTCAAGAGAAAAGCAAGTGATTTTGAATGTGTTCAAATTTTGGTGTTCTGATGCAGTATTCTTGCTCGTGGGGCTGAGATATGATGTTTCCAGGCCAAAAACAGAAAGTGATAAAAACAGCTTAAAACCATGAAATGCATCATTCTTTTTGTTTTAAACAACATTACATGCAGTTTTAAACATGTTTAAGCAACTTTCAAGAGAAAAGCAAGTGATTTTGAATGTGTTCAAATTTTGGTGTTCTGATGCAGTATTCTTGCTCGTGGGGCTGAGATATGATGTTTCCAGGCCAAAAACAGAAAGTGATAAAAACAGCTTAAAACCATGAAATGCATCATTCTTTTTGTTTTAAACAACATTACATGCAGTTTTAAACATGTTTAAGCAACTTTCAAGAGAAAAGCAAGTGATTTTGAATGTGTTCAAATTTTGGTGTTCTGATGCAGTATTCTTGCTCGTGGGGCTGAGATATGATGTTTCCAGGCCAAAAACAGAAAGTGATAAAAACAGCTTAAAACCATGAAATGCATCATTCTTTTTGTTTTAAACAACATTACATGCAGTTTTAAACATGTTTAAGCAACTTTCAAGAGAAAAGCAAGTGATTTTGAATGTGTTCAAATTTTGGTGTTCTGATGCAGTATTCTTGCTCGTGGGGCTGAGATATGATGTTTCCAGGCCAAAAACAGAAAGTGATAAAAACAGCTTAAAACCATGAAATGCATCATTCTTTTTGTTTTAAACAACATTACATGCAGTTTTAAACATGTTTAAGCAACTTTCAAGAGAAAAGCAAGTGATTTTGAATGTGTGCAAATTTTGGTGTTCTGATGCAGTATTCTTGCTCGTGGGGCTGAGATATGATGTTTCCAGGCCAAAAACAGAAAGTGATAAAAACAGCTTAAAACCATGAAATGCATCATTCTTTTTGTTTTAAACAACATTACATGCAGTTTTAAACATGTTTAAGCAACTTTCAAGAGAAAAGCAAGTGATTTTGAATGTGTTCAAATTTTGGTGTTCTGATGCAGTATTCTTGCTCGTGGGGCTGAGATATGATGTTTCCAGGCCAAAAACAGAAAGTGATAAAAACAGCTTAAAACCATGAAATGCATCATTCTTTTTGTTTTAAACAACATTACATGCAGTTTTAAACATGTTTAAGCAACTTTCAAGAGAAAAGCAAGTGATTTTGAATGTGTGCAAATTTTGGTGTTCTGATGCAGTATTCTTGCTCGTGGGGCTGAGATATGATGTTTCCAGGCCAAAAACAGAAAGTGATAAAAACAGCTTAAAACCATGAAATGCATCATTCTTTTTGTTTTAAACAACATTACATGCAGTTTTAAACATGTTTAAGCAACTTTCAAGAGAAAAGCAAGTGATTTTGAATGTGTTCAAATTTTGGTGTTCTGATGCAGTATTCTTGCTCGTGGGGCTGAGATATGATGTTTCCAGGCCAAAAACAGAAAGTGATAAAAACAGCTTAAAACCATGAAATGCATCATTCTTTTTGTTTTAAACAACATTACATGCAGTTTTAAACATGTTTAAGCAACTTTCAAGAGAAAAGCAAGTGATTTTGAATGTGTGCAAATTTTGGTGTTCTGATGCAGTATTCTTGCTCGTGGGGCTGAGATATGATGTTTCCAGGCCAAAAACAGAAAGTGATAAAAACAGCTTAAAACCATGAAATGCATCATTCTTTTTGTTTTAAACAACATTACATGCAGTTTTAAACATGTTTAAGCAACTTTCAAGAGAAAAGCAAGTGATTTTGAATGTGTGCAAATTTTGGTGTTCTGATGCAGTATTCTTGCTCGTGGGGCTGAGATATGATGTTTCCAGGCCAAAAACAGAAAGTGATAAAAACAGCTTAAAACCATGAAATGCATCATTCTTTTTGTTTTAAACAACATTACATGCAGTTTTAAACATGTTTAAGCAACTTTCAAGAGAAAAGCAAGTGATTTTGAATGTGTTCAAATTTTGGTGTTCTGATGCAGTATTCTTGCTCGTGGGGCTGAGATATGATGTTTCCAGGCCAAAAACAGAAAGTGATAAAAACAGCTTAAAACCATGAAATGCATCATTCTTTTTGTTTTAAACAACATTACATGCAGTTTTAAACATGTTTAAACAACTTTCAAGAGAAAAGCAAGTGATTTTGAATGTGTTCAAATTTTGGTGTTCTGATGCAGTATTCTTGCTCGTGGGGCTGAGATATGATGTTTCCAGGCCAAAAACAGAAAGTGATAAAAACAGCTTAAAACCATGAAATGCATCATTCTTTTTGTTTTAAACAACATTACATGCAGTTTTAAACATGTTTAAGCAACTTTCAAGAGAAAAGCAAGTGATTTTGAATGTGTGCAAATTTTGGTGTTCTGATGCACTATTCTTGCTCGTGGGGCTGAGATATGATGTTTCCAGGCCAAAAACAGAAAGTGATAAAAACAGCTTAAAACCATGAAATGCATCATTCTTTTTGTTTTAAACAACATTACATGCAGTTTTAAACATGTTTAAGCAACTTTCAAGAGAAAAGCAAGTGATTTTGAATGTGTTCAAATTTTGGTGTTCTGATGCAGTATTCTTGCTCGTGGGGCTGAGATATGATGTTTCCAGGCCAAAAACAGAAAGTGATAAAAACAGCTTAAAACCATGAAATGCATCATTCTTTTTGTTTTAAACAACATTACATGCAGTTTTAAACATGTTTAAAGCAACTTTCAAGAGAAAAGCAAGTGATTTTGAATGTGTTCAAATTTTGGTGTTCTGATGCAGTATTCTTGCTCGTGGGGCTGAGATATGATGTTTCCAGGCCAAAAACAGAAAGTGATAAAAACAGCTTAAAACCATGAAATGCATCATTCTTTTTGTTTTAAACAACATTACATGCAGTTTTAAACATGTTTAAGCAACTTTCAAGAGAAAAGCAAGTGATTTTGAATGTGTGCAAATTTTGGTGTTCTGATGCAGTATTCTTGCTCGTGGGGCTGAGATATGATGTTTCCAGGCCAAAAACAGAAAGTGATAAAAACAGCTTAAAACCATGAAATGCATCATTCTTTTTGTTTTAAACAACATTACATGCAGTTTTAAACATGTTTAAGCAACTTTCAAGAGAAAAGCAAGTGATTTTGAATGTGTTCAAATTTTGGTGTTCTGATGCAGTATTCTTGCTCGTGGGGCTGAGATATGATGTTTCCAGGCCAAAAACAGAAAGTGATAAAAACAGCTTAAAACCATGAAATGCATCATTCTTTTTGTTTTAAACAACATTACATGCAGTTTTAAACATGTTTAAGCAACTTTCAAGAGAAAAGCAAGTGATTTTGAATGTGTGCAAATTTTGGTGTTCTGATGCAGTATTCTTGCTCGTGGGGCTGAGATATGATGTTTCCAGGCCAAAAACAGAAAGTGATAAAAACAGCTTAAAACCATGAAATGCATCATTCTTTTTGTTTTAAACAACATTACATGCAGTTTTAAACATGTTTAAACAACTTTCAAGAGAAAAGCAAGTGATTTTGAATGTGTTCAAATTTTGGTGTTCTGATGCAGTATTCTTGCTCGTGGGGCTGAGATATGATGTTTCCAGGCCAAAAACAGAAAGTGATAAAAACAGCTTAAAACCATGAAATGCATCATTCTTTTTGTTTTAAACAACATTACATGCAGTTTTAAACATGTTTAAGCAACTTTCAAGAGAAAAGCAAGTGATTTTGAATGTGTTCAAATTTTGGTGTTCTGATGCAGTATTCTTGCTCGTGGGGCTGAGATATGATGTTTCCAGGCCAAAAACAGAAAGTGATAAAAACAGCTTAAAACCATGAAATGCATCATTCTTTTTGTTTTAAACAACATTACATGCAGTTTTAAACATGTTTAAGCAACTTTCAAGAGAAAAGCAAGTGATTTTGAATGTGTTCAAATTTTGGTGTTCTGATGCAGTATTCTTGCTCGTGGGGCTGAGATATGATGTTTCCAGGCCAAAAACAGAAAGTGATAAAAACAGCTTAAAACCATGAAATGCATCATTCTTTTTGTTTTAAACAACATTACATGCAGTTTTAAACATGTTTAAGCAACTTTCAAGAGAAAAGCAAGTGATTTTGAATGTGTTCAAATTTTGGTGTTCTGATGCAGTATTCTTGCTCGTGGGGCTGAGATATGATGTTTCCAGGCCAAAAACAGAAAGTGATAAAAACAGCTTAAAACCATGAAATGCATCATTCTTTTTGTTTTAAACAACATTACATGCAGTTTTAAACATGTTTAAGCAACTTTCAAGAGAAAAGCAAGTGATTTTGAATGTGTGCAAATTTTGGTGTTCTGATGCAGTATTCTTGCTCGTGGGGCTGAGATATGATGTTTCCAGGCCAAAAACAGAAAGTGATAAAAACAGCTTAAAACCATGAAATGCATCATTCTTTTTGTTTTAAACAACATTACATGCAGTTTTAAACATGTTTAAGCAACTTTCAAGAGAAAAGCAAGTGATTTTGAATGTGTTCAAATTTTGGTGTTCTGATGCAGTATTCTTGCTCGTGGGGCTGAGATATGATGTTTCCAGGCCAAAAACAGAAAGTGATAAAAACAGCTTAAAACCATGAAATGCATCATTCTTTTTGTTTTAAACAACATTACATGCAGTTTTAAACATGTTTAAGCAACTTTCAAGAGAAAAGCAAGTGATTTTGAATGTGTTCAAATTTTGGTGTTCTGATGCAGTATTCTTGCTCGTGGGGCTGAGATATGATGTTTCCAGGCCAAAAACAGAAAGTGATAAAAACAGCTTAAAACCATGAAATGCATCATTCTTTTTGTTTTAAACAACATTACATGCAGTTTTAAACATGTTTAAGCAACTTTCAAGAGAAAAGCAAGTGATTTTGAATGTGTTCAAATTTTGGTGTTCTGATGCAGTATTCTTGCTCGTGGGGCTGAGATATGATGTTTCCAGGCCAAAAACAGAAAGTGATAAAAACAGCTTAAAACCATGAAATGCATCATTCTTTTTGTTTTAAACAACATTACATGCAGTTTTAAACATGTTTAAGCAACTTTCAAGAGAAAAGCAAGTGATTTTGAATGTGTGCAAATTTTGGTGTTCTGATGCAGTATTCTTGCTCGTGGGGCTGAGATATGATGTTTCCAGGCCAAAAACAGAAAGTGATAAAAACAGCTTAAAACCATGAAATGCATCATTCTTTTTGTTTTAAACAACATTACATGCAGTTTTAAACATGTTTAAGCAACTTTCAAGAGAAAAGCAAGTGATTTTGAATGTGTGCAAATTTTGGTGTTCTGATGCAGTATTCTTGCTCGTGGGGCTGAGATATGATGTTTCCAGGCCAAAAACAGAAAGTGATAAAAACAGCTTAAAACCATGAAATGCATCATTCTTTTTGTTTTAAACAACATTACATGCAGTTTTAAACATGTTTAAGCAACTTTCAAGAGAAAAGCAAGTGATTTTGAATGTGTTCAAATTTTGGTGTTCTGATGCAGTATTCTTGCTCGTGGGGCTGAGATATGATGTTTCCAGGCCAAAAACAGAAAGTGATAAAAACAGCTTAAAACCATGAAATGCATCATTCTTTTTGTTTTAAACAACATTACATGCAGTTTTAAACATGTTTAAGCAACTTTCAAGAGAAAAGCAAGTGATTTTGAATGTGTTCAAATTTTGGTGTTCTGATGCAGTATTCTTGCTCGTGGGGCTGAGATATGATGTTTCCAGGCCAAAAACAGAAAGTGATAAAAACAGCTTAAAACCATGAAATGCATCATTCTTTTTGTTTTAAACAACATTACATGCAGTTTTAAACATGTTTAAGCAACTTTCAAGAGAAAAGCAAGTGATTTTGAATGTGTTCAAATTTTGGTGTTCTGATGCAGTATTCTTGCTCGTGGGGCTGAGATATGATGTTTCCAGGCCAAAAACAGAAAGTGATAAAAACAGCTTAAAACCATGAAATGCATCATTCTTTTTGTTTTAAACAACATTACATGCAGTTTTAAACATGTTTAAGCAACTTTCAAGAGAAAAGCAAGTGATTTTGAATGTGTTCAAATTTTGGTGTTCTGATGCAGTATTCTTGCTCGTGGGGCTGAGATATGATGTTTCCAGGCCAAAAACAGAAAGTGATAAAAACAGCTTAAAACCATGAAATGCATCATTCTTTTTGTTTTAAACAACATTACATGCAGTTTTAAACATGTTTAAGCAACTTTCAAGAGAAAAGCAAGTGATTTTGAATGTGTTCAAATTTTGGTGTTCTGATGCAGTATTCTTGCTCGTGGGGCTGAGATATGATGTTTCCAGGCCAAAAACAGAAAGTGATAAAAACAGCTTAAAACCATGAAATGCATCATTCTTTTTGTTTTAAACAACATTACATGCAGTTTTAAACATGTTTAAGCAACTTTCAAGAGAAAAGCAAGTGATTTTGAATGTGTTCAAATTTTGGTGTTCTGATGCAGTATTCTTGCTCGTGGGGCTGAGATATGATGTTTCCAGGCCAAAAACAGAAAGTGATAAAAACAGCTTAAAACCATGAAATGCATCATTCTTTTTGTTTTAAACAACATTACATGCAGTTTTAAACATGTTTAAACAACTTTCAAGAGAAAAGCAAGTGATTTTGAATGTGTTCAAATTTTGGTGTTCTGATGCAGTATTCTTGCTCGTGGGGCTGAGATATGATGTTTCCAGGCCAAAAACAGAAAGTGATAAAAACAGCTTAAAACCATGAAATGCATCATTCTTTTTGTTTTAAACAACATTACATGCAGTTTTAAACATGTTTAAGCAACTTTCAAGAGAAAAGCAAGTGATTTTGAATGTGTGCAAATTTTGGTGTTCTGATGCAGTATTCTTGCTCGTGGGGCTGAGATATGATGTTTCCAGGCCAAAAACAGAAAGTGATAAAAACAGCTTAAAACCATGAAATGCATCATTCTTTTTGTTTTAAACAACATTACATGCAGTTTTAAACATGTTTAAGCAACTTTCAAGAGAAAAGCAAGTGATTTTGAATGTGTTCAAATTTTGGTGTTCTGATGCAGTATTCTTGCTCGTGGGGCTGAGATATGATGTTTCCAGGCCAAAAACAGAAAGTGATAAAAACAGCTTAAAACCATGAAATGCATCATTCTTTTTGTTTTAAACAACATTACATGCAGTTTTAAACATGTTTAAGCAACTTTCAAGAGAAAAGCAAGTGATTTTGAATGTGTTCAAATTTTGGTGTTCTGATGCAGTATTCTTGCTCGTGGGGCTGAGATATGATGTTTCCAGGCCAAAAACAGAAAGTGATAAAAACAGCTTAAAACCATGAAATGCATCATTCTTTTTGTTTTAAACAACATTACATGCAGTTTTAAACATGTTTAGGCAACTTTCAAGAGAAAAGCAAGTGATTTTGAATGTGTTTAAATTTTGGTGTTCTGATGCAGTATTCTTGCTCGTGGGGCTGAGATATGATGTTTCCAGGCCAAAAACAGAAAGTGATAAAAACAGCTTAAAACCATGAAATGCATCATTCTTTTTGTTTTAAACAACATTACATGCAGTTTTAAACATGTTTAAACAACTTTCAAGAGAAAAGCAAGTGATTTTGAATGTGTTCAAATTTTGGTGTTCTGATGCAGTATTCTTGCTCGTGGGGCTGAGATATGATGTTTCCAGGCCAAAAACAGAAAGTGATAAAAACAGCTTAAAACCATGAAATGCATCATTCTTTTTGTTTTAAACAACATTACATGCAGTTTTAAACATGTTTAAGCAACTTTCAAGAGAAAAGCAAGTGATTTTGAATGTGTGCAAATTTTGGTGTTCTGATGCAGTATTCTTGCTCGTGGGGCTGAGATATGATGTTTCCAGGCCAAAAACAGAAAGTGATAAAAACAGCTTAAAACCATGAAATGCATCATTCTTTTTGTTTTAAACAACATTACATGCAGTTTTAAACATGTTTAAGCAACTTTCAAGAGAAAAGCAAGTGATTTTGAATGTGTTCAAATTTTGGTGTTCTGATGCAGTATTCTTGCTCGTGGGGCTGAGATATGATGTTTCCAGGCCAAAAACAGAAAGTGATAAAAACAGCTTAAAAGCATGAAATGCATTATTCTTTTTGTTTTAAACAACAGTTACATGCAGTTTTAAACATGTTTAAACAACTTGCAAGAGAAAAGCAAGTGATTTTGAATGTGTTAATTTTTGGTCTTCTGATGCAGTATGCTTGCTTCGTGGGGCTGAGATATGATGTTTCCAGGCCAAAAACAGAAAGTGATAAAAACAGCTTAAAACCATGAAATGCATCATTCTTTTTGTTTTAAACAACATTACATGCAGTTTTAAACATGTTTAAAGCAACTTGCAAGAGAAAAGCAAGTGATTTTGAATGTGTTCAATTTTGGTCTTCTGATGCAGTATTCTTGCTTCGTGGGGCTGAGATATGATGTTTTCCAGGCCAAAAGCAGAAAGTGATAGAAACAGCTTAAAAGCATGAAATGCATAATTCTTTTTGTTTTAAACAACATTACTATGAATTGAATTGAATTGAATTTATTGACATTTTAGGTGTTTGAAATATTATAATGTTTAAGAAATAATATATAGAGAAATAAGTCTGTAAAATAACAGGAATTGTACTGCCAGTTTATTACAAGGTGTTTGTAGCATAATATACATCCTCAACACAGAGAATATTGACCTGACACTATTAAAAATGTTAATAAATGTCCAACTTTTTAAGGTATAAAGTTGTCAGATCAAGGTCAAATGAATCACAAATTATAGAAATTTTCTAATTTACTGATATGTTTGTATTTAGTACATTTTTATCTTTGAGTGAACTGTGTATTTAATGATGATGCCTTTTTCACCAGGTCTCATATCTCATAATTGTGAATCTAGGACTATTTATCACCTTGCAGCTCAATGTTCCAATTAACTTGTGGTCTTTAAAATGCATTTTTAACTTGAGCAGGGCTCAGTAATCAGAATGGCCCAGGGCCAGCATGAAAGATGCTCAGGACAGTTTGACACTTAAGTTTAATATTTGCCTCTGAACATTTTTCAAAACGCATGCAAATGTGATCATACAATCGAGAAGCAGCATGACTGACAAAAATAAGTGTTCAGATGAGAAAAAGAAGAAGAATGAGAGGATGATCGCACACGCATAAGACACAGGTTATTACCACGAGGGTTTTGTGCTGCACACACAGGTGATGTGATGCACACAGCCATGTGTTTAAAAAGAGCTTGTGGGCTATCAATTCCTCATGCGCAGATATGTTGTCCTCTTGTGGAAGCAAACTAGAAAAGGAAAAGTAAACATAATAGATCTGCACATGATGTT
Source organism: Danio kyathit (assembly GCA_903798195.1). Taxonomy (NCBI): domain Eukaryota; kingdom Metazoa; phylum Chordata; class Actinopteri; order Cypriniformes; family Danionidae; genus Danio; species Danio kyathit. Next base: position 48,537 of record CAIGQS010000088.1, read on the forward strand.
ATTAATGACGTGGAAAATTCAGATGGAGGGCAGGAAGTGATTCTTCTACTTAGTAATCGCAATCAGAACATAAAAAATTGTTTAAATCAGCCAAAATGAGAAATGCGAAATTTTTTCAATGCGATAATTCATTTGAGAGCTTTTAAAGAGCTAATAAAGAGATATTACATATATTTATTCCATCAGAATAAAGAAAACAACCATAATGCTCAACTAGCAAAAAAAAAACAAACAAACCAATAATAACGATGATAATAATAAAATTCATAATTTAGGATAAATTGTTTTATGCTTTCATCTGTTTTTTTTTTTGTTTGTTTTTTATAAGGATGTCTGGAAGATAACATTATTCGCATGAAAATAAACAAATTAATAAAAAAAAAAAAAAAAATATATATATATATATATACATGTATATATAGTGTAAACACTATGCTTTTGAACCACATTATAGTAAAGTATATAATGTATAGTACAACTTCTTGTTAATGAATGCCACAGCATACTGTAGTATAGTAAGCTGACTAACTAATAAATACTGTAGTGTAAACGGTGTTGTATTGTGATGGTGTATAATTATAGCATAGAAAACTGTACAGCCTATTGGATAATTGTTTATTACTACAGTTGTGTTGTATCACAGCATATAATTACTACAGCAGTTTAATTTAAGCAATTAACTATAGTATGGTTCATTCAAAATCATTATAGTTTTTACTATAGTTTTTTTTTTCATTTGAGTAGCTTACAGTATTTAAATAATATATTATATTTTGTATAATATATATATTATATTTTATTTCTCCTCTTCATAACATTTCTATTTATTTCTTCTTTGTAATATGGTATGAATTTTAAAAATACGGACTTTCCTTCATGTCTCCTATTCAGTTTTTTTACTTCCTGCTCTCCATCTGTCAGGGTTGTGGGTGTGGGGGAAGGAGCGAGGACTCAGGTGCAGAAACAATGGGTATTTATTTATAATAACATAAAATAAAGAGGCAAAATAAACAACCCCGAGGGGGAAAACATTAATAAAACAAATAAATAATCAACACAAACTGAACAGGGCAGGCTGGCAGGGATCTGGACAGGACAAGGCAGGATACAGTGAAGAACGATGTACAAGGATGTGCGATGACGAACTGGCACAGGACAGCAGACATGAGGAGATTTTAAACTGAAGTAAATTAACACAAACAGGTGAACATGATAAACTAATAATGGGTTAACAAGGAGGGTAGGGCTACACAATAGACTGGCGAACACATGACAGACACACAAGCACGCGGCGCATGTAAACATGAGTCACATGCTAAACACAACACCAACAGAAGACTGAACACAAGACACAAGCACACGATAGATGAACACCTTACCGTGCGCTCACACATAAGCAACGCGCATGTTTCATCTCAGCGCCAACCGAAACCAAAACCAACCAGACTGAGACGCTGAGAATGAAACAGCGCGATGCAGACAGAACAAAACAAACACGAGTACTAGCGCGCGTCACAAGCACGCGCAGGCCGTACACTTCCGCATCAAGCGGGAGCGCGCACGGTCCGCGCGCACCCACGACAGCGCGCGCACACAGAGACACACACAATGACAGAACGCAAGTGCCCGACCCAAGAAAACTTGAGCCGAGCACAACAAGACCGAGCTAGTGTCTGGACTCTGCCACCATAACAAGAGTTAACAAGACCAGAGTGGCAGAACCCTGACACTAGCCCCCCCCCCCAAAAGGGACGCCACCTGGCTTCCCTAAAGGGAACACTCAACAAGGTACAAGACAGACAAGAAACACCACAAGACAACAAAACAGGCAACATCAACACACACACACACACACACACACACACACACAAAGACAGGGAAGTGAACAGGCAAGACAACATGAAGGGGGGGAGGGAGGGGAGCCAAGCCAGACCCAACAAGACAAACAAGGGAGGGCTGGTAGGGCAAAACCAGGAAGGAACAGTTCAAGATGGGACCGGAGGGACAGTCCAGGACAGGACCAATGGGTCAGAGACCCCAGCAGGGGGCCAGGGTGGAGCAGGAGGGACTTTCCAGGGTGAGTTCAGAGGGTTAGGGGACCAGGCTGGGGACCAGGGTGGAGCCGGAAGGTCAGTCCAGGGTGGTGTAGGGGCAAACCAGGGAGGGGCAGGAGGGATGACCCAGGGAGGAACCTTCAGGAGAGACAAGGCAGGAGGTTTGTGGGGAGCCGGCTGGGCAGGAGGCCTGTGGGGAGCCAGCAAGGCTGGAGGTCTGAGGAGAGCCGGCTGGGCAGGAGCCGACTGGACTGGAGGCCTGTGGGGAGCCGGCAGGGCTGGAGGCCTGTGGGGAGCCAGCAGGGCTGGAGGCCTGAGGGGAGCCGGCAGGGCAAGGAGCCAGGCTGGGGCCGGCAGGGCAAGACGTCTGGATGGGGCCGGCAGGGCAAGAAGCCGGGCTGGGGCCGGCAGGGCAAGACGCCTGGATGGTGCCGGCAGGGCAAGGAGCCGGGCTGGGGCCGGCAAGGCAAGACATCTGGGGGGTGCCGGCAGGGCTAGAGGCCTGTGGGGAGCCAGCAGGGCTGGAGGCCTGTGGGGAGCCGGCAGGGCTGGACGTCTGGGTGGTGCCGGCAGGGCTGGACGTCTGGGTGGTGCCGGCAGGGCAAGGGGCCGGGCTGGGACCGGCAGGGCAAGGCATCTGGGTGGTGCCGGCAGGGCTGGAGGCCTGTGGGGAGCCGGCAGGGCTGGAGGCCTGTGGGGAGCCGGCAGGGCTAGGAGCCGGGCTGGGGCCGGCAGGGGAAGACGTCTGGGTGGTGCCGGCAGGGCAAGACGTTTGGGTGGTGCCGGCAGGGCAAGACGTCTGGGTGGTGCCGGCAGGGCAAGACGTTTGGGTGGTGCCGGCAGGGCAGGGCGCACTGGGGCTGGAGCCGACACTGGCGGGCGCACTGGGGCTGGAGCCGACACTGGCGGGCGCACTGGGGCTGGAGCCGACACTGGCGGGCGCACTGGGGCTGGAGCCGACACTGGCGGGCGCTCTGGGGCTGGAGCCACCTTTGCTGAAGAGGCCTTTCTTTTCAGCCTCCGCTTTTGGGTGCGGGTTAACCCTTGGGGGTTGGTCATGGGCTGGGAGATGGTGCTGGTGGTGGTGGTGGTGAGAGGGGTCCATTCCCCCTGCAGGATCTCCCTCTCCTTCCTCAGGCAGGAATACTCCACCACCTCCCAATACGTCCATGCTCCAATTTCACCCAGCTCCTCCCAATCGAATGGTTCATCCAATCCAGCCAGAAAGATGTGGATGAGGTTGGTCTCGCTGAACCCAAGCCCCCGGACTGCCTCAAGGAGATCTTCAGCGAAGACTCCAAAAGGGCGATGGTTCTGCTGGTGAGGCAGTCCTCTGGCTAGGGGTTGGTGTGTAGGTTCTTCTGTCTGGGAGAGAGCTGGGCGCAGAAATAAACCCATTCTGCTGAGTCCTCTTGTGGCCAGTTCGTACTGTCAGGGTTGTGGGTGTGGGGGAAGGAGCGAGGACTCAGGTGCAGAAACAATGGGTATTTATTTATAATAACATAAAATAAAGAGGCAAAATAAACAACCCCGAGGGGGAAAACATTAATAAAACAAATAAATAATCAACACAAACTGAACAGGGCAGGCTGGCAGGGATCTGGACAGGACAAGGCAGGATACAGTGAAGAACGATGTACAAGGATGTGCGATGACGAACTGGCACAGGACAGCAGACTTGAGATTTTAAACTGAAGTAAATTAACACAAACAGGTGAACATGATAAACTAATAATGGGTTAACAAGGAGGGTAGGGCTACACAATAGACTGGCGAACACATGACAGACACACAAGCACGCGGCGCATGTAAACATGTGTCACGTGCTAAACACAACACCAACAGAAGACTGAACACAAGACACAAGCACACGATAGATGAACACCTTACCGTGCGCTCACACATAAGCACCGCGCATGTTTCATCTCAGCGCCAACCGAAACCAAAACCAACCAGACTGAGACGCTGAGAATGAAACAGCGCGATGCAGACAGAACAAAACAAACACGAGTACGAGCGCGCGCGTCACAAGCATGCGCAGGCCGTACACTTCTGCATCAAGCGGGAGCGCGCACGGTCCGCGCGCACCCACGACAGCGCGCGCACACAGAGACACACACAATGACAGAACGCAAGTGCCCGACCCGAGAAAACTCGAGCCGAGCACAACAAGACCGAGCTAGTGTCTGGACTCTGCCACCAAAACAAGAGTTAACAAGACCAGAGTGGCAGAACCCTGACACCATCTTAATTTCAATTTTAAATTCCACACGAGGCCTGTAAAAAATCCTTATTGTTGAGCCCTGTTGAGTAATTCTCTTTCTCATTAAAACTTAAATGTGCATCGTGTTGTGACAGTTACTTAAGATTTTTGTAACAATAAAAATGTATTTAATACAACCATAAAAAAACGGCTAAAAGTTTGTCAGTACACTGAACTATAGGCACAACCAGTCGTTTGGTGTGTTTGTGTGAGAGAGGAAAAAACCATTTGCAACTCGTATAAAAAAAAAAAAAAAAACTTTCTCAGACTTTAAATATACTGGTCACTAACAGAAACTTCAGTCATGAGGGCTGTTGTTTTGCTCCAGTAATACCTTCAGAGAACATAATAGTCAGTGATCCATACATGGGCAGAGAGATTAGTGTGGTGTAGGCAGAACTGGAATAGACGTCTGTTCAGGCTGACACCGGTTAAAGATCTTGATGTCTTCAACTGGAGATTCCAGAGAAACTGCCATTTAAAAAAAAAATTGTAGGAAAAAAAAAGATGTTACTCAGTAGGGAAATCTCACCAGGTACAGTATCTACTGTAGAGACTCGCTGGTCAAAACCAGTTCGAATCCGGCTTTGGAATGTTGAGCGCATCTGGCTTTACTCGCTCCAGGGCTTGTACCGGCAGGGTGACAGGGCGCCAATTTATCCGATTGTCTTCCCCCAACAATCTGGCCCTAACTTGGACAGATGCTGCAGCTAATTTTGGTTAATCGTTAACCAACTAGACAAAGACGCCCTTCAAGTTCTCTTCATCACGAGACTTTTGGATGACCCTCATGTGATCCCTGGCCATGCGTTCGATCACGAGATGGACAGAGAATTCAGAGACAAAAGAAATAAAGGAGACTTAAGGAAAACGATTCGTATAGATGTTATAACCAAGGCAAAATTTTATATTTTGAATGACATTTATAAGTATTGATGTGTTGTGTTTATTCCAACCAACCAGGTTCATAATGTGTGATTTTTACCCTTATGACAGGCTAAAATGATCTGTATGTGTTTGAAATGCTTCATGTTTAGTGTTGAACAAAATGATTTCTTATTTGCAATACATTGCTGTAAATGAGAATTTTGTGATACGAACCATATTCGTCTTGTAACATTTGATGTCAGATAGTTACAATTTTACCAGAGAAATTCCACGTGAAATTCTCTTGCAGTGGGTTAATTATTAAAACCTGCCTACACTGGTATGGGGCGTGGCCCCGCCCTTCATCTTGCCGTTCATTGGACGACAGCGTCATGAGGGATGGCTCAGAGCCAGCCGTATAAAACGCCCTCGCAGCACTGACCATGTGCGCAGCCTTTTAGCATTAGCTGGCAGACGCCCGCTGATGCTTCTCCGCCCCTAATCGCCACCACGCGGTTAGGCCAACATCACAAACTCTTCCTCCAAAACCTGTTAAGTTTCGCAACCGCTGAAGCTTCCGCGAACTGACTCTCCCCGGAGTCTGTACCCCGGTTACCCACGGCAACCAGCTACACTCACGCGAGTGAGCCCCAGCAACGTCACAGAGAAGCCACGCTTATGCCACGTGTTTCCTCAAGCCCTCCGGCGAGGGAAAATTCAAGGAAGACTCCAACAAACTCGCAAGTAACACGAATAATTGTTGTCTCTTTCTGATCGGGTGCATATGATTTTAAGTAGTTAAAGATAAGTCAATTCTCTGCTTTTGTGGTTTCTCAGGTGATTCTAAGATCTAGTACGAAATAGATCGGCTGGACTGTTTGTTCAATTCATTTTGCATCCTCTGAACTGCCTGTGTGTGTGCATGAACGTGTGTGTGCATTTATTTGTTTGTTGTTTTGATTACTACGTAGTTAGCCTCATGTATCGTAGCGTAGCGCAATAAATCTTTGTTCTCCTTTAAAGAACTGTGTTCTCGTTTATGTGCTTTGTAAGTCTTTGCCTCAAGCTATAGATCGTGTTACCTTGCTGAAAAGTAACCCTATTCGGTGTTATATTATGACCGGTGGCCACGGAAATAATATAGACGAGAATTAATAAATGTGATTGTCTATTTGCGGGACACACAGAGATTGAATCTTTGATCTGATTCAATCCGACTCAATTGAGTCGAATCAATGATTCGAATCTTCAAGAGCCGAGTCATTGATCTGAGCTGATAATTCCTAAATCGATCTTTTAACGTAGATTGATTTCTTACACTACTGTATACATTCTAAAAAGCTTAATAATATAAAATATTTTTTTTTTAAATCAATGCGTTTACAAACATTTGTTTAGATACTTGTACAAGTAAACTGCAGTAACCTCAATCAAGAAAGAAGCATGTAGACAAAATAAATTTTAATAAACAGGAAAAAAAAAAATGCACACCCGAACATAGCACAACAATCAGAAAAAAACACAGACAAGCATGGTTTGTGAACAAAGGAAATCAGGAACTGAACCAACGAAGCCACAAAGAACTAACGTAACTTGACTGGCAACAGATTGAGTGGGCAACTTACGAAATGGCAAAGCTTTTCCCATTCAATGCTGTGGACCGTCTCTGGCGAGGAGTTCATCACTAAATGAGGAAAAAAATAGAGCAACAAAACAGAAAACTGACAGCGATTCACTTCGTTAGCGTAATAATGTGTTAAAAAATCTCGTTTAACGTTAGCTCGATGATACGTAATGTTATTTGCAAACCGTTTCTCATAAGTAGCTTAGCCTATACGTTAGCTGGAGCAACATATTAACTTACATATGTTTCTTATGCTCATTCCAAATCGATTTGACAGATCATCTTATATTTTTACACAGGTTAGAAAGCATTGAAGTCATAAAGTGAAGTTAATCATGTTAAAATCGCAAAATAAATAACCGAAACAGCTTTTCATGTACGTTAACGTTATCTTATTTGATTAGCTGCCTGGGCACGTACAGGGCGACATGTAGCCTTTCTAAAAAAAACGTATAAGAGGTGGTAAAGTGTTAATTTACACATCTAAAAAGTTACATTTTATAATAAATTCTTGGGAAAACGACAAATAAAACATGTGAAACGTCGAATATAGCGTACTTACCTTCATATTACCGTTACGTCCATTGCCTTCTGTTCGTTAGTTGATTCAAATGATGAGCACGTGCACGTCACCCTGACTCGCGCAGAAGAACCGACTCCGAGTCCTCCAATCAAGTTTCAACATCGAACCAATGTTATGATTTCGACCAGATGCGTTGGGTAGCCTATATGTTGAAGAGTCAACTTCATTTTGACATTGAATCAATGTTTTATTCTCGATGTAATAACCTTCCGACGTACCGACCAAATAAAGAATGTTGATTCAATGTCGAAATTTGATCGACGACTGATACTGACGCTTATAACCAATAATTGACATTGATTCAATGTCGGCTTGCTATCTGGGTAGTTAAGGGTTTATAACGCACGACCACTAGGTGGCGCTGTTGCCAAATTTATGTGTGGTGGTTATTGTGAGGCTCCAATGACACACCTAAAGCTCAGCGTCAATATGTTCAAACATTGCAGAATTACAGCCTCAGACGATCTTTGACATCATGCCAGCATATTTGTCGGTGGCGTAAACTAAAACTGTGACACGTATCAACATGAATTCCATAACTTTTTGCCAGCATGGTCTGAAGAACATCGGAGTCAAATTTGGTGAAAATCGGAAAAATGGTCTAGGAGGAGTTAGAAAAAATAGGTTTTCAACCAAAAACAAAATGGCGGACAGGAAGTTGAATTCATTTTGGCATATTTGGTATCAATGGTCTCGGCATGATCCAGAGAATATACCAAGACACATGTCAAAAAGGAATGCTTAGAAAAAGTTATTAGCATTTTTCAAAAATTGCTTATAACGTTTGTCCACAAGGTGGCGCTGCTCCAGAAATGTTTGAGTATCTTCAGGACATGGTGTCGAAGATGTATACCAAGTTTTGTAGTGATACGTGAATAAATTTGTGAAATATTGCATTTTTTGACAAAAATCTAAACGGGCGACACCCAAAATGGATGACCTGGGAAAATCGGACATTATTCGACTCTGCATGGTCTGTCGGATGTGAATAGATCAGTTTTATGAGTTTTGGACAAAAGGCTGAGAAGATATGAGCAAAAAATGCAATTTTCTGTATCTCCGGACCACTAGGGGGCAGCGCTCCGAAACGCTGCAGGTAACTTCAGACCATGGTTGTCATAACACACACCAAGTTTGACATCAAAATGACATCAATGTTTTCAAAGTGCACTGCGAATGGAGCGCAACTGTAAATATGAAGATCGCTAAAACTGAACTGTAAAAATGCTTTGAAAGCAAATTACAAAGATGACTTTAATGCTTTTTTATTTTTAATCATTCCAAGTATAAACGTTAGAATGTTCTAAACGAATAGGGCATAGGGTGGGATAAGTGGGGAAAAAAAAACAGCCAGGAACTATGTTTTTTACAGGACCAGAGGTGTAGTGCAAGTGCACAAGTTTGCGACGCAGTTTGCGAATGTTCGTTGAAACTATGGTTTTGGGAAACGGCTAATCAACAAACTATGTTTGTAAAGACGGAACTCGCAACCTTAGTTGGCTAACGATGGTTTTGGGAAACGCACCCCAGGTTGTGAATTATATTTTTCCACACTATAGGCTAGCCTACTCCGTGCAACAGGTAACAATTTTGCTTTTGACCTAGATATCCAGTCAAAGCACCACGCATCCAGCCATTATAAATATATTAGCTAAATATTATTATTATTATTATTATTATTATTATTATTATTATTATACATTAGTGGACATAACATGCTTTTTAAAACAAGCAGATAATTCTACTTTCTCTGCATGAGTGTGAAAGAGAAATGAACAGAGAAAATGAACAGACTAGAAACAATATGCGGATCACTTTGCGTGCAGATATGCCCATTTATTTAATTCATAACTGCCACTAGTTCTGAATGCATGAGAGTGTTTTACATGTCGTGGCAGTTGGTCAAATATTTGTAACATAGCCTGTAATAAATAATAAATAGCCTACTGATAAAGTAAGTTATATAACAAGGTGATGTGCTCCACCAGCACAATAATCTTAAAGAGCCCCTATTACTCATTAAAAAGGGTCATAATTCGGTTTTATGGGTCTCCAACAACACTGATATGCATGCAAGGTCAAAAAATACTTTCAGGGTCTTATAATATGAATTTATTTTTACCTAATTATCCCAGCGACTCCCATATGAATCGTTCAGCGATTCATTTGTTCCCAAACCCCTTCTTAGTGCGAAGCTAAAAGGGGTAAATTAGCGCGCGCAACAATTATGTTACGTATCCACGTCACGCCGAAACGGCTAAAGACTCGTTATCAAAATGATTCATTTAAACCACTATGAGTCGACTCTTTTTAGATGAATGAATAGTTTTAAAACTGTCCACTTTCAGATTTAAGCCTTAGCTGGATATTTCACTTCATTTAGAGCTGTGTTACACACTACGGTAGGTGAGAGTTCAATATGACTATTACCGCCGCTTAATCTAACGCCGCCGCATTGAAAAAAAAGCACATGTTTTTTTAGGTATGACCGCAGTTTTCGACTATGCCGCCAGGTGGCACAAAAGGACAGGATGCGAACGGACAGAAATACATTATACATTAGCTGTAAATACTCTACTACTTGTAAATAAAGATAAACAATGAAACATAGCATTATAATTCCTTCATTAATCATTAAAAAGACAACTAGGCTACATTATTTAAAGGAATAAAGAATAACAAATAACCTTTGGGGTGAAGTGCTTTAAAACAAGTCTGCTATAGTATGCTTCAGCACCAAAACACGAGTTGCCTTGAGATTGTGTTGGTTTGTTAAATAGAATAATAATCTTATTTAAATATTATTATTATTATTATTTAATGTGAACAACACTTAATAAAAATTGAAATGTATTTATTACATCACCTTATTGGAGAAAACTCTATCAATTACAGTGTTTTCGCAGGTTTGAAGTATACTTGCGGTGGTAGCCGGATTGAAACACACCATTTACCCACATCGCATAAACAGTTAGCTACAGTATATGCAATAAACAAATCATAATTTCATTTTTAATAATAATTGTATTTATTATGACACTTTTCTTTTTAATAGGTTAAAGTAAAGACTGACATGAAAAAGAAATGCTATTCAGGAGCAATGTGCACACACTGACAGGTCTGCTTCTCTCTCTTTTCAAGTTCAAAGCAAATTTGAATGCCAAAGGATTTTAGATTTGTATATAAAGTAGTCTGTAATATATTAACATCAACAAATTAATAAAATAATTAGCAGATGAGAAATAAATAACAGAAAATTTGATAAAAACAGACATAATCTCTAAAAGTTATCATAATTGCAGGACTAAAACGAGTAGATTTTTTTAAATAAGGCAAATGCGTTGATTAACTACTAATGGTGTATATATTTTGCAGCTTTTTCTGAGTTTTTCTTAGTCATTTAGGTTAAAGAATATATGATTTAGCCTACGTTTTCTCTCGGTACCGCGGCTGTGCGTGCGTCAGCTGAATATAGGCCTAAAATAAATCTAAAAACCAACTAGACTGCGCGCTGATACTTGTTCTTTTTTTCGGATATCGAACAATTTCAACCGCGAGGAGATACCGACAGCTTGATAAAGTTTAGCCTATCAGATGAAATGCATGGTGAAATATGAAATGTATGTCTCTTTTGTTGAATATTTATTTTATTAATTTATATCTTTAAAGGTGCTGTATGTAAGTTTTTTTACTCTTCTAAAGCATAAAATTACCATAATATGTGTGCAGATATTTAAGAAACATCCTAAGTGAACATACTTGTTTAACTGAAAAACAATGCTGAAGTCAGATATTCTGCTTTGAAAATGTTTTTTCCGTGCCGGAACGCTCTCTTTGTTTAGGTAATTTTCACTTGCACATGCCAGTTTAGCCAATTATAATTCAGCACCCCGGGTTGCCATGTTGGGAAACAGCATACTTCATACATTCATTCAGAAAGGCTCTGAAAGCATGCGTCCGTGACCGAAAAGGACAGTATGGGAGACAGATTCAGTTCCACATGAGGTTATTAATTAGCAAATGACATAAATATTACGAACGTCAACATTAGGTGAGCAGGTTACATTGTAACCGCGTGTCCTAACAACACGCTGTGACGAGAGAGGCAGTGATGAGCTATTTGGCTGTTTGCACCAGATCAAACACAGCAGAAATTTAAACACAGCCTTTCAGAAGCACAGAATATGCACTCACTCATGAAATGGTAAAGTTTAGAATCTGTTTAATACATGTTAACCCACGTTAACATCATTAAATGTAAAATGGCATTCAAACTCATATTGTTAGCATTTAGCATTGAATAAAGCACACGAGATTTACCTGAGCTGATCACTGTCATAGGTTTCACAAGTTCAGCTGTTAGAAATAGAAGCCGTTTCTAATAAATTCAATTCGAGGTGTTGGTTAGGACAAAAACTCCCTTTAATATGGAGAATATTCCCTCTATCGCGTGTCGTCGCTTTTTTTAGAACAGTTTAAATCACTCGCTTCTCTGGCATCCCACGCATGCTATTGTTTTGATCCAGGAGTGCAACACCAAGTTTAACCACTAGGTGTCAAACTTACATACTGCACCTATAATATTTAAAAAAATCAACCCGCTTTGGCCCTGAGGAAATTTTAATAATTTAGTTTCAGTTCAGTTTTTTTTTTCAAAACATCAATGTTCTCCTTTAAAGTATAATTTGTTGTTTTACGCAGATATAGTCGGAAAAAAACACAGTCAAACAGTTTGTTAAGAGGCAACCTCTCACATGCGCTGAAGGTACTGAATGATAATCTTTAAAACTATGTAATTTCGGGTATACTGCTGTTTGCTTATGCAAAATTAAACACCAGAAAATATATTGTAGTCCTATTTTAACAGCTAAAGTACTGTTAGCATATCGATTTTGTTTTGAAAAACCTCAAAACGTCACGGAACCGGGAACGAGTAAGACAACTGCAGACCGCACTTGCATTCAGTGCATTCATTATATTTTTCTACGTACATTGTACTCATGTGCAACATGTCACAATTTCGCTTTTAAACATATAGTAATCTAAAAACTATCGCCAGTCAAACGCAGCACAGCCTTCACAGCAAAATGGATAATAATAATAATAATAACACTGAATTGGTTACAGGGGTTGCTACAGAAAATAGCCTTATAATAATAGTAAGGTAAAGAAAGAAAGAAAGAAAGAAAGAAAGAAAGACCTTTCTAGGATTTGTTGCTTATGATCGCCCATATGTTTTTCTTGTAAAGTTAAGGGTGTTGCATAATAATTTAGTTGTAGTAGTTTAAAATAATCTTTACACACAGATGCCGTGCAAGCAGCCTTTTTATTATTTTGGATATTATCATATGAATTCAACATAAAGACATACAACTACACAAATTACGTATCAACTTTTGTAGGGTCATTGTCACGCTGGTATACAAAGAAGTCAGAGATGGTTATCTTTTCATTAGGTTTATTCAACGTAAATCACAAGGGAATATCACACAGTGCAGGGCAATGGAAGATCATCCGAGGAACACCTCATAAGTCTTCGCCTGGTAAACCTGGCGACAGTCAAGACTGGGTTAACAACCCTAACACCTCCGTTGGTGGTAGTGTGCACAAAGTGCATGTAGGTGAATATAGATCTTCGGATGTGGTGAGATAATAAAGACACTTCCCTTTATCAGTGCGATGGTTACGAAGACTCAGAAGGAACATCCATGGAAGAAGAGAAGACGAGGGAGCTGGGGTGAAGACAACCATGAGACTTCAATACCGGACGAGGAGTGAATGGAGGAGGTGAATATTTAAAGTGTCCGGGCTAATGATGAGCAGGTGCAGATGTTTAGTAATCAGGGGAAGGTTCTCGTGATTGGATGGGACTGGTGTGAGTTGGTGAAACTGGATTGGGTGAGTGGGGACGAGCCGGGGATGTTACAGTACCCCCCCCTCCACGGGTGACTCCTGGCACCCTAGATCGACGGCGGGGACGGCCACGTCCTCGTGGAGCTGGACGACCGGGATGTCTCAGGTGGAATTCTTCGAGGAGAGATGGATCTAAGATGTCATCACGAGGGATCCAGGATCTCTCCTCGGGGCCAAAGCCCTCCCAGTCTACGAGGTACTGGAGCCGACCGTCCCGCCGCCGGGAGTTAAGGATTTCCTTGACCTGATAGATGTTATCGCTGATGACTTCCGTTTGGTCGGGAGGGGGGGTGGTTCAGGTTCTGCAGAAGGAGGAGAAACAGGGTTAGTGTAGGGTTTGAGGAGGGAGACATGAAAGGATGATGCAATGCGGTACTGTGGTGGAAGGTTGAGACGATAGGTGACAGGATTGATCTGGGAGTGGATGGTGAATGGTCCCAGGTAGCGGGGACTCAGCTTTCTGCAGGGCAGCCGGAGGCGGATGTCTCGGGTAGAGAGCCATACCTTATCTCCTGGTTGGTATATGGGATTAGGTAGCCGGTGACGGTTGGCTTGCTCGGTGTACCTCCGGACTGCCCGCTGAAGATGGACGTGAGCTGAGTCCCAGACCCTCTCGCTCTCCTGGAACCAGTGATCAACCGCGGGCACTTCTGATGCTTCCCCATTCCAGGGAAACAAGGATGGTTGGTAGCCTAGGACACATTGAAAAGGGGTTAGTCCAGTAGAGGATTGACGAAGAGAATTTTGTGCATACTCAGCCCACGGAAGATACTGGCTCCAGGTGTTTTGATGGTTATTGCAATATGAGCGTAAAAACCGGGAAATCTCTTGGATTTTACGCTCGGTCTGACCATTGGTTTGAGGATGATAGCCAGAAGACAGACTGATGGTGGTACCCAGAAGGTGGAAGAACGCCCGCCAGACCCTGGAGATAAATTGCGGACCCCTGTCCGACACGATGTCTTCGGGGAGACCATAGTTCCTGAAGACGTGATGGAACAGGGCCTCAGCTGTTTCAAGAGCTGTGGGGAGACCTTTGAGAGGTATTAATTTGCAGTATTTGGAGAACCGATCTACAACCACTAAGATAGTGGTGTATCCTTGAGAGGGGGGGTAGATCGGTGGCAAAATCAACACCAAGGTGTGTCCAGGGTCGGCGGGGAATGGGCAACGGCAGCAGCTTTCCTTCAGGTAGATGGCGTGGAGTGGTAGTGATGGCACAGACCGAGCAACCCTTAACGTACTGGGTGACATCATGGGCCATTTTAGGCCACCAATACCTTTCTCTGAGGAGCGAGAGGGTTCGCCTGCTACCTGGGTGTCCTGAGCCGAGGGAGGTGTGTGTACTATCCAGGAGTGGTATGCGGTATCTCGTGGGTACATAGCACAAGCCTGGAGGAAGACCAGGGGGAACTGGTTCCTCTAAGGTGGCTAAACGAATCTCCTCGTCTATTTGCCATAAAATAGGAGCCACAGAGATGGAAGGAGGAAGAAGGGATTCAGGGGAGTCATTACGAGGATCAGGTGAGTAAAGTCTTGATAGGGCATCGGCATTGACATTCTTGTGACCAGGTTGGTAGGTGATGTTGAAGTTAAACCGGGCGAAGAAGAGAGACCAGCGAGCTTGGCGAGCATTCAGACGTTTGGCATCTCGTATGTATTGGAGATTTTTGTGGTCAGTGATGACGGTGAAGGGATGTTGGGCTCCTTCAAGCCAGTGACGCCACTCTTCTAGTGCCAGTTTGATGGCTAACAACTCGCGGTCACCGATTCCGTAATTTTGTTCCGCTGTTGTTAATTTCCGGGAATAGTACGCACAAGGATGGAGGGCTTTGGGTTCACCAGACCATTGGGAAAGTATAGCGCCTATTCCAGTGTCTGCGGCGTCCACCTCAACGATGAACGGGAGGTTGGGATTAGGATGACGTAAGATGGGTGCTGTGGCGAACTTCAATTTGAGTTGGTCAAAGGCACGGTACGTCTCAGGGGTCCAGGTTAGTACTCGTCTTCCTCCTTTGAGCAGGGAAGTGAGTGGAGCTGACAGGACACTGTAGTTCTTAATGAACCGCCGATAGAAATTGGCGAATCCCAGAAAACGCTGGAGTTCTTTAATGGTTTTCAGGTATTCCCATTTCGATACAGCATCTACTTTGCACTGCTCCATACTCACTCCTTGTGGGGTGATGACATACCCTAGGAAGGATATCGTGGTTTGATGGAACTCACACTTCTCTGGTTTGAGGAACAAATGATTCTGTCGTAAACGTTGGAGTACTTGTATCACATGGTCCTGATGCTCTTCAAGATTGCGGGAGTAAATAAGGATATCATCAATGTAGACAATGGTAAAACGATGAAGAAAGTCTCTGAAGATCTCATTCATGAAGCTTTGGAAGATGGATGGACTATTTGCCAGTCCGTAGGGCATAACGAGGTACTCATAGTGGCCGGAGGGTGTAACAAAGGCCGTTTTCCACTCGTCCCCCTGGCGGATGCGGATGAGATTGTAAGCACTCCGGAGGTCTAGTTTGCTGAACACTTTAGCTTCTCTCAGTTCTTCCAGGGCAGCTGGGACTAGAGGCAGAGGGTAGGCAAACTTGATGGTGGCAGCATTAAGCACTCTGTAATCGATGCATGGTCTGAGTCCTCCATCTTTCTTAGCGACAAAAAAGAAGCTGGAGGCGGCAGGAGATGTAGACGGTCGGATGAACCCGTGCTGGAGAGCTTCACTGATGTAATTGTGCATAGCTTCGTGCTCAGGACGGGATAAAGGATAAATCCTTCCGTGAGGTAACTTGGCGTCGGGCAGCAAGTCGATGCAGCAATCCCAGGACCGATGAGGGGGTAATTGGGTGGCTCGTTTTTTGCTGAAGACGTCCGAGTATTCGTGATATACTGAGGGAATGGGATGGCTGGGAGGATGAGTGGCTTGTACGCTTGTATTCTGCAGAGGTAATGAAGAGGAATGACCAGTAGAGGGGGTAATATGACCATTACTTCTGCACTTGGATCCCCATTCGAGGATATCTCCAGTTTCCCAGTTAATGCTAGGTTGGTGCTGAATAAGCCATGGTCGTCCCAGGATGACGTCCACATTTGCACGAGGAAGGATAAGAAGGGCAAGTTTCTCTTGATGATTCCGATCCAGGCGAAGGGTGATAGGTTTAGTACGGCGATTGATTTTTCCTTCTCCTAGCGGCGAGCTCTGGATGGTGGTGATGCGATACTGAACTTCATTCCTCACTGATGGAATGTTGTAGCGGGAGATGAAGGTGGAGGATATGAAGTTCCCAGCGGCTCCAGAGTCCAACAGAACATGTACGGGAAAAGTTTGATCGTGTATTACCAACTCTGCAACAAGATGGGGTATGGTGGATACTGTGGGTGTGAGGACGACTTTACTCACCACGAGTCGAGGTGGACGGATGGGACAGGTGGCTATCAGGTGAGTTGATTCTCCACAGTAGAGGCAGAGCTTATGTTGAATACGCCGCTGGCGTTCCGTGGCGTCTAGCCGGTAGGAGTCAGTGACCATTGGTTCTTCAGGGTCCTGCGTAATCGTGGGAGATTTGGACGGTAATGGAGAATCATCAGAGAGAGAAGAACAAGCAGATAAGTGTTGACACACTAATGGTTTTTTGATGAAGGATTCAAGGTTCGCATTGTCATCATAAATGACCATCTGTTTACGGAGGGAGGGTTTCAATCCTTTACGGTAGGCAGCCAGAAGCGCCACGGGGTTCCACCCGCTGCTGGCTGCATATGTCCGAAACTGCAAAGTATATTCGTGAATTGACATCCTTCCTTGGGAAAGGTTCATGAGTTCGTCGTGCACTGATAAAGGGGTAAGTGGAACTGAAAATACCTCCTTAAAGTAAGTGACGAAGGATTGGATGGTGGTTATCACTGGGCTACGAGTACTCCACAATGCATCTGCCCATTGCAAGGCTCGACCTGAGAGAAGGGAAATAACAAATGCAACTTTGGAAAGTTTGTTAGGGAATTGCACAAGGTTGGCTTCAATATATAAAGAACATAGTAGTAGAAACCCATTGCAGGTGCTCGGATCCCCAGAGTAACTTGTTGGTCGAGCTAGTGGAGTACTCGGTGTCACCACCAGGTTGGAGCTAGCGCTCATGGATGCGGAAGGCAACTCACTTCCGGGTAGCGTGGCGTTAGCTTCCATGTTGTTGTTTTCGGGTCCGGTATTCTGTCACGCTGGTATACAAAGAAGTCAGAGATTGTTATCTTTTCATTAGGTTTATTCAACGTAAATCACAAGGGAATATCACACAGTGCAGGGCAATGGAAGATCATCCGAGGAACACCTCATAAGTCTTCGCCTGGTAAACCTGGCGACAGTCAAGACTGGGTTAACAACCCTAACACCTCCGTTGGTGGTAGTGTGCACAAAGTGCATGTAGGTGAATATAGATCTTCGGATGTGGTGAGATAATAAAGACACTTCCCTTTATCAGTGCGATGGTTACGAAGACTCAGAAGGAACATCCATGGAAGAAGAGAAGACGAGGGAGCTGGGGTGAAGACAACCATGAGACTTCAATACCGGACGAGGAGTGAACGGAGGAGGTGAATATTTAAAGTGTCCGGGCTAATGATGAGCAGGTGCAGATGTTTAGTAATCAGGGGAAGGTTCTCGTGATTGGATGGGACTGGTGTGAGATGGTGAAACTGGATTGGGACGAGCCGGGGATGTTACAGTCATCAGCTATAATAAAATTTCATTTTTACATTTTTCACGTCATATAAAAACATAAACACATGTTTGAGGGCATAGAACACATTTTATTTAAGAAAATGATTTAAGGATGGTGTATATTAAGTAAAGAAAACCTTTAAGTGTTTCAGAGCAAATAGAATGAATAAATATAAATATAAATAAATGAACAATAATAATAAAGTGTTGTCCAAAAACGGAGTTATTTCCAAACACACATGCCATGCCCCATATTGTCTAAAACCTGACAGGTGGGCAAATATTATTTACAAATAGTAAATAATACTGCTAATAATAATAATAATAATGATAACAACATTATAAAAAAGCAAACTGTCATGAATAAACTGAAAAAGCGTCGAGCTGAAACTAGCAAACAACAAATGCTTCGCACCTTGCGCAGCATTGCGACGGGTGTAGGGGTGCCGGTTAATCCGCAGGTCAAGTAATCTAAAAGTAGGCTACCATGACGTTTAATTATAGGTTGCAGGTTCATAAGACCAAACATTGGTTGTGCAAACTGGACATACTTTCTCTAAAATTTTTAAGTATTTCGAGCTATATTATCTTTTTATAGACCTGCATAGGCCTAATGTGTAATTTGTTTGCTTCGGTTGTCACCATTTTAATAGTTTCATGGCGGTGCAATGGTGCGCTTCTGCGTGATTATGATTTGACATTCTTTTTCTGTCTCTCTCTCCATGAGGTCGGAGAATATGGGTGAAGCAGGGCGACTAACATTGTAAATACAAATTAATTATATTAAGATGTCTGTTTATATTATATTATATATATTATTATTATATTATATTAAGATAACTGTTTAGGCCCAATAGAATATTTATTATTCTTATTATCCCTATTAAATACCTTGTGACTCATTTTATATATTTTATATACTTTATTAAATATTGAAAACAAATGTATTTCCAATCTGATATGTAATGGTGGGAAAAAAAGAAGAACGATCGCTGGATTCGAACCGGGTTCATGATCCATCGCCTCAAAACATGTTGCCAGGTATTTTACGAGCTACGCCACTCCACTTGCTCTCTACTGGCTGGAAGTACAATTCAAATATAAAATAATAATAAAAAAGACCGCTTGCGCAGCATCTGTGTGTAAAGATTATTACTTTATTTTTATATTACTATTATTATTCATTTATTCAATATCTTTTCTTCTTAGTCCCTTTATTAATTTGTGGTCGCCACAGCGGAATGAACCGCCAACTTATCCAGCATATGTTTTACCAACTTGATGCCCTTCCAGCTGCAATCCATCACTGGGAAATATTATTTGTAGTAGTAGTAGTAGTATTATTAATAATATTATTATTGCTGTTAGGCTATTTTCTGTAGCAACCCTTGTAATCCATTTCAGTGTTTTCGGGTTGTTGTTTTTTCCGGTTAAAGCACATTAGGCCTTGCGCCATTAACACCTCAGACAGACAAGCATTTGGTTTGAGATGGGGGAAGGGGTATGTCTCCAGTATTTTTCTAGGCTAGGTTACAAATATTTGACCAACTGCCACTACATGTAAAACACTCTCGTGCACTCAAAATAGGTTCCCTTTTGCTATTAATGGCGGTTATGAAATTAAATAAATATATCCGCAAGCGCAGTTAGCCGCATGTTCATTCTCAGTTTATGGAAATGTATGTTTCTATGCACAGCAACTTGGCTCGTAGCATTCGCCAAAACTAATATATTTTTTTACGTCAAAAACACAGAACATAACTGAATGGCGTGTTGCCTGCTGAGCAGGAGCGACAGCAGCAGAGAATTTCGCTTGGCCATAATCATCTTAAATGGACCGTGGAGTTTGTGTGCCCGCACACAGAGACTAAGTTTAATTATGCTAGATTCTAGCAAGCTTTAAGCATGGCAAAGTTGCTTGAGTCTATACTGTATGATCTGTCCCGCGACATTTGAATCACATCCAGATAAATTAGTCTAAATCTGAGATAATCGAAAGCCACACTGCTTTAGAAAATAAATAACTTTAGATGTCGAAACCACGCATTTTACACAACTACGAACACACATTTAACACATTTGGGATAATTATTTTACCAATGATGCAGCATGGGGAGATTGCTAAATTTGCAGTGACTGTAGTGAAATGAGAACACAGCACTGGTCTGCAAAAGCACTTCTCTAGCGTGTAGCCTATCTGGGGTGCGATTCCGAAAACCCTTATTAGCAAACTAAGGTTGCAAGTTGTGACGCTACAAAGATAATTCGTTGATTTGGTCCAAATCCGTCATTCCAACAAACATTTGCAAACTGCGTCGGAAACTTCTATGCTTGCAACTACACCTCTGGAAATAGTTGCTGGCTGTGTTCTATTCCCACTTATCCCCCCCTATGCCTTATTCTTTTAGAACATTCTAACATTTAAACTTGGAATTATTTTGAAAATAAAGCGTTAAAGTCATCACTCTTAGGTGTATTTTGCTTACAAAGCATTTTTACAGTTCAGTTTTAGCAATCTTCATGTTTACAAGTGCGCTCCCTTTGCAGTGCACTTGAAACATAGCCTACGTCTCCAAAGCTTGTGAAAATTAACACTACAATGGCCAAACATTTGGTTTGAGATGGGGGAAAGGGGATGTCTCCAGTATTTTTCACAAACATGGAGAGATAAAATTCCTGATTATCTTTTACCTACACACAGGCCGCAGGCCTACTTATGTTTCTATGCATAGCAACTTCTGGAATGAACTATGTTAATTAAAATATCTATATTAGAAAAAAGCTTGGAAAAAGTTTTTCTAAGAAAATTATAGTGAAAGACTATATTGATTATTGAAAACCTATCAGGTAGTTTTTACATTTTCTTTGCAAG
Organism: Danio kyathit; assembly: GCA_903798195.1. Classification (NCBI taxonomy): domain Eukaryota; kingdom Metazoa; phylum Chordata; class Actinopteri; order Cypriniformes; family Danionidae; genus Danio; species Danio kyathit. The sequence continues at coordinate 69,430 of CAIGQS010000088.1, forward strand.
TTGATGTTGGTGTTGTGAAATAAGATTTGCATTCGTCAAAATTAATATTTTTTTACGTCAAAAACACAAAATATAACTGAAATGCTGCTTGCTGAGCAGGAGCTACAACAGCAAAGAATTCCGGGTGGTCCTAAAGCTTTCTTCCGACAGTTATTTTCAAATATGCGCAAGGCGAACCAGACAATAGACATGCCGTTCCCGACATCCTTACAAACAACTTCGCTTTAAACTGTAGCCTATTTAGGTCCCATTTACACTGACAAGTTTTAGTTTATTTCCTATAAGCTGTTGTATATACTTATTGCAGCATACTTTATTTTTATTGTTGATTATTAAAATATTAAAGATATAGATTATTAAAATAAATATTTAGCAAAAGATACATTTGTATTTCATATATTTCACCATGCGTTTCATCTGATAGGCTAATCTTTATAGCCCCATTAAACACATTGTCAAAACCCATGCAGAATTTTTCATATATATTAAAATGAAAAAAGGCAATAATGTTAAATAATAGACTCCGTTTTGTTATATAGCCTATATGTGATGTATAGCCAAGGTTCTCTCTTACGAAGTCTGAATGAAAACGTTTTTCAAAACTCTGTTTTCATGGTCGAAAAGGAGGCTTTCATTTTTTTATTTCTGAATGAAGGGGGAATCTATCTCAGTCTAATTATTATTTTTAATGTTTAGCCTATACACTGTGAAATAGTCTAATCCCATCCAATCTTTTATTTTAAGATAGAAAATCACACTAAATGAATTTTAGTTTATTGTTTTTATCCCGAGATAAATAACATTTTAGAATTGCATTTCAAGCTGTCGGGATCTCTTCATGGTTGAATTTGGTGGTTATCCGAAAAAAGAACAAATATCACTTCACAGTAGTTGCTTTTTAGATGTAATTTAGGCCTTTATTCAGCTGACAGCGCAAGCACAGCCGCGATACAGAGAGAAAAAGTAAATAATATATCAATTAATATAAACAACTCGGGCGCGCACAATGAACCGCGAGTGACAGAAGCAGAAATTAATTAAAATAATTTAGCCCACTTTGCAGCTTTCTTTTAAATATAGCAGGCCTATATAAAATAGCAGACAGAATGTTTTGATGAGGTGTTTTCTTTGTTATAATCCGGATGTATTTTAATATAATTTTGATGAATTAGCTATAACTTTTGACTGCCTTTTCCTTTTTCATGCTGTCATGCTACATTATATTTCACACGCATGTGCAAGGTGACTGAAATTGAAAATAAAACATAAAAGATACTGAGCCATTAACAGTTTAAGAAGTTAAACAACAATTATAATTTGAAGGAGAACAGTGACGTTTTGAAAACTGAACTGAAACTAAATGATTAAAAATAAACTTTCGGGATTTAGGCTGATTTATGTCCTGCGGCAAAATTACCTTTATCATAATTTTAGTGATCTGCTTAAGGTAGGTCAGTTTATTTTTATGCTTTTTATGAAGTAGCATTTAACTTAAGAGCTCTTTAGACCATGCGCCGGACGTTTCTCCATGTTTCGCTGGTAATGTCTGGGATGCGTTGTGCTTTGACTGGATATCTAGTTCAAAAGCAAAATTATTACCTGTTCACAACACCATCATTTCTTTGTGCAAATTATATTGTTTTACACAAACACGCATTTGAATTTATTTGCATTATTATCCATTTATTCATTATTATACATTGCATTTATTTGCATTATTAGCAATAAAATATTTTTTTTCTATAAAAAAACAATATTTTCTATTAAAAACATTTTTATTTAAAAAGTTCTTAACATTACACTTAAAATTCTAAAAAATATTTTGTTAGTTTAATTTGTGTCCAACAGTGTGTGGCTTAACTAACACCCTGTTTTACTCAAAGCTGTCTAGCAGTCACTGTGTGTTTTATACATCTTTCAAAATGGGTTCATCTTTTAGCCTAGAAGACGGTGATCACGACAATATAAGATTTTATGCTTATACTTTCACCGATTTTTTCAAAATAAAAAAAAATATTACCTATAATAAAAAATACTTCTCTAAAAAAGCTTTCTCCTGTGTTTCTCATCCAAATTTCGCCGAAATTTTTCAATAATTGGTAGGAAGACGTCTCCCGACACTGCGGTGAAAACCTCGGAAGCATGCCATGGTTAACCCTGAGCAAATACCTTAAAACTCTGTGTTACATTTAACCCCGCGTTACTTTGTACCCCACGCTCCCCTACTGTACATGTTTAGCTACATTAAATGTGTATTTGCATTAGCCAATGTATTTTTATTCATTATATTCATTTATTCAACCGACAGCAACAGAATTTCTCCGGTAATAACACTGTAAAACGTATTTAATAACATCCTATTTCGGTTAACGCCGTCAACCAGTAAGCCCAAATGCTCCAGAGAGACCTGAAACATATATTTTTTTCCTAGGCTATATGAAACTTAATAGATAAGTCCCTTTTATTTAAGAAAATAATTTAAGGATGGTGTATATTAAGTAAAGAAAACCTTTAAGTGTTTCAGAGCAAATAGATTAATAAAATATATGCGCTCCCGCCACAGCAATTCGCATCGGCTTTAAGAAAAAAATCATCATTTGATAAAAGTAGCAGTGTTAAATATTTCAGAATGGCATATCTCCACTATCTCATTCTACCCAAAGCAAAATGTAAAATAATAAGTATCCTTCTAATAAAGCTTCATTTAAAATTTCATTTTTACAAAAGAGATAACAGGATAATGTTGGATAATGACTGCAGGGAAAAAGTGTATATCTAAATCTATTTTTTCAAGATTTATTACTTAAAATCGAAGTGCAGCGCATTCTTAATCGACGCCCCACTAATGTTTCTGTGGACATCAGGTGCCATCATTAACCGTTTATCAAGTTTAATTTCAAACTGAACCGATAACTGTTTTTGATGAACTACTTTTTCTTAAATATGAACCCGCAGTTACTTGCATTCAGTGCATTTATTATATTTTTCGACATTGTACTCATGTTCAACATGTAACAATTTCGCTTTAAACGTATAGTAATCTAAAAACTATTGGCAGTCAAACACAGCACAGCCATCACAGCAAAATGGATAATAATAATAATAATAATAATAACTTTATTAATAATATTTATAATATTATTGATGATGATTATTATTATTATTATGAAGTAAGATATTGATTATTTATTTTTTGAAAAGTATACTTTTACAACTTGACACATGCAAACCTGCAGAAATGTTCTAACCAACAGGCCCATGTCATATACAGTACAGATACTTAATAAATAATCCATAAATTAAAAGCATTAATGTATGCTTTGTTTTTTGTTTTCACAAGCTTTGAAGACGTAAGGTAAAGTCCGTTTTTAAATAATACCTAGGCCACCTACAGCTTTGTTCAAATATTTTTATTTTTAATCATTCCAAGTTTAAATGTTAGAATGTAACGAAACGAATAGGGCATAGGGGGGTAAGTGGGAATAAAACACAGCCAGGAACTCTGTTTTTACAGCTCCAGAGGTGTATTTGCAAGTGCACAAGTTAGCGATGCAGTTTTGGAATGTTCGTTTTGGGAAACGCCAAATCAACGAACTGTTTGTAACGACGGAACTTGCGACCTTATTGGCTAACAATGGTTTTGGGAAACGCACCTCAGGTTGTGAATTATATTTTTCCACACTATAGGCTAGCCTTTGCCGTGCAACAGGTAACAGTTTTGCTTTTGACCTAGATATCCAGTCAAAGCACCACGCATCCCGCCGTTATGGATATATTAGCTAAATATTATTGTTATTATTATACATTAGTGGATATAATGTGCTTTTCTAAACAAGCAGATTTTTTTTCTTTCTCAGCATGAGTGTGAAAGAGAAATGAACAGAGAAAATGAACAGACGATAATATGCGGCTCACTTTGCGTGTGTATGCCCGTTTATTTAATTCATAACTGCCACTAGTTCTGAGTGCATAAGAGTGCTTTACATGTAATGGCAATTGGTCAAATATTTGTAAGCCTTTTATAAATAATAATTAGCCTACTGATAAGTTATATAACAAGGTGAAGTGCTTCACCGGCACAATAATCTTAATATTATTTTGTAGTGTGTGCTGTGCCGTGGTTTTTATATGTGCACATGTTTAAGATTTGAGGTAATAACATCGCCATTATGGTCAAAAAATCGAAACATTGAAACATTGTTTTCACCCCAACGCAGTTTAATAGGGCACTATAAAGGCTAAATAACTAATTCTTATATTTGCTGTTTGCAGCCTAGGGCTATACTTCTCACCATGTATCTTTTCTAAAACAGACAGTATAGTGTAAAAGCATGTTTATTACTAAGAAAACTAAAACAAAATTATATTTTAATTGAACACATCACATTACATAAGGTACACATACAGAACCGTCTATCTAGTATTGTGAAAAGGCAAAGTAGTAACATCTGTACATAGAAGGTCATTTTAAAAAACCCATAATATTACCCAGACAGCACACATACATTGGGCCGACGTCGTGCCGATTTTCAAAATTCCATCGGCGCGATGTCGCTCAGGGAGCGTTTGCTAATTGGCAATATGTCGCCGCAACGTCGGCAAATGATCGGAAATGATGTCCGGCCGATGTCGGGACGACGAAACCGGAAATACCGGCCGATCCGCGGGGACGCGCATTACCGGCGTTTTGCTTATACTTATGGACCACCAGCTGTAGCTGCTGCTGGTTTATAATAAAAACGAAACACCACTCTCAATAACAGTTGAAGATTTATTAATATTTTCACAAACATACAAATAGATTAACATACTTGTATCACACATAACCATGCTTTACCACGTTTAAAACAAAATCAAACAGTTGTACTATAACTATGGCTGAACTGTTGCAGTAAAGATTTTAAATACAAAATCCATTACAGCATTTACATTAGAACCATAGTAATATTTACAAGTACTTTAAAACATGTACACTCATGGTGGCTACAGTTTTACTATTGTAAAAACACAACTTGTGTAAGCACATTTCATAATGCTTATAATTTCTTAAATAGTGTTAAAGAAAATGCATGTTTTCCAAGATTATAACTTTAAAATATAAGATAATACCAGTCATGTGTTCAGTATCTAAAAGATTGTCTACAGGGAGTTAAAAGAGTACACAAACACAAAATAAATACAAAGCAAACAATATTTACAGTAGTAAATAAAATCATACAAATTAAAATAAATTTCTGATAAAATCTTATTAAAGTCTGTAGTCATGTGTTCTGTTAAAAAACATTTTTATAAATGTCATTCAACAATTTGCAATCTCCTCTGAACTAATAACATGTAATAATATAAAATAACAATACTTTCTCGAGGATAACCAGTTCATTTTTCAAGAAAACTCTGATGCATGACACAAAATAGATTTTGTCATTATATATATATATATATATATATATATATATATATATATATATATATATATATATATATATATATAAAATGTTTTTTAAAAAAATTAAAAACTGCTTTTATTCTAGTCGAAATAAAACAAATAAGACTTTCTCCAGAAGAAAAAATATTATCAGACATACTGTGAACATTTCCTTGCTCTGTTAAACATTATTTGGGAAATATTTAAAAAAGAAAACTGGTTGTAAATTGTGTACAGTGTTCCGAGAAAACAGACAAAATAAAAATAAATATATTTATTAAATAACCTGTCATTTAATTTTGTAATATCTTGTGGAATGGTGCTTACACATAAAAAGGGATATATAGGTGGAATAAAAAGTGTGTCGCCATCATCTAAAGTGTTCTTGTATGTTGTCTTCATCTTTAGTCTTCACAAGTGAGGCTGGACCCCAAGCGGGATTGCAGTAGCCAAATCTAAACCTTGGAGTGGGAACCCTAAAATAAAGCAAAACACCAAAAGGAGACAGATTAGCATTGCAGCAGTTCATATTACCTCAGGCAAAAAAATATTTGTTTCATGACATATAACTGGAGTATGTGTTATGTAAATGCCTAGCTAAAATGTGTAATTTAATTTAAATGTAAACTTAAAGAGTGTGTCTGAGCTTTAATTTCCAGAAAAGCCATTTGAAAGTTAAATTCCCTTTGAAATCATAATGAATGTTTTTTTAGTATCATTGTGTTAGTAAAAATGTGTATCTAAACAGATGTCGACCTTCAGATATCACATTACATATATGTAGGCTATACAGGAGCATATATGAAGAAATAATTTATGATTTTTTTAATGGAAAAAAGTGCAATTCCCTTTAATCCTTGTAGTGATTTTAACATTACTTTTCTCTTTAATATTGCAAAAATTACTAAAAACAATTTGATCTTGCAGACAGGGTAACTGTAAAAACAAATCAATTGAAAGAATGAGCTAACATAAAGGACAGATTTTTGTTAGCGTATGAAATTCTAAAAATGTATAGCCTATATACAGGGAGTGCAGAATTATTAGGAAAGTTGTATTTTTGAGGATTAATTTTATTATTGAACAACAACCATGTTCTCAATGAACCCAAAAAACTCATTAATATCAAAGCTGAATATTTTTGGAAGTAGTTTTTAGTTTTAGCTATTTTAGGAGGATATCTGTGTGTGCAGGTGACTATTACTGTGCATAATTATTAGGCAACTTAACAAAAAACAAATATATACCCATTTCAATTATTTATTTTCACCAGTGAAACCAATATAACATCTCAACATTCACAAATATACATTTCTGACATTCAAAAACAAAAACAAATCAGTGACCAATATAGCCACCTTTCTTTGCAAGGACACTCAAAAGCCTGCCATCCATGGATTCTGTCAGTGTTTTGATCTGTTTAATTCAATTCAATTCATCTTTATTTGTATAGCGCTTATACAATGTAGATTGTGTCAAAGCAGCTTCACATGGAAGATTATAGTGAATTGAAACAGTGTCAGTTCAATTTTCAGAGATTAAGTTCAGTTCAGTTCAGCTGTTTACCATCAACATTGCGTGCAGCAGCAACCACAGCCTCCCAGACACTGTTCAGAGAGGTGTACTGTTTTCCCTCCTTGTAAATCTCACATTTGATGATGGACTACAGGTTCTCTATGGGGTTCAGATCAGGTGAACAAGGAGGCCATGTCATTAGTTTTTCTTCTTTTAGACCCTTTCTTGCCAGCCACTGCTGTGGAGTACTTGGATGCGTGTGATGGAGCATTGTCCTGCATGAAAATCATGTTTTTCTTGAAGGATGCAGACTTCTTCCTGTACCACTGCTTGAAGAAGGTGTCTTCCAGAAACTGGCAGTAGGACTGGGAGTTGAGCTTGACTCCATCCTCAACCCGAAAAGGCCCCACAAGCTCATCTTTGATGATACCAGCCCAAACCAGTACTCCACCTCCACCTTGCTGGCATCTGAGTCGGACTGGAGCTCTCTGCCCTTTACCGATCCAGCCACGGGCCCATCAAGACTCACTCTCATTTCATCAGTCCATAAAACCTTAGAAAAATCAGTCTTGAGATATTTCTCGGCCCAGTCTTGACGTTTCAGCTTGTGTGTCTTGTTCAGTGGTGGTGGTTTTTCAGCCTTTCTTACCTTGGCCATGTCTCTGAGTATTGCACACCTTGTGCTTTTGGGCACTCCAGTGATGTTGCAGCTCTGAAATATGGCAAAACTGGTGGCAAGTGGCATCTTGGCAGCTGCACGCTTGACTTTTTCTCAGTTCATGGTTCAGTTCTCAGTTTATTTTGCGCCTTGGTTTTTGGTTTGGTTTTTCCACACGCTTCTTGCGACCCTGTTGACTATTTTGAATGAAACGCTTGATTGTTGGATGATCACGCTTCAGAAGCTTGGCAATTTTAAGAGTGCTGCATCTCTCTGCAAGATATCTCACTATTTTTGACTTTTCGGAGCCTGTCAAGTCCTTCTTTTCACCCATTTTGCCAAAGGAAAGGAAGTTGCCTAAAAATTATGAACACCTGATATAGGGTGTTGATGTCATTAGACCACACCCCTTCTCATTACAGAGACGCACATCACCTAATATGCTTAATTGGTAGTAGGCTTTCGAGCCAATACAGCTTGGAGTAAGACAACATGCATAAAGAGGATGATGTGGTCAAAATACTCATTTGCCTAATAATTCTGCACTCCCTGCACATGTAACAAATAAAAAAAGATGTTCTGTTTAATAATGCTTTAAGGGTTACATGATATTTAATGCATCTGGATATCCATTAGCCGGAGATGCATTATAGATTCAACTCTCTAATTAAATGCACCTGATGCAGAAAATCAAGTCTTTTAGGCTTATTTGAAAACTTAAATGACGTGTTGGACCATGCTTGGACAACGCTCAGTGAGAATACTTTTTTTGCACAAATTCTTTCTTGCTAAAAATAAAAAAACATGTCTGATTGTTATTAATCATCAAAGAGCAAAAATTTTTGTTTGAAATAAATACTATGCTTTTAAAAATAAACTTTTCATACATCAAGAATCCTGAAAAATATTAAGTTTATTTTAAATGTTTTATATTTAAAATAACCAGCTTGAGCAGAGAATCAGTACTTTGGAATATTTTTTTCTGAAGGATCATGTGACACTATTAATTATATACATTATATTAATTTCACAAGATTATTGTTTGACTGTATCAATTAAATAAACAAAGGTAACGCTGTCAGAAGAGACTTTACCATACCAACCCAAAACCTATGAAAAAGTAGTGTATGTTTGAGATTTTACTTACTAATCCTATTGTACTTTGGAGAGGTTGTCTGACAGGAGGATCCCTTCAGCTCAGCAAAATGGTCAGCAGACCATCAGCGTAGACCAATCTAGTGATAAAATAAGCAATTCGTCACCAAGCCAAAAAAAATAAATTATATATATATTATTTATTTAAAAATATATATTATATTTCCAGGTTTATGAGAAAAAAGCTAAAGCAGATTTAAAATGCAGAAGAAAAAAAAATAAAACCATTGTACTACTGCTGAGATAACAGAATAGAAATGTACAGTTTAATGACACAACATAACCCAAACTAAGCATGCTCAAATGGTTAATTTACCCAAAGGACACCTGCTGCTCGTTATACTAATATTAACTGTTAAGGAATCAGATTAATATAAATGAATTGACGTGTTCATTTTGTGTCTGACACATTAAATATTGCATTTTAAAATATTTTATACAAACAACAACATACAGAATTAACAACAGAACCTGGATATATCGTCAAATTTTCACGCACAGCAGTGTTTCCAAAAACATAGAAAAACAGAATATAGGCCAACTGAATAAAATAATGAGGCCTGTACTAAATATTTTTACTTAAATTTAGATTAGGCTACTAAATGAAAACTCTGACTGAATGCTTTTAATAACTGGCTAGGCATAGGCAGGTATACGATTCTGACGGTATGATAACCTTAGATAAATATATCACAGTTTTATGGTATTACTGCCCTAAAATATGTTCTTTTAAATCTCTGGGTAAAAAACAGCTACTTTTTTCCAATTGAACACAATATGTTATATTTTAAGAAACATTTAAAATATTTTGGAACAGTAAACATGGCAGTCTAAATAATAATTGAATTAAATAGTACTATCTTCATTAGTTTAAAAAACACTGATTTCTTGTAAAGGCATAAGTATAAGCAATTTGTTTTTCAGATATTTGCTGAATTGTGAGCTGACCAGTAGCTTTTGATGTGGAGGGTCTTTTGCTGCTGTAGATAATGTTGGCCTATTTTTTTTTTTTTTAGTCTTTGATAACATGTAAAAAACATACAGTGCATCCGGAAAGTATTGATAGCGCTTCACTTTTTCCACATTTTTTAATGTTACAGCCTTCTTCCAAAATGAATTAAATTAATTTATTTCCTCAAAATTCTACACACAATACCATTCCTCTTTGCAGTTCCTCTCAAGCTCTATCAGGTTGGATGAAAAGCGACCGTGTACAGCCATTTTCAGATCTCTCCAGAGATGTTCAATAGGATTTAGGTCTGGGCTCTGGCTGGGCCACTCAAGGACATTCACAAGTTGTTGTGAAGCCACTCCATTGATATTTTGGCGGTGGGCTTTGGGTCATTGTCCTGCTGGAAGATGAACCGTGCCCCCAGTCTGAGGTCAAGAGCACTTTGAAGCAGATTTTCATTCAGGATGTCTCTATACATTGCTGCATTCATCTTTCCCTCTATCCTGACTAGTCTTCCAGGTCCTGCTGCTGAAAAACATCCCCACAGCATGATGCTGCCACCATCATGCTTCACTGTAGGGATGCTATTAGCCTGGTGATGAGCGGAGCCTAGTTTTCTCCAAACGTAACGCCTGGCATTTACTCCATAGAGTTAAATTTTAGTCTCATCAGACCAGAGAATTTAGTTTCTTATGGTCTGAGAGTCCTTGCAGATGCCTTTTGGCAAATTCCAGGAGGGGAGTCTGGCCACTCTACCATACAGGTCTGATTGGTGGATTGCTGCACAGATGGTTGTCCTTCTGTAAGGTTCTCCTCTCTCCACAGAAGAACGCTGGAGCTCAGACAGTGTGACCATTGATCACCTCCCTGACTAAGGCCCCTTTCCCCGATAACTCAGCTTAGATGGCCGGCCAGAAGAGTCTTGGTGGTTCCAAACATCTTCCACTTACGGATGATGGAGGCCGCTGTGCTCATTGGAACTTTCAGAGCAGCAGAAATGTTTCTGTAACCTTCACCAGCCTTGTGCCTCGAGACAATCCTGTCTTGGAGGTCTACAGACAATTCCTTTGTCTTCATGCTTGGTTTGTGCTTTGACATACACTATCAACGCTGGGACCTTATATAGACAGGTGTATGCCTTTTCATGTCCAATCAACTGAATTTACCACAGGTGAACTCCAATGAAGCTGCTGAAACATCTCAAGAATGATCAGTGGAAACAGAATGTACCTAAGCTCATTTTAGAGCTTTACGGCAAAGCCTGTGAATACTGATGTACATGTGATTTATCAGCTTTTTTATTTTTAATAAATTTGCAACAATTTCAAAAAATAATTTTTCAAATTGTCATTATGGGGTATTGTGTGTAGAATTTTGAGGAAATAAATAAATTTGATACATTTTGGAATAAGGCTGTAACATAAAAAAAGGGGAGAAAGTGAAGCGCTATGATTACTTTCCGCATGCACTATATACTAGGGATGCTCATATTGACTGTTAAACCTTAAGGATGCGTTTTTAAAGGGCCACGAAACCCCCTGTCTCAGCAGGGTGTTTTCACACCTCTGTTTTAAAAAAAGTCAGGAAAGTTGGGCGTGTCCAGCTCTGGGAGTGTGGGAGTGTCGGGGGAGGGAAAGAGGATAAGATTTTGCATAGGAGGGAGTTTCCATTTGGGCACGCGCTAAGTTTCACAGGCAAAACAAACACACAGAGGCTGATTTGATACGGCGAATAAGAGAAAAAAATCCTCCGCATTTCTCTGTAACTTATGTACTCGGTAGGTAGCGTCAGAAAGCCGTGTGTGTATAGACTATCCTGTCATAAATTGCAGCGAAAATCCTGCACGACGGGAATAGGTTGTGTTTACATGTTTACACTCGGAGAGCAGCATTTAAACAAAGGGCAGTCCACTGCAAACACTTACCAAATCTGTAGACAGACAATCAAACTGGAGCTGTGTCTTTTTATTAAAAGAAGACGAGCGGCAAATCAGGATTTCACCATTTCCAGATGAGAAAAAGCTCTCGGGTAAAAATGTTCCTTACAAACGCGTTTCTGTCGAGTGTCGCGTGCACTATAATCCACACGTGAGTCCAGCAGCTCTCTCATAAAGGGAAAATGAAAACAAAACCTTCGTTGCAACACACTAATAACACCTACGACTTTTGTCTTGAAATTCTTGTACTTTCACTTGTTTTGGCAACACAACGTGGCGTCTCTCTGCCGTCTGTACAGTGTAAACTGGTAAACAGTCTCCGGAGCTATCATGCATATTAATGAAGTTTCACGTCATACACAATAGAGCGCGCTGATTGGTTTGAAGCATGTCTTCTCATGAATTAATACTGCACACTCAGATACGTAAGAACGTCCTAGAAAAGACAGACAGCCACTCTGCGACGGGATTTACACCTAAGTATCTCATGGCCGTGACGGAGCTTCAAAAATTCGTTTTAAACCGGAAGAACGAATTTGCTCAAAATAACGCAAAAAACAACCTATTTTCACTCTTTAGTGCAATATATGTGTCCTAATAGTGTTTATAGCAGCGTGGGACACATATATGACTGTCAACAGCTCAAAAAATGTGTTTTGGTGTTTCGTGACCCTTTAATCAAAAGATTGTGTGGGCAGTAGTAAGTTACCTTTCTTGTAGAATTGTGCTTTAAATAAAGAACTTTATGTTGACCAGATTTTTAGTTAATCATTTACAAGTCAATATTGCCTATATGGATAGTAGAGGTGTGAACCTACACTGGTCTCACGGTTTGGTTCGGTTGCGATTATCATGGCATCGGTTCGGTTCAATTCGATATCTCGGTGCATCACGGTGCATTGACGATTCTTCCCTGCTAAAAAACCAGCATATGCTGGTAAGGTATGTTTTGATGCTGATATGCTGGTCTTGCTGGTTTTCAGTGCTGGTATTGCTGGTCTCAGATGCTGGTCTTGCTGGTCTCGATGCTGGTTTTGCTGGTCTTGCTGGTTTCAGTGCTGGTTTTAATGCTGGTCTTGCTGGTTTCAGTGCAGGACCAGCAATGAGACCAGCATTAAAACCAGCATCAAAACCAGCAAGACCAGCATTGAAACCAGCAAGACCAGCATACCTGCATCAAAACATACCTTACCAGCATATGCTGTTTTTTTAGCCGGGAACAATTAAACATAAAAAATAAAACAATTTTGTCCCTTAATACAAAGTCAGATATATAAACTGTACCTTTAAACAACACGAACATTTATAGCAAATAAACAAATATAAATATCCAGCTCGCTTTCTGAGTCTTGTCTACAAAGTTCTTTCTTACACCCCTTTGATTGGTCACGCGCTCAACAGAAAGGGCTGTGATTGGCTCTTACAGGATGGTGCTCTTCACAGATGCACTCATGGGCCACAGTGAGAGAGAGAGAGAGAGAAATGGAGTTTACTTTCATTCTCTAAATCTCAGTGAAATAGGGGCTTCTGCTGTAAGTGTCAGTGAAACACAGTCCAGCAAACACACGCAGTGAAATTGTGCACAGTTTCTGAGTAGTTTCAGAGTTTTTAAGTAGTTGGAGCGTTGCAAATATTTGCGCTCGTCTCCCTCGCTATAGTAAGCAACTGCGACTTAGCGCATATGAGATAAATGACGTCAGTACATAATAACCGGTTATGATTATTACTGAACCGATACCGAATTGTCCGCGTCTGCATCGCTGTGCACCTAAGAAACAATTAATTTTGACACCCCTAATGGATAGTGATTTTTAAAAAATGAACATGTAAAATTGCAGTGTTAAACGCAATGCTGTCAAACATATTAGGCGCACCAGTGCAAAAAGTTAGTCTAGAGCACTGGGAATGCTGGTGTAGGTCTAGTTAAATTCATTTCAGTTAAAACTGCATATGCGCCACGTCTCAAGTATAGGATTTAGTATTTAACTAATCTGTCAGTGTTCCACAACTCAACATTTACTAGTCTGTATTAGCCATCTCAGTACAGTATATTACTGTACACTGTATATTATTACCTTGATACTTAAGCTTTCTTTAAAAATATTTTGTGTTCAACCAACTAATTAATTCTTTCATTTAATTTTTTCAGTGTACGAGTATAGCTTACACTAGTGTATTTGTGTGGACCCCCCAAAATAGCGTGGCCACTCTCTGGCCACCCAAGTATAAAATTCTGGCCTACACAGCAAAATCTTCAGAGTAAAATTTAATCAGTTCAGAGAACATTTGGTCCCTCTCTAAATTGAGTAAAATTTACTCAACAGCAGAGTTAAAGATAATGAGACAATGATGGGGTTAATTAAGCGATGATTGAGCACTGATGATGAACACCTGCTGCTAATAAGCAGAAACAGAAGAGACACAGCAGTGGCTTCGCTCGTTGCTTACCTGTTTGACTTTATTTCTGTCAGATGTTCACAAAAGTCCATATGAGATTTATTGAGAATTAACTGTTTTAGTTAGTTACGTTTTACAAAAAAAAACCATGTTTTTTTCCCCCGATGCCAATATCGTGGAGAAAAGTGGTTGATTTAATTGGGCTCTTTGACTCGACTTCTATTGTTGGTTGTTCTTTACTTGCTATAACAAGTGTAAAGAGAGCAAATATGATCAGGTTGACTGATCCTGTATTGATTCTTATTCTTTATAAAAGATAAAGTATGAGAGGTTATGTTTGACTTTGTAAAAGATGTATAAATGATGGTTTATCATATAAGAAACAAAATTCAGTGTTTTTCAAGAGAATGAACCTCAGCTATGGTTTTATACATTTTTATAAAAACACATTAAGCATCTGAATCACTTTAGAGACGCAAACAACAATAATCAGCGTATCTATCTCAACAGTGGTTAGAGATTTTTTTTTAATGGCTGCAGTGTATGCAATCATACAACATTCATCCATATTTCCCAGGATGCACTGTAGGGGGGAAAGAAAAAAAACCTCACCATAGTTGAGAAGCATACGCTGATTCTTTATGTCTGTGTGTTTCGAGTGTTTCAGATGTTCAATGTGTTTTATAATCTGATAACAGCATTGCTGAGTTCTATTTTCTTGATACAGTGCTACATTTGTGATAAAACACTATTCAAATTTAATGTGGCAATACAAATTTTGCTGATTTGACCAGTAACTAAATTACTCTCTTTATTCAACATTTGCCACAATACACTATTTGGCAAACAAAGAGAAACTAATATTAGTAATAGAGTCAGAGCCCAAGGAAAACAACTACTGTTCTCCTCAATGGTGACAGCTTAAAACACAAAAAGTGGTGTTTTTTATTGTTATTGTAAAAAATTACTTATAGTTAGTTTTTAATAATATCACATATGGAATTTTGTAGAGTCTGACATAAATAAGGCCAAACAGGTTGTTAATAAGTAAAGCTGCTGTTTGTGGAGTAGCTTAATGATGCTCTGCTGAAATTTTAAGAGGTTCAAGGTGTTTAAATGACTGAAGTCAGTTGTAGTTTTGTTTTTCTCCTGTTTTCTCTTATTAACAGCAGGTGTTCATCATCAGTGCTCAATCATCGCTTAATTAATCCCTTCACTTTAAATTGAGTAAAATTTACTCAACAGCAGAGTTAGAGAGGGACCAAATGTTCTCTCAACTGAGTAAATTTTACTCTGAGGATTTTGCTGTGTAGCCACTGTGGACTACCTGTCTGTCCTGCTCCAGAGCCCTTTGTCTTGTGGGTCCTGGAAGGCTGCTTGTATGTCTGGATACAGCTGCACAAGTCTTTTAACATTGATAATTAGAGCCTCTGCACATCCTCACAACAGAATGATCAGGATGACCTGAAAAATATAACCAGCTGAAATCAGTTGAAATGTATTTTGTCTTGCCTAAGTGATGATGACACAGAAAGGATTTATTTTTCACAAAGGATGTGCTGCTACCTATGAAACGGTCTATGATGAATGATGTTTTTAATCCTGAATCCTTGCTGCCATCCACTTAGAGATGGTTTGGACATTTGATTGTGTCTAAATGGTAATGAATTTAAGTTACACAAACACTGATAGCAGGGCCATTGATCTTGTAACTTATACAAATTGTTCAGAATTGAACTAGTCAGCAAACAAAACTAGTAAAAGTTATTAATACTAATCTCGACTCAACTTTGATTAGTTGTCTTGTTTCTGCTGCCCAGACAGTCTCTCAACCTGCTGATAAAAAAGGGAAAATTATGGTATTTTTACATAAATTAAACTGCAAACATCTGAACTATAAGATGGTAAGCAATGAGCGTCTTTTCTTATAAGCAACTCACTGAATAATAACGTCCCGAGTTTGGCTCATAGCTGTCCACATATCTGCCCGGTAGCTTCTGGTAATACCGAAGACAATGATCAGCTGGTCCAACTGAGATTGGATTTAAACTGCAATCAGGCATCCAATACTGCAAAGAAAGAAAAACCCAACTTGGGTTTACAATTAACACAAAATTTAGGAGCAAAAATGTATTTATTAAGGTTTTTCAACAACTAAAGGTCTGTTCACACCATGCATGATAAGGATAAAAATGTAAATGTATGCAAATTGTATAATGTCCCATACACACATTTCAAGTAATTGTGCAGTTAATTCTCATATTGTAGTTTGTGAGAGCTTTAAAATATTTTTTCTTCCCCAAAATAATCTCTACTGAAAGACAACAATATATAAATATAATTTAATAAGAGTTAAACTGATCTATTAACATGTCTGTCAGGAGCTGATCTACTTTATGATTTATTTTTTGCATTATGTTTTTTTAACAGGTAAATCAATACAAATTGAATATACCAATATATATTTGTACAAAAAAGTGGTTACGGTAGTAACGTTGCTTAAAGTTAAAGTACATATTCACATTCCTCATTTCTCTACTGTTACATTATACTAATCACTGTTACATACAGTGGCCAAGAGTGCAAATGTGCAAGTTATAAAACACAGGCAAAGCAGACAGCTTTGTCGCTTTTTCTGTTGTGGTCTGTGCTATTTGTGAGATTGTGTGTGTCAAACTGATAAAGAACAGCCACTCTTTTGCTAATCACTGTCTGACAAGTGTCTGGCAATCAGTCAAAAGTATACTTACATATAAAGATGTTCAGCAGCTACATGGCTCTTAGATTAACCTTTGACCTCCTTTTTAGTTGATGTGGAAAACAAAAGCAAAAGAGAAAAGACAAAACATCACTGAATATCATGCCTGTACAAATCAAAATGTATTCATTTAGGGCACTGTATTCATTCAGCAGTGTAAATATACATGTAATTTATAGCTATGATGTAAAGCTGAATTTTTAGCATCCTTACTCAAATCTTCAGTGTCCCTTTCAGAAATCTTTCTAAGATGTTAATTTAGTGCTTGAGGTTGAACTAATATAATGGTGATTATCAAATGATGCTGATTTGCTGCTCAAGAAACATTTTCTGATTGTTATCAATGCTAAAAACAGATGTGATGACAAAAAATGTTGTGTAAACGTTTTTTTTCCAAGATTTATTGTTAAATAGACTACAAAGCTTAAATGGTCAAGTACACTACCACAGTCAGTGAGATATTTTAAGAAATGTATATTTATATTCAGCAAGAATGCATTAAACTAATCAGAAGTGAGAGTGTAGATTTCTGTTTCATATAACGTTACTGTTCAATTTAAACTTTTAATTCATCAATGAGTCATAAAAAATAAAACAAAATGAAAATCACAAATATTACTTTATCAGCAGCAAATCTGCAAATTAAATAAGTTCTGAAGAATCATGTGACGATTTAATACCACTCACTTGTTTCAATGTCAAAACGTTCCTAAAATAACTGCAATAAAGACAAGTAACAGATGCATAATGATATAGACATGTAACGTACATCAAGATATGCAATGGAAATTCATATTAATTAATCCTCTGCTTAAAGTTACCTGTTTCCTGCATCTGTGTGACCAGCTCCCTTTAGAAATGTAGAAATCTTGTATCTTATTTTCTGTAGCAGGGGCTTATTCTATCACTCCTGAAACCACAGAACACTGTTTTAGATACCATAAAATATCAAAACATGATTGAACTTGTGATTCACGCTCCTTAACAGTACAATGCATATTTTGAGGCTAAATAGAGTACTTTCATTGAGGTAAAGTTGGTTTTATATTCACACATTCAGACTTTTTCCTTAATTAAAAAGTATTCTTTGATAAATTCTAAATAGTGAAATCATATAAGCAGCCACCGACTACCAAATTACAATGGTGCTAATGTTGTTTTAAAGTCATATTCACATCTGATTTCATACCGAATATTCAAAGTATCATGGTAAACACTATAGGGAGCATGTCACAAGTTGTCATTGAACGAATGTGCGAATTCAAAACCAACTTTACCTCAATAGTACTTTCAATAAAACATTGACAACCTCTCATCTATGCATAACGAAGAAATAAAATCTAAAACTTTAATATAAAAGTTTAACAAGAGTAAGTTAACGTACTGTAATGTTATCCCGACGCTAACGTTACCAGTGCTAAGATGCTAACGGACTTTTACGAATTCTAACCATTTATATAACATAAATATTCAACAGAATATACATCAATTACCAATATTAAAAGTGTGAGGAACAGTTTTATGTAGTATTTGCTTTGTTTTGGGAACTAAACTTACCTGAAAACAATGAAAACCGCAGAAGAGAAGTTTTGTTGTCTCTTTCAGGTGTCGTTGCCTCGTTTCCCATAGCAACTAGTACCTCTCCCGCTCCAGTGAGACGCGGCGCGCACATCAAAGTCATGCAGTATTTACATTAATAAACATGATCACTCCCATAAACAATTTAAATAATAACTTTTTATATTAAATTAGTTTCATATAACCTAGCATCTTTGAAATGAGCCTACAGTATTTTATAGCCTACTAAACTGTTATAAAACAAAGTCACACTTTATTTGTGCCTCAGTTAAAAATAAATAAGCAATAAATATAAATGCATGTTGTTGTGTCCGGTAGTGGAAATACGTTGGATCTTTACTGAAACACGGCACTAGAACGTTTTGAACAAAGCAAACAGGTTTTTATTATTCTTTGGCGGTTTTACAGCAGCATGGTACTCGTAACTCTCACAATCTCTTTTTCCAGAAGTTTCTCGCTCTGCTTTTTCTTATCTTTTCTTTATCTAACCCCGCAGCGCCCCCTGTATACAATCAATAGCAGGCATTTGGTACAGAACACAGACAATTTCAGCTAAACTTGAAACATAACTACAACAACAGTAGCATTCAGCATAATGAACCAAAAAGAATGCACTTTCTCTTTTCTTATATTAATTCTTATTTTGGTGAACAAACACCACAGCTCCTCTCCTGTAACTTCAAATCTTCACAATGTTCTTTTACCAGAAAACCTACAAAAAAAATAAGCTAAGCTAAGCTCTATCACGTCTTCTTTATTTCTTAATTTTTTTTTTTTTTTTTTTTTACATTTTTTTATAAATCCAACCTCTTGGGTGCACACCTGATTCTAACAGGTCGACTATTTACATTTTCAGTTTTAGGCAACTCGGTCATACTTCCAGTTGCCAACTCTTCCCTTGATTTCGTCTCAGGTACTTCCGTACCCTGTTCAACATTCACATTCATCGTTTCATCAAGGTCCCACATTCCTTGTTTTAACAGTCCATCTTGATTTATTTGGCTGTCACACCTTCCGCTACTACCCAGCATCTGATTCACATGTCGCTTTACACATTTCCCATTTACATCAACCAGATACGTTACTGGACCCAGCACCTTTGAAATGGAACCAGTCCACCATTTCTTCCCTCCCCTGTAATTCTTTACCAGAACCTTCTGACCTACAGTAAAAATTCTGACTTTACGGGGTTTGGTCATTATTGAAGAATGCTCAGTCTTCAGATTTGGTGAAAACTGTGGTTTGAGAAGAGACCACCGAGTACGAACTGATCTTTTAAGGAAAAGTTCTGCAGGTGTTTTGCCAGTAGTAGTATGAGGAGTGTTGCGATAACTGAGTAGAAAATTTGCAACACAATGACGAATTGTTCTGTTCTCCGCAACTCTGTTCTTTGCAAGTGCCTTTTTCAAATTTTGCACTAAACGCTCCGCTAACCCATTTGATGCTGGATGATATGCAGGCGATTTAATGTGCTTAACCCCATTCAACTGTAAAAACTGTTCAAATTCTTGGGAGGTAAATTGTGGTCCATTATCCGTTACAACTTCCTGTGGAAGACCATAGGACGCAAACAAATCCCTTAACACCTCAATAGTCTTAGCTGATGTAGTCGTTTTCATGGGAATGATTTCAGGCCATCTAGCATAGGCATCCATCACTAAAAGAAACATCTGTTGATGATCCTCTGCAAAATCTAGATGAATTCTCTCCCACGGACCTGATGCCCATTTCCATGTATGCACAGGTACAGTACAAGGCATACTACGCTGCTGTTGACATGCATCACACTGACTAACCAAATGTTCAATATTGACATCCAGATTAGGCCACCAAAAAAAACTTCTGGCCAAAGACTTCATTTTTACCATGCCCCAGTGACTATCATGAAGCTCCGTCAGCAATCTTTCCTGTAATTTCTCAGGAATTACCACACGATAGCCCCAAAGCAAACAATTATCTTCAATGGACAGTTCCATCCTTTTAGAAAAATATGGCTTTAGGGCCTCATCCTTCATGTATTGTGGCCATCCATTCATTACATGTTCTTTCACTCTTCTTAAAACAGAATTACTTTCTGTTTCATGTGCAATTTCTTTTGCAGTAACAGGCAGTTTCTCCAAATAAGAAATTCTGAAAATTGCACTGGAATGCACAGAATCATCCCCTTTCACGGGCAATCTAGATAAAGCATCCGCATTTCCATGCTGTTCAGACCTTTTGTACTGGATTTCGTACTGGTATGCAGATAAAATCAAAGACCATCTCTGCATTCTGGCAGCCGCCAGAGTAGGCACTCCCGTCTTAGGACCTAATATTTTCAACAAAGGCTTATGGTCTGTGATCAGCACAAAAGGTCTCCCAAACAAGTAATCATGGAACTTCATCACGCCAAATACTAAGCCTAAAGCCTCTTTTTCAATTTGAGAATAATTTTTCTCAGCTTTAGTCAACATCCTGGAGGCAAACGCAATTGGCCTTTCACTACCGTCAGTCATTCGGTGTGCAATTACGGCTCCCACTCCTACTGGAGATGCATCACAAGCCAACAGCAACGGTAAAGTTGAATTGTAATGAGTCAAAACTTGATTTGACATTAAATGTCTCTTTGCATTTTCAAATGCATTTTGACATTCCTTTGACCATTTCCACTCTACACCCTTATGCAGTTGTTCTGTCATGGGTTGTATGAGGGTAGAAAGGTTGGGAATGAATTTGCCATAATAATTTAGCAAAGCTAGAAAAGACCTCAATTCGGTTACATTAGTGGGTACCGGGGCATTTTCAATAGCATCTGTTTTTTCTTTCATTGGATGGATACCTTCAGCATCAATGATATGTCCTAAATATGAGACACTACTCTGGAAAAAAGCACATTTGTCTTTTCTGACTTTAAGATTGTAAGCTTGCAGTCTCTTTAGAACTCCTTCTAAAGCATCCATATGCTGTTGTGTGTCACTTCCTGTAATCAAAATATCATCAAGGTAACAGATTACACCCTCCATACCTTGCAATACCTGATCCATGATTTTCTGAAAAATCGCAGGTGCGCTTGACACCCCATACGGTAATCTGTTAAAGGTATATAACCCCTTTTGTGTGTTAATGGTCAGGTATCTTTTGGAATTTTCCTCCAGCGGTACTTGTTGGTACGCCTGAGATAAATCCAACTTAGTAAACCTCTGACCCCCTGACAATTTGGTAAACAAATCCTGAGTTCTTGGTAACGGATACTGTTCAACTTCCAACCAAGGGTTAATAGTAACCTTGTAGTCTCCACAGATCCTTACAGTATTGTCCTTTTTCGGAATACACACTATAGGAGCAGCCCACTCACAATAACTGACAGGAGAAATCACTCCATCAGCTTCTAGTTTTGACAACTCCGCATCAACCATCTCTCTCAAAGCATAAGGTACTGGGCGTGGCTTACAAAACTTAGGCACAGCACCCTTTACAACATGAAGCTTTGCACTTATGCCTTGCAGCATCCCTAATTCAGGCTGAAAAACAGATGAATATCTGTCACACAGTTGCTGCACCGTCTCAAAAGTGAGTTTGTTTACACGTGACCAATCTAGATTGAAGCGACTAATCCAGTCTCTTCCCATTAGAGAAGGCCCATCCCCTTTTACCACCAATAAATCTAAGCAGTGCTTTTCATCTCTACACTTGACTTGTACTGTTATCTTCCCTTTTAGGGAACACACATGTGGCAGGAGATAACTTTACCTTGTGAAATCTGCGCTGGTACAGTTTTTCTGAAATCACAGAAACAGCCGCTCCTGTATCTATTTCCATTTTCACCCGCAGACCATTTATCCTAACATAAACATTGTACGGTTTGTCTACCTGATTTACACTTGAATCAATAGCAAACAATTCTGTCCCTTTTATGTCACTGTCACTGAAAACTCCGCCAGCTGAACGCTCCGAGTGTGTACCAGGGTCAGACTGTGGCAAGCGGATTTTGCATTCACTTTCATCTTGGCACTGGAAAGTCTCGGCATAACTTCCACGATTGCTCGCGACCCCCGGATCAGGCGCAGCAGCGTTCGGCAACAGAGAGGCATCCAGGTGCTTGGTCCACTTGGCAGGCTTACTTTCAATCTTTTCTTTAAGACGTGCGCGACAAGCGCGCGCGATGTGACCCCGCTTGCCACAGTCGCGGCACTCTACATCCTTGAAACGGCAATATTC
Organism: Danio kyathit; assembly: GCA_903798195.1. Lineage (NCBI taxonomy): Eukaryota > Metazoa > Chordata > Actinopteri > Cypriniformes > Danionidae > Danio > Danio kyathit. Next base: position 92,001 of record CAIGQS010000088.1, read on the forward strand.
GGGTTTATGTCCACTTCCATTACATCTGTAGCACGGTTTAGCAATTTTTATGTTCAATTTGCCACCGTCTTTCTTTTCTACTACGTGCGTTTTAAAAGTCCTCTGGGAAAACTGTTGTGAGCTCTTAACAGTCACTTCATATGCCAAACCCATCTCAACAGCCAGTGCAAGGGTTAATTCTCTAGAATGGGCAGCAGTTAACAGGCGATCTCTTAACTCGGTGCTTTTACTCCACACACGAATCTATCGCGTAGAGCTTCCTCCAGAAACTGTCCAAACTTGCAAGTAGCTGACAATTTTCGTAAATTCGCCAAGTACTCACTTATCGATTCACCTTCCAGCTGATTCCTCGCGTGGAACTTGCATCTCTCTGCAATGAAATTTGTTCGAGGCACATAGTGCGTTTTCAACAACTCAATCAGTTCTTTATATGTCTTTTGCGATGGTTTTTCCGGTGTGCATAAGTCCATCAACAAACTATGAGTCCTCTTCCCCACAATCGTTAGAAACACCGCTTTTGTCTTCTCCTCGGTATCCTTTAATCCATTTGCTTCAAAATACTGTTCGAGCCTTTCCAAATAGGCGTCGAATTGTTCCTCACTTTCTTCATAGTGAAAATCCTCAGGCTTTCCATAAGCCATTTTCAAAGGCTACTATTATTTACCCTGTTAAATGCTTGCTCAGTTCACCGGCCTCAATGGAGTTATTCCTAACTCAGTTTCTGTACGGTAAAAAATCCCATCCTCGTCGCCAAAACTGTTGTGTCCGGTAGTGGAAATACGTTGGATCTTTACTGAAACACGGCACTAGAACGTTTTGAACAAAGCAAACAGGTTTTTATTATTCTTTGGCGGTTTTACAGCAGCATGGTACTCGTAACTCTCACAATCTCTTTTTCCAGAAGTTTCTCGCTCTGCTTTTTCTTATCTTTTCTTTATCTAACCCCGCAGCGCCCCCTGTATACAATCAATAGCAGGCATTTGGTACAGAACACAGACAATTTCAGCTAAACTTGAAACATAACTACAACAACAGTAGCATTCAGCATAATGAACCAAAAAGAATGCACTTTCTCTTTTCTTATATTAATTCTTATTTTGGTGAACAAACACCACACATGTATTTATAAAATAAATATGTCACTCTATAAAAAGGAGGGCAACCCAGTGGCGCAGTAGGTAGTGCTGTTGCCTCACAGCAAGAACGTCGCTGGGTCGCAGGTTCGAACCTCGGCTGGGCTTGGTCATTTCGGCGTTTCTGTGTGGAGTTTGCATGTTCTCCCTGGGTTCGCGTGGGTTTCCTCCGGGTGCTCCGGTTTCCCCCACAGTCCAAAGACATGCAGTACAGGTGAATTGGGTAAGCTAAATTGTCCATAGTGTATGAGTGTGAATGTGTGTGTAGAAGTTCCCAGAGATGGGTTGCGGCTGGAAGGGCATCCGCTGCATAAAATCATGCTGGATAAGTTGGCGGTTCATTCCGCTGTGGCGACCCCGCAAGGGACAAAGCCGACAAGAAAATGAATGAATGAATGACTCTATAAAAAGGTGTTTATTTTAAATAAACAGCCTAAATGCAGAACAGACTTTGATTTTAACTTACACTGGGCAAAACAGCAGTTTACACTGGGGAAAAAAAACCCATTTTCATTATTAAAAAAACAGTGAAACAACAATGAAAAAAACTTTTTTATATGACATGAATTGAAATCCTGTATTGAATGCATTTTGCTCAGGTTTAATGCGTTTATGTAGGTTATTTAAAGCTGGACCGACCGACGCAATAGACATGATGTATGTCGCGTTTGGTTAATTTAATATGCACGCGAAAACTTACTTGTAAACCCAATATGTTGCCGGATTCTTTCATGGGCACGAGAAGTGCTTATGAAGTGCTTCGTCGGCCTCTGGTCGTTAACCGATGCAGAGCCAACGTTTGATGAGCTGGGACAGTAGAACACACGACCGAATTATCATGCCTATGTTTGGCCGACCATATATAGATGTTAGAATTAAAGGGGCCGACGTGTTGAGCTTCGGCCGACGTCGGCCCAACGTATGTGTGCTGTCTGGGTATAATATTAAACATAATATTAAAACCCCAAAATATTATTTTGTAGTGTGTACTTTGCCACGGTTTTCATATGTGCACATGTTTAAGATTTGAGGTAATAACATCGCCATGATGGTCAAAGAAATCAAAACATTCTTTTCACCCCAACACAATTAAATAGAGCACTACAAAGGCTGAAGAACTTAATTCTTAAATTTGCTTTTTGCAGCCTAGGGCTATACTTCTCACCATGTTATGTATATTTTCTAAAACATACAGTATAGTATAAAAGCATGTTTATTACTAAGAAAACTAAAACAAAATTATATTTTAATTGAACACATCACATCACATAAGGTACACATACAGAACTGTCTATCTAGTATTGTGAAAAGGCAAAGCTGAAAATCTGTGGTTAAAGCACCACCCAGCGGTCAAAAGCTGCTGGCACACCAACTACCGCTGCCGCAGCGGCAAAGGGAACAAATTAAAGTAATGACATCTGTATGAGTATTTTATTTCATGACCATAAATCCTGTAATAAATCATCTTGAAGGAGGTATATATATATATATATATTTGTTTTTCATTTGAAGAATGCAGCATTTGATGATTTTATTATGGCTTATAGGGAAGGGAGAAAAAAAGTGGCAGAAATGCTTGAATTTTGTTTTGTTCCTCACTATGGATTCTGAAAATAAAATTGAATGTCATTCATTTTAAGGATTTCAAGTGTATAGTGTTGTTAAGAGTTGTCAAACAGGGAGACATCAGGAATCACATAGAACATATTGAAATGCTGGAAGTTAAAAATATGTTTATTTTAAGTTTCTGTGTCTATTCAAAAATTAAATAATACATTTATTATTATATTTCATAAATTCACTTGAAATAAGTTACATACAAACACTCATAAAGCATGATTTCTTAACATTTGCATGTGGAATTTTTTAGTCCTGTTTTGACCTTACTCAAGCAATCAATGATGCATTTATACAGGTTAGTAACTATGTTATGACTATAAGTATTTATAAGGCAACAATGTTCTTATTAACAATATAAAAACCATTACATTATTCGTCAGAACACAATATATGTTAGCTTACTAATAAGTCTTTGTAACTAACATATTTTAACTTTGTGGATGGTATCATTATAAAAACAATCATGTCCAACTAATTAATACTAATAAGTGAGTGTATAATGTGTTGTGAACATGTAAAGTATATCGGAAAATAAAATGCATCACTATTAAGTATTAATGACACTATTATAAATGTAGCTATAACTTTAAATATAATACAATTTTGTTGTGTCTTTGTAGATAGATTTATATAATTTTTATACTTGATTATAAATCATTTTAAACAGAGCTACAATTCATTATGAGCATGAGCTTCACAGAAAGTGTTACCATGCTTAGTACTTAGAGTTGAATGTTGACCTCACTATTTGTACCATCACCATCAATAGTGCTTTCATTACCATCAGAGAGGAATCCACTGCCAGAATGATCGGTTCTGCACTCCAGAGTGGTAAGTCTCTGCTTCAGGTGCTGTTGAGTAGCAGTATATTCAGCCAATAGTCGAGCAAATCGAGTCTGTAATATTTCAATAGTAGCTTCCATCCTCTCCACTCTCTTGTCAATTTCTTCTTCCCCCATTTCATCTGCATCCACCTCTTCGAGCAAACCCTCTTTCATAAGAATTTGTCTTCCCTTCTCTTCCAGAACTTTCTTAGCATCTGGATACTCCGTTACAGCCTCCATCAGGTCACCCTTTGACAAACAAAAGAGATCAGAGTAGCCAATACTTCTGATGTTAGCAGTACGACGATTGCCCATTTTGCTTCCTTTTATGTTTAGGATGCTAATTTCACCAAAACAGCTTCCAGCAGTTAAGTGTGCATACTGGGTCACCCCATCATCAGCCACAACAGCAAGGCAACCCTCTTTGATGATATACATCTCTTTTCCTATGTCTCCCTTTCTGCAGATGTAGTCTCCTGGACTAAAGACCTGTGGTCGCAGCTTAAGAACCAGTTCCACCAAAAGCCCAGCCTCACAGTCCTGGAAAATACGAACCTTCTTCAATGTTTCTAAGTGCACATTAATAGCAATTTCAGCCCGAAGTTTGTTTGGCAGATTCTTTAGGACATCCTGCTCATCAATTGCTTTCTTATTTGTCCACAAATAGTCAAACCATTTGATGACCCTAGCTTCTAGCTCTTTGCTAACCTTTCGGAACTTCATGTAATGTTTAATGGCATCAATTTGACCTTGAAATTCAGCACGAGTGGCATTCATGTTGGAAATCATTGCTCCAACATTACCAACAATGGTTGCAAAAATTAAAACCCCAACTAGAAAATCAAAAACAACAAAAAGATACTCCTCATCTTGGACTGGAGCTGGCATTTCCCCGATTGTTGTCAATGTGAGAGTTGACCAGTAAAGGCAGTACACGTATCCTCGTGTGAGTGACCCAAACTCAGGGTCAGAGATGTTTGGGTAGACCCATTGATCGGATCCAAAACCAAGAGATTTGGAGATGGCAAAGTAGATACAAGCATTCCAGTGAATAATGACTAGAATATAGAGCACCAAGTTGCAAATACGGAACAAGTTGGGGTAGCCGGTGCGGGTTTCGGTGCGGTCAAAGAACTCGAACAGGCGCGAGAAGCGCATAAGTCTATTCAAACGGAGCTCTGGTACATGAATGCCAATGATGATGTAGGCTAAATCTGTGGGTATTATTGACAGCAAGTCAAGCTTGAACTGTAGAGTATGAAAGTAATTTTCTCTTAATTTGATAAGGTCCTTCACCAGAAGACCTTGTTCAAGGAAACCTGTAGTGAAGAAACATTGTCATTATTAATTATTATCCATACACAATAAATTTTTTTTTGCACTGAATCACCTATCAAACCTTACAACAATTATTTCAAACATGTGAATGTGGATAATTCTGACCTGTTCTTAGTCTTACACAGGTGTCCAGGATGTATATGACATCAGATAGATAATCCAAAAAAAGCCACAGAATAAAGTTCCTGGTTTGAAGCTCATTAAAGCAGGCTCTGTATTTGGTAAATAAGGAAATACGTGCACGTATCTTGAGTCAGGGCATCCCTTTAATACGTGACACAATTAGATTTACAGTTGCATTTATTCATGATCAGAATAAAATCTTTGATCCCACAAACTTGCTGAAAAAGACTTGTTGTTTTATTTACTGTGCTCAGATAAAATAATTTAAAGGAGTTTTAAAAACAATGGTGAAAAGAGAGCTTGATAGCAGTTATTTCAAAATATTAAGTTGTTTTTTATTTAATTATATTATATTTTTATATTATAATATTATATTCATTCATTCATTTTCTTGTCGGCTTAGTCCCTTTATTAATCTGGGGTCGCCACAGCAGAATGAACCGCCAATTTATCCAGCACATTTTTTAAGCAGCGGATGCCCTTCCAGCCGCAACCCATCTCTGGGAAACATATTATATATTATATGTTTTTTTTTTAATTAACTTAATACAATATTTCAACATAAGTCATTATTTTGACACAAGCATCCTGAGTTGTGTTCATTTCAATATAATATTTTAAAATCAAGTCAGTTCAAGTCATTTTTATTTCTATAGTGCTTTTTCAATGTAGATTGTCAAAGCAGATTAACATAAATGAAAAATAATAGCATAATGAAGAAACTATAATAAAAAGCCAAAACAATGTTTCAGATGTGCAACATATTCAGTTCATCTGACAGACAGCAGAGATGTGGCAGAATACTTGTGTAGTTTAGTGGAAAAAAAGTGATTCAAAAAAATGCAAATGTCACTGTTGAAGTTAGGTTCAGTTTAAATTCTGTTCAATTTAACAAAGGTCACTGTTGAAGGACCATTGGAGAGCACCTCCACCAGGCAAAACCAAATAAGCCAGAGGTGACAGTGGCAAGGTATCAGAGCTCCACCAATTGACAGAAGTCGAGAACAAAACTTTGGAGAAATCTTTAAAGCAGGGGTCTCAAACTCAATTAACCTGGGGGCCACTGGAGCCACAGTCTGGGTTGTCGTTTCTTTTGACAACTTTTACATCATATAGAAATATATGTTGTGTCAGGCAATGAAAATACAATGCAGGTAGAGCGATGCAAATGACCCACAAATATCGGTGTGACTCTATAATTGGTCAGGGTTACCGGGGACTCTTATTGCCGATGGACAGTAGTGATGGGAAGTTCGGATCATTTTATTGATTCGGATGTTTGAGTCTCGTTCATCGTGATGAATGAACGACTCAAACCCAAGATGAACGGATCAAATCCTTTTCCGGCTCTAAATGCATATGATTGGCTTCTGTAGCACTGTTTAAAATACACATAGTGTGAAATAAAAGGAGATTTACCTGTGTTGTTTTTAAAAACACTATTTATTGCCTTAGCCTAAAGTGTTTCCTGTTTACCTGTCATAAGTGACATTACGTATTGGGCAATTCTCCATACGTCATTCATCACGTGATCGGTACATTCGAAGATGATAGGCTACGGGACTATTTATGGAGGACATTTTCACTTTATAGAGAGAGGGGTGAAAAAGGTGAGGAGATGTTTTCTCCTGTTTCTCTGCAGGCTATTTATTGGACTTTCCCAGAATGGAGTTTTGGACTATTTGATTGCCGTCAGGAAAGAGCCCCAGGACAGCAATAACGCACTCCCAGTGACGGATTTTTTTTTTACCGGTGAGGCCATCCTTGTACACATACAGACTCGCGCACAACCACACAGACACACACACATACATATCTGCACTGTTGTTGTACATTGCAATTTGTTTTCATTCATTCATTCATTTTCTTGTCGGCTTTGTCCCTTGCGGGGTCGCCACAGCGGAATGAACCGCCAACTTATCCAGCACGATTTTACGCAGCGGATGCCCTTCCAGCCGCAACCCATCTCTGGGAACTTCCACACACACATTCACACTCATACACTATGGACAATTTAGCTTACCCAATTCACCTGTACTGCATGTCTTTGGACTGTGGGGGGGAAACCGGAGCACCCGGAGGAAACCCACGCAAACCCAGGGAGAACATGCAAACTCCACACAGAAACGCCAACTGACCCAGCCCAGCCGAGGTTCGAACCTGCGACCCAGCGACGTTCTTGCTGTGAGGCAACAGCACTACCCACTGCGCCACTGGGTTGCCCGCAATTTGTTTTCATTAGTACATATTTTGTATATATGTGGTATTTACTGTGTGGGATCGTGGTGATCTAATATATTGGTGGGTGTCCATTTATCCATTTTATCGGTCTGTTTCTGTTTGTGATACAATTAGATTTGTACTTTGCTGGATTGCGAATTATTTCTTTATGTAAGTTGCCTAAGTACATGTGAATGTTACATAGTGGTGGCCAGTGCTGGAAATGCATGCATGTATATTGCCTAGTTGTATAAAGAAAAATGGAAAAATCGCATGTTGAAATATACAGGATATAAATGAGATAAATCTTGTAAATATGGCTACCTATAGTACTCCCGAAAATGCTCATGTTAATGTGGAAGGAGAAGTTGACTTCACTACTGAGTCATTTATGACTAGACGGAATCCGACTGCTAAAGTTACTTCCATGTTGTGCTCTTTATATATTGTTTATGATCAAGAAAATTTTGATGATGATGTGGGAAATGATGTTTGATGTGTTAAAGCCTGATGGTTTGCAAGCAGTTCAATCAGATATGACACAGGATAAAAGTGATTTATTGGCTCTCACACAACAAATACAAACAATTGAAGTTGATTTCAAACAGTTAAAAGACAGTACGTTAAACAGGGAAACTAGTTTCAGGCATGCCATGGACACTAGCTTGGCAAAGTTGGAGGATTATTTTAATATGTCTCTGGAAACGTTAGAGCAGGCTGTTGCTGATTGTTTTTTGAGATGAGATGCTAAATGGGAAAGTGAAATAAAAAACTTCAGACTAACTAGTACACCTTATAAGGTACAGTCCCAGATAGCAAAATGACATAATTTCAACCGAAAATCAACGTTTCTTTTGACATCGATTCAACATCGTTTTGCTCATCGGGGTAATGTTGAAACGACGTCAGGCACTCCATTCAAATCTAACCTGAAATCGACACCATTGGTTACTTACCCAACGTTGAATCGATGTTGATATTCAGTCGATCGAAACGACGTTATAGAATCCACACATTTTCAACATGTAATCAACCTAATTGGTTTGTCCACCTGACGTTGAAATGATGTTGATTTATAGTTGATTGGAACAACGTGGAATCCACACATTTTCAACATATAATCGACCTAATTGGTTTGTCTATCTAATGTTGAAATGATGTTGATATATAGTCGATTGGAAAAACGTAGAATCCACACATTTTCAACATATAATCGACCTAATTGGTTTGTCTATCTAATGTTGAAACGATGTTGATTTTAAGTCGATTGGAACAACATAGAATCCACACATATTCAACATAAAATCTATCTAAACGATTTAACGTTTAAATGAATACTTAAACAACATTTTCAACATTAAACCAATCCATATGACCTAATCACCATTTTTTTACAAGAATACATAATATAATTTATTCTGTATATATGACAAAACACACCACAATCTGTCATCATTTTTTATTGATAAAAATACACAGCTGTGAATATCCGTTAAGAGCATGAATTCATTCAAACCTTCTACACTTAAACAAACAGAGAACATTTAAATTACTGACTAAAATAGTCAAAACCATTTACTCAAAAAGTAAAACGGTAGAATATTAAATACATTAGTCTATTTGTGTTCTATTTCAACATGTATTTTTCATTAGAGTAAAAAATGCATTTTATTTCAGATGGGCATAATAACAAAATTAACTATTAGGGTCAAAACACAGGTTTAAATCACAATGTTTAAGCGGTTTAAAGAACATTTATTTAATTAATTTAGAAAGATACAATCACAGAAACTAAAATTCAGATGCAACCATAGAAAAAATATTCTTGCTGGATTAGCAAGGTCAATAAATAAATAAATAAAAACAAATTATTTTAGGTGGTGTGAAACTATCGGGAAGCTATTCGTCTACAGTGCCACCATTTACTAGAATTCCATCCCGGATTTTCCAGAAATACGAAGTATTAGTGACCCAGACACTTGTCTGATAACAAGCTTCAAATATTACAACAACCGGGAAGAATTGCAAGCTTGTTTATTAATTACAATTATTTATTTTTTTTCAAAATATCATTGTTTAATGACTAAATGCAATAAATAAAATACAGCGCTGCAACCAAAGAATGTAACGTATACTGCATAATCATATGCAATGCACATGATCCTATTATAACGATCACTGCGAACAATAAGCTAAGCGTTCGTTTTATATATAAACTGTAAATATAAAAATATTAAAATTTAAAGCAATGAAAATCTATATGTAAAAAAACAAAACTACTTTAAACTGCGTCTCGTCAGAGCTGAGCATATGTTTTATTTCAGTAGAAAACGGTCCTCTTCATAATATTTCTATTTATTTCTTTTTAGTAATATTGTATGAATTTAAAAAATACGGACTTTCCTTTACGTCTCCCATTCAGTTTTTTTACTTCCTGCTCTCTATCTTAATTTCAATTTTAAATTCCACACCAGGCCAGTAAAAAAATCCTTAGTGTTGAGCCCTGTTGAGTAATTCTCCTTCTCATTAAAACTCAAATGTGCATTGTGTTGTGACAATTACTTAAGATTTTTGTAACAATAAAGATGTATTTAATACAACCATAAAAATGCTAAAAGATTGTCAGTACACTGTATTATAGGCACAACCAGTCGTTTGGTGTGTTTGTGTGAGAGAGGAAAAACACCATTTGCAACTCGTAAAAAAAAAAAACTCTCAGACTTCAAATATACTGGTCACTAACAGAAACTTCAGTCATGGGTGCTGTTGTTTTGCTCCAGTAATACCTTCAGAGAACATAATAGTCAGTGATCCATACATAGGCAGAGAGATTAGTGTGGTGTAGGCAGAACTGGAATAGACGTCTGTCCAGGCACAGGTTACAGATCTTGATGTCTTTCAACTGGAGATTTCAGAGAAACTGCCATTAAAAAAAAAAGTGCAAGAAAAAAAAAAAAAAAACATGTTACTCAGTAGGAAAATCTCACCAGGTACAGTATCTACTATTACAAAGTAAAATTCCAAGGTAAATGTTCAGTTCAACCCAGAGTATTACTACCATAACATTGCCACAATTTTTGACTCCTCACACAGAATATTAAGTTAACATGGTATACTGTGAGAATTTAAATGATCTTGGATTTCATTTTCTTGTGAAATTCTTGAAAGCCTAATGATATAAAATATTTTTAAAAATAAATGCGTTTACAAACATTTGTTTAGATACTTGAACAAGTAAACTGCAGTAGCCTCAAGAGAAAAGGTTGTTGACAAAATACATTTTAATAAACAGGAAAATAAAAAAACTGCACACCAGAACATAGCACTACAATCAGAAAAAAAAAACAGACAAGCATGGTTTGTGAACAAAGGAAATCAGAACCAACGAAACCACAAAGAACTAACGTAACAGATTGAGTGGGCAACTCAGCTTTTCCCATTCAATGCTGTGGAGCGTCTCTGGTGACGAGTTCCTCACTAAATGTAGAAAAAAATTGAGCAACAAAACAGTAAACGGACAGCGATTTACTTCGCTAGCGTAATAACGTGTTAAAAAATCTCGTTTAACGTTAGCTCGATGATACGTAATGTTATTTGCGAACCGTTTCTCATAACTTAGCCTATACGTTAGCTAGAGCAACATTAACTTACATGTGTTTTTTATGCTCATTCCAAATCGATTTGACAGATCATCTTATATTTTTACACAGGTTAAAAAGCATTGAAGTCATAAAGTGAAGTTAATCGTGTTGAAATAGAAAATTAAATAACCAAAACAGCTTTTCATTTACGTTAACGTTACCTTTATAGATTAGCTTCAGTTAATATCCTGGGTACGCACAGGGCGACATGGCTTACTAAACAACGTATAGGAAGTGGTAAAGTGTTAATTTACACATCTAAAAAGTTACATTTTGACATAAGTTCTTGGGAAAACGACAAATAAAACATGTGAAACGTCGAATACAACGTACTTACCTTCAGATTACAGTTCCGTCTGCTGCCTTCTGTTTGTTAGTTGATTGATTCAAATGATGAGCTGCACCTGCGCCTCATGCTGACTCGCGCAGAAGAACCGACTCCGAGTGATCCAATCAAGTTTCAACATCGAATCAATGTTATGATTTCGACCAGATGCGTCGGGTAGCCTATATGTTGAAGAGTCAACTTCATTTCGACATCGAACCAATGTTATGATTTCGACAAGATGCGTCGGGTAGCCTATATGTTGAAGAGTCAACTTCATTTCGACATTGAATCAATGTTTTATTTTCGATGTAATAACCTTCCGACGTACCGACCAAATAAAGAACGTTGATTCAATGTCGAAATTTGATCGACGACTGATACTGACGCTTATAACCAATAATCGACATTGATTCAATGTCGGCTTGCTATCTGGGGTGCTATTCTCCTGCTTCCTCTCAAACATCAACAGCTCATTTTCTGCAGTCTCCTATACATGTTTTCCATGTAAAACATTTATTACCTAATACAACATATGATGTTTCACAATCTAGGCTTGAAAAAACCCTGTCACTTACCTCTGCAGTAGGGGCTGGTTCGTCTTGATTTTCTGCTCGACCTCCTGTTCGTCTGGAGTTCCCTGTATTTGGTGAGTCCTCCGAAAGTGCTGAGGTGCTCAACTTTATTGAACAATGTGAAAACTTTTTAGGCATTCGACCACTTCACAACGCTGAACTCATTGGGACATTAAGCAATGTACTGAAGGGAACTGCATTAAGTTGGTGGAAAGCAGAGAAAGCGAAGGTAAGAGCTTAGCGGTCTTTTAAAAAAGCATTCATGACTGCATTTCTTCCAGATGACTATTTGACAGAGGTGGAAGACAAACTGCGGATGATGGTCCAACAGCCGAAAGGGAATTTGCATATGATTACAGAGCACTCTGTCTGAAGTGGAAGCCTGTTATATCAGAAGAGGGGGTCGTCAGTCATATATTAAATAACATCAACCCCAGAGTTGCTGGATGCCTGAGAGGGACGGTACAGTAGAACAGTTGGTGAAGGTGGGGTCTCGTGGAAAAAGATTGCATAGATGTTAAGGACTACTGGCAGAAAGTGGGTAGCATGAGTAACCCCCAGTGATACCCCCAGTGATAAACCCAAGAAGCAAACAGACAGAAGTTATAACAAGAACCTGGCTGGCCATGAATATTACCTCATCCCCTCCGCTCACTTCTCTCTAGGTGGTGCTTATAAAAGTAAATGGACAAGAGATTGAAAGATTACAAATTTCTTTAAAGATATATATTTCATTATAAAATACATTCTGAGGTCCTATGTCTCCAAAGTAATGCAAATTGTCAGTTTCAAAGCACAGTTGTGTCTATTGTCTAACCAATGATAAGGTAACACTGTCAAGTGGGTTAACTGGCCCTAGTACGACCCCAGTACATTATTTGCTAACTTTGTTTTAAAATGAATCTTGAATGGGAACTTATATGCTGATGAGATTAGAGCTTGGGAAAAGGCATTTTACCTTGCTGACAACAATACTTCATTTGCATGCTTTGGTTACTATTGTCCCCACCTCTATGTATCATTGTCTGTAAAATGTATTTAAAACTGAGTGTCTGCTGTAACAGTTTATGAGTTCTTTCGATGACACCGCAGCGAGGCTGAGTTCCTCTTATTAAAAGATTCTGCTTTGAAGATAACCGAAAGTTCTCCCTGGTTTTTTGGCTCGTCTTAGAAATTCACAACAGTTTTGGTGCCGTGACCTTGATTAAAGAAGAATTCACCCAAATCAAGTTGACCCGGATAGAAGAAGAATTCACCTAGATCAAGCTTTACTCTTTATTTTTAACAAATATCTGACTTCACACAAGACTGAATCGTTCCAGTTCCAGCAACTTAAAGTTGAACAGCTGAGGTCACATATTCTCAACAACTTGGAGACTGCAACCCTGATGAAGTTGAATTTACCTGAAATCTGACTGAGACATCAAGCTCAAGAAAGATCATACTTCTCTTCATACTGAATCTTTTCAATTCAACCACGATTTGGTGAGTTTTCACTCTATAAAAAGAACCACAAAAACCAGTACATCTAGTTACCCTCTGCATCGTTTGAGACTGCAACCCTGATGAAGTTGAATTTACCTGAAATCTGACTGAGACATCAAGCTCAAGAAAGATCATACTTCTCTTCATACTGAATCTTTTCAATTCAACCACGATTTGGTGAGTTTTCACTCTATAAAAAGAACCACAAAAACCAGTACATCTAGTTACCCTCTGCATCGTCAGAGAAGAGTTAACAAACAGCTGGGGGTTTAGTTAGCTAAGATATCCACTAAATTTTATTTTAGAGATGAATAAGTAATCCTCTGTTGTTTTCAGGCAGGGAAGTTAGCCTTCTGTGCTAAAATTTGTTATCTTCTGTTCAGGCAGGGAAGTAGCCTTTTTGTGCTAAAAAAAAATCGGTTATCCTCTGTCAAGAAGAGAAGATTAACATTACATGTTAATATTTGTTTTGTTTGTTTTGTTTAGCATGAAGTGCTAGTAGTTTGTGTTTCTCCTCTGCATTGCCAGGGAAGTTTCGCTTTTTGTGCTAAAATCTGTTATCCTCTGTGAAGGAGGGAAGATTAACATTACGTGTTAATATTTGTTTTGTTTTTGCTTAGCGTGAAGTGCTAATAGTTTGTGTTTGTCCTCTGCATTACCAGGGAAGGTTAACTTTGTTAACATACAGTCTGTTGATCCGAGAAGTTTAGTGTTTTGTTTGAGTAGTAACTGAGAAACTCACAAAATGTTTAAGAAGAACGCTAAACTGATCCCCACAAATAAAAAAGGTGGTCTTCCAACTCCTTTGTGGTCAGATAAAGAATTTAAATCATTGTTAGGAGTACAGATGGACCTAATAGTCACTGAGAAAGTTAGACAAGAGCTAACTCAGAAATATGAGATACATCCAGACAAGACTTGGTCTAGAGATGAGTGTAAAAAAGTGCTAGGTGCCAGTATCCGTAAAAACAATGTAAAAGGCATTATCTGCTGTCACAGAGAATTTGCTTTATCCTTAGCCACATAACAAGCTAAGCGCAACTCAGAGCTAGAGGAACAGAACAAACAGCTCCGTGCTAGACTAGCATCTCTGACAAAGAAACTGAACCGCAACAAAGCTTCAGATAAAGCTGATGTAGAAGAAATCAGTGAGTCTGACAACATTTATCCAGACTTACAAACTTTCTTTGAAACAGAAGTACCTGTAGACTCCGTGAATGTTTGTGGTGCTAGGAGAAAATCACAGAGAATTGAGGAAATTGAAAGTGTTTCTCCCAATGCTTCTGTTGTCCGAGTTAAAACTGTTGCCAAAGCCCTAGGACCTATAGACTTTGAAAGGCTATCTCAGAGTTTACCTTCAGCCCGCACAAATTTTTCTGAGTTTAGGAGAGCACTAATCAGCAAAATGCGTTTTTATGACATGTCGTTGACAGAAATTACACAGCTAATGTCTCAAATTCTAACAGAATCTGAATTCAACAGTTTTGAATCTGCTGTTTCTGATCTGCAACATGCCAGTAAAGATGATTTGATAGAGGGTGTTTTGAAAACTCTAAAAAATATTATTGGACCCAAAATATTCCCAATTCAAAATTGGTCTGGAGTGACTAACTGTGCTCAAAAGAAAGATGAATCTGTGAATGAATTCACTGAGAGGTTTTGTCAGACAGCCATAGCTTACAGTGGAATTGTTGACAACCCTGAAAATGTGTTAGATGACAAAGGACCACTAGTTCGCATTTGGTCCGATGGCCTTGTAACAGAATACAGGAAAGCATTGCCTTTTCTAGATTTTACATGGTATGACAATACCATCAGAAGTAATCTAGGCAAGTTAGCTGCATGGGAAAAAAAGATGCTGATGTCAAAGCAAAAGTGAGAATAGCAGCAACTACATTTAGTACAAAAAACCAAGACACTAGGTGGCCTAAAAGAGAAGGCAAATGCAACTACAGTAGGAAATTAAGACACTGGGAGAAAGAGTGTAGGAAGAAGCTGAAAGATAGTAAAAGACATGCTATGCATAATTTTGCTCCTTCTCAGCCTGCCTACAACCCTGAAGTAGTCCCGCCATTGTCTACTGCAGCTTTAGGACAGCTTGCTCAGGCTCTTCTAAGAGCACAACAAGAACAAGAAAAAAACTAATTGTTGGGGCTGTGAGTAGCTACCTTTCTCCTGTAATCCATCACAATGACAAAATAATTTTTGTGAAAGGTAGCATACAAGAAAAAGAGATTGATTTTTTGCTTGATACAGGTGCAGAAATTACAGTAATTTCTATGAAATTGGCTAAAGGTTTTAACATTCCGTACAACAAAACTAAACTGTCTTTAACAGGTTTAATAGGTGAAGACTCTGTTTTGTTTGAAACCCCGCCCATAGAGGTACAATTTGGCCCAAAAACTCTGACAACAAAATTGCTATATGCTCCATTAAATACAGGTGCAATTCTAGGCATGGATATACTAAGACAATTACATCTAACCTTAGACATGTCTTCAGAAACAGCTAGCATAAAAATTTCTTCAGTACAAGTTTCTACTGATAATGCAATCACTCCTGAGTATGCTTTCTTACAGAATCATCCAATCTGGGCAAATGACAAGGATGATTGTGGATTTCTGACAGGTGTAGAACCCGTCAAATTGACAAGAACTCTGCCTCCAGTTACCAAACAATATCCAATCAGTAAGGAATCCATACAGGGAGTGAAACCTATTATAGAAAAATTACTGAAGCAAGGAGTGCTAGTTAAAACCAACAGTGCCTGTAACTCACCCATTTGGCCTATAAAGAAAGCTAATGGAACATGGAGACTCACCATAGATTCTGGTGTAGCCAATAAACATATTGATAAAATCACCCCATTAGTAGCAGATCCATCTACATTTTGTAATGGTCTACCATTGGATTGTAAAATTTTTACAGTAATTGATATGTCTAATGGATTATTTTCTGTACCCTTGCACTCTGACAGCCAGACATGGTTAGCTTTCATAGTTGACTATGAACAATACCAGTGGACACGGTTACCACAGGGATTTCAAAATTCCCCAACTATTTATCATCAAGCTGTCAGACGCGATTTGTGTGACCCAGAATGTCCAGTTAAAAAGTCTACCATGATTCAGTATGTCGATGATATTTTGATTGCCTCGACAGATCATGAGGTACATAAAACTGAATTGGCAGCATTGTTAGACAATTGCACAAACAAGGACATAAATGCAGCTTTCACAAAGCTCAAATTGCTAAAAACCAAGTTACTTTTCTGGGTCAAACAATTGGTACAGGAAATAGATCCATTACACAGGATCGAGCAGCTTCAGTCAAAATAATACCCCCACCTACCCCCATTAAAGCACACAGATCATTCTTATGAACAGCACGTTACTGTCGACCTTGGATTGAAAATTATGCCTCAATGGCCCAGCTACTCTATGACAGATTGAAAGGTCAGGTTAAGGATTCTGATACTGTTGGTATGGAAGAAACTCAGCTTAACACTTTCAATAATTTGAAGAGAGCTTTATGTGAAGCACCTGCTATAGGAATTGCACAATCAGATAGGCCTTTTGTGCTTTATGTTCATGAATTACTCAGGCTTTATGACAGCATGTTTGATGCAAGATCATGGGGGCTGTTTACGCCCAATCCATTACTATTCTGGTAAACTTTACATAGTCACTCAAGGTATGGGTCCATGTCTTAGAGCAGTACAGGCAGTTCATCTAGCTCTTCAGGCTTCAGCAGTAATAGTGTTAGGTCAGACTGTAAATGTAAGATGCCTTCACGCAGTGTCTACACTAATGAATCAAGCAAAAATCACTTCTGTCACCTCCTCTCGTTGGGGAAATTGGTTAACGACCCTCACAGCCCCGAATGTCGTTTTACAGCGTGCGCCAATCACAAACCCATCCTCATGTATTATGTCTGCATTGACTGAATATGTGTTAGAGGATGAGGGTGAAATGACTCATGATTGTGTTATGCTTACTTATAAACCTACAAGTGAAGTAGCAGAAATGCCCATAGAGAATGCAGAATGGAAAATGTTTGTTGATGGTTCAGCTCAAATCATTGAAGGTAACAGACGAGGAGGTTATGCAGTAACTTCCACCACAGAAGTGATAGCTTCAGGTCGTCTTCCAGATCATTTGTCAGCTCAAGCTGCAGAGCTAGTAGCTTTAACTAGAGCATGCACGCTAGCTTCAGGATCAGTTGCAAATATCTACACTGATTCCAGATATGCTTTTAGGGTAATTCATGATTTTGGTATCATTTGGCAAAGCAGACAGTTTCTAACTTCTGCCGGATCCCCCAGTAAGCATGCTGGATTAGTAAAAGACCTGATGTTTGCCATGAAACTTCCGAAGAAATTGGCAGTGATTAAAGTGAAAGCACATCTCACAGCTAATACCATGGAAGCTAAAGGTAATGCTCTTGCTGATGGAGCTGCTAAACAGGCTTGTTATTATGCTAGTGTACAAATATGTTCAGGTAGTACAGCACAGAAAACAATTCTGCCTCCTGAATCAATCATTGATGTGTACAAAGATGTTCCTTTCTATGAAGCATGGACTTGGTTAGACAAAGAAGCCACAGTGGATTAATCTGGCTGCTGGACTAAAGAGGGAAAATATGTTGCTCCCGAATCACTGTTGCCATATTTGGCTCAACAAATACACAATTTGGGTCACAGTGGTCCAGCAACCATGAATCACAGGTTGTCAAACCAGTGGTGGAATCCAAAATTCAGAAATGTAGCCACCCGAAACAGTGAAAAGATGTGTTACATGTCAGAAAAATAATGACGTGCCAGCAGCAACTACAGCAGCAACACATACCCTAGCTCCACCAGGGCCATTTCGTCACCTGCAGGTCGATTGCATATCATTACCTCCCTGTAAAGGAAAAACTGATGTTTTGATGGTAATAGATAAGTTCTCGAGATGGGTTGAAGCTTATCCAACAGGACGTGCTACAGCTGCACACATTGCCAAATGTTTAATCACTGAGTTTATTCCCAGATGGGGATTACCAGATTCCATTGACTCAGATCAGGGTACACACTTCACAGGACAGGTAGTCAAGGAAGTGTCTAAAATGTTGAAGATCAAGTGGAATCTTCACTGCCCCTACAGGCCACAAGCATCAGGACAGTTTGAACAAGCTAATAGGACAATTAAAACCAGGCTAAGCAAAATGCATCAGGAAGGATTTTTATGGGTCGAAGCACTTCCAGCAGTACTGTGTAGTATGAGAGCATCACCTAACAGATCAGTAGGACTTAGCCCTCATAAGATTATTACTGGACGCCCAATGCAGATGCCAGGTGTAATTGATTTTAGAAATGCTGATGTGCACAATGACTACGTTTACATGGACACCAGTAATCGAATTATTTGCTTTAATCTTTTTAAGAGAATAATAAGACTAAGGTGTTTACATGAGTTGCTTTTTGAGTGTTACTTTCATGATCGCGTTTTACATGTTATAGCACATAATTCGATTAACGTCATTACGTCACCGCGCTATGCGCATTTCCTCCCGAGTTTCATGTAATTTCGGGTGTTTCATTTTTAATTCGTCGACTTTAACTACACTTTATGCAACATACACTTCACACTTCATGCAAGCCCACCGTGACAAACGAGATATTGGAATGAACTGCTGAAAGAGTTGTTTTAATGGAAGTTCATACCGCATGCTGAATGGAAGAAAAAAAAAACCTCCGCATTTCACGATGCAGGTGTCTGTGGTCTGCACTGACTCGGTAGGTGCAAAGAGTGTCAAACTGCAGTGCGTGTGTGTGTGTGTGTGTGTGGACTACCCTGTTGCAAAAAGTGGCTTAAAGTCCTACATGAGGGTAATAGTTCGATTAGGGTGTTTACATGCATGAACTGCACTTCAATAATGCGACTAAAATCGGCATACTCCACATGTCTTAATCTGATTTCTCTTTAGTTCGATTATGACCTTAATCTGATTAAATTAATCAAAAATCGCTGTTTACATGGTAGACTCTTAATCAGAGTATTGTCTTAATCGCATTAAAATCGAATTATTGGTGTCCATGTAAACGTAGTCATTGACTCAGATGCCCTGATAGCTTACTGTGAAAACCTCACCAAGTCTGTACAAAATGCCAGAGAGAGAGTTGAGTCATGTTGGCAGAATCCACCAGAAGGTGGACACACAATCATTTCAGGTCAGTGGGTCATGATAAAGTCATTCAGAAACAAGCCATTAGAGCCTAAATGTCATGGACCACATCAAGTGATGTTGATTACAGCAGCTGCAGTGTTGTGTCAGGGAAGGAAAACTTGGACACATGTCTCACATTGCAAGGTTGTTCCACCACCTATAGGGATATGATAGGACACACGGAACAGTGGGGTGCCCAGGGAAGAAATTATCCATTAGGGATTGGGGGCCACCCCTGGGTGAAGACATTACCTCATAGGATTTTCCCCCATTTATCAGTCCATCCTTACCTCGCTGTTCCTTAGGTGTCATGGAAATTAAGAAATAGGGAAAGAAGGAACAACTATAGCAGAATTAGATTGAACAAAGGATACAAAACTAGTGTTTTGCAAATTTTATTTTTCTTTATTTTTTTATTTTCTACTTTTTCTTTTTTGCAACAAATACTGTTTCGTTGCCTTCTGTTTTCTTTCTTATTCTATGCAGATACAACTTTTTATCCTGAGACCCATAGACACCAACCTTCTCACCTACAAGTCCAGTCACAGCCTTCAAGAGACAACTAGACAGACTGATAAACCAACCGTCACAGAAGAACACACAACGCAGAGAACTACCTACAAGAACTCCAGTCATCCATCAATATGATCAAGATTGCCGTACTATTGATCATCATGAACATCGCACAAGCCATAGACTCACGAAGCAACATATTCTTAGAGCTGATGAATATGTCAAGAAATGCCTTGTTTGCTGGAAAGAACATCTGCATGCCACACCCACCTTCAGTAGGAGCAGGAATCCCCTGGGTGGCACACCCCATGTCCAACTGTGACACGTGTACTTTATTTGCAGTTCACACCAGTGGAATATACAACAAGAGTACATGTCACAACATCACAACTCCTCCAGCTTCTCCGTGTTGCATTCCTAGACAACCATCCTGCAACCTAACTTCAGCAACTCCCATCATGACAGATCTACTACTGCCAATTACTTTTTCATGTTGCATGGAAAATTATGCTCCATCCTCAACTCTACTGGGTAAAAATCCTCACGAACGTTGCAACGTTGTAATTGAAATGAGAACAGGATCCCATGTGGACATTACTCCATCAGCAGAGATAAAGAAAAAGAATCTAGAAGCATGTTTCCACAAGACACGATCCCTTCCAAAACTCTTCGCAGTAAATCAGTGGTGTATGATTCCTCCACCAACAGGAACTTTTTGGTTATGTGGAACGCCAGCCTATGACATCCTTCCCAGCCAATTCAATGGCAGGTGCACATTGGTTTATGTTCTACCGGCTATCAGAGAAAATACGCACTCCACCTTAAGGTCTCTACATCTGCATAACTCAGCTCCTACCACAAAGGAACAAGATGGCTGCATTACAGGACTCACTTGTGCACAAACATGGTGGTCAAGAACTCTTGGAGCATTTATTCCATCTTATGGTGTGATGCAAGCCCTTGATCAAGTCAGAAGCTTATCAAATTCTGTTCAGAAACTGGCCAATGATACAGCTTTGGCCCTGGGTAATATCACAGACACTCTTGCTTCACACAAGATAATGATCTTACAGAACAGAGTGGCCTTGGATTACATTCTAGCAAAGCAAGGGGGAGCTTGCACCATCATAGGCCCAGAGTGCTGGATGGATGATGGATTGATGGACCCAACCAAGAACTTGAACAAAATTCAACAAGACATACTTGATCTTTCAATAAAATTGCACCAAATGACTGAAGATAATTCTTCATGGTTTGGAAACCTGTTAGGTAAACCCTGGCTGTCGATCAAGGAAATAGCTATTCTTCTATTGCTTTTCCTACTGTTGTACTATCTATGCATCCACAGTATCAAATGTTTTGCTCAACATTTGACCCACACCCATGACAAGGAAATTACAGTTCCAAACCGAACAGAATATTACCCATAAGAAATCCATGGACTTCAGCGGCATGTTTGCTCCTGTCAACAGGCCGTTTGTAAATATAGACAGTAAGAACACAGAGCAAGTACTATGAGCCTGTAATCCTAATACGTTACAAGAATGAACTTTTTTTTAAGTGTCTAAATTTTTATTTTGTGAGAGTTATTAGAACTCTCCAAGGGGGAACTGAAAGATTACAAATTTCTTTAAAGATATATATTTCATCATAAAATACATTCTGAGGTCCTATGTCTCCAAAGTAATGCAAATTGTCAGTTTCAAAGCACAGTTGTGCCTATTGCCTATTCTCTAACCAATGATAAGGTAACACTGTCAAGTGGGTCAACTGGCCCTAGTACGACCCCAGTACGTTATTTGCTCACTTTGTTTTAAAATGAATCTTGAATGGGAACTTATATGCTGATGAGATTGGAGCTTGGGAAAAGGCATTTTACCCTGCTGACAACAATACTTTATTTGCATGCTTTGGTTACTATTGTCCCCACCTCTATGTATCATTGTCTGTAAAATGTATTTAAAACTGAGTGTCTGCTGTAACAGTTTATGAGTTCTTTCGATGACACTGCAGCGAGGCTGAGTTCCTCTAATTAAAAGATTCTGCTTTGAAGATAACCGAAAGTTCTCCCTGGTTTTTTGGCTCGTCTTAGAAATTCACAACAAGATCAATGCTTTGATTGACACTGGCAGTACTTACAGTACACCCTCATGAAGGAAGATGTGTGGCAAAAGCTGAAAAAGTCATCTATCCCTGTCATGGTATAGACCCCTCAGAGGTTTATAATGGCAGACGGAACAGTCCATCAGTCTAGAGACCTGCAAAAGTTGGAGTATCAATGGCATGATAAGGAGTGCAATTTGAACACGTTTATCCTTAAAAATTCACACCTTGCCTTCCCACGGATTGTCGGATTTGGACATTTTGAGAGTCATAGAAGCAGTGACAGATGTTGGACAAGGATGGTATGGTTTACCATCAGGAAAAGGTTATACTTACTATCCATTTCTAGCTCCTCCAGTTCACACAGCCGCTCCATCTTCACAAATGGCTACCAAGGAAAACCACACAGTTAATTTATATTATGCTTTACCTTCTATGGGCACACTACCAGATCTCCACTCGGTCTCACCAAACATCATGCAATGGGATAGTGATGATCAACAGGCTTTATCCCAGTTGATAGCTAGATAGCCACTCCACACTTCTTAACATCTGGGTAAGACCTCCATAGTTAACCATAAAATCACTCTTACTGACAATGTTCCTTTCAAGTCTTGGGCTTATAGTGTTTCACCTGTCAAAAGACAAATTATTGAAGATCAAGTTGACAAAATGCTGGAAGAAAACATAATTGAGCCTTCATTCTCCCCTTGGTCATCCCCAATGGTCTTAGTTCCCAAGTTAGTTTTGTTAGTTTAGTTCCTATCGGTTTTGTGTGGACTTCCGGAAATTGAATAGTAAGACCATACCGGATGCATACCCCATGCCATTGATCCATGACATACTAGAATCTTTAGAGGGGGCTACCTGGTTTACCACATTGGACCTGCAATCGGGATACTGGCAAGTAGAGATGGAGGAGACCAGCAAAGAAAAAACAGCCTTTATTAACAACTAAAGGGCTTTATCAATTTAAATATATGCCGTATGGATTAAGGAACGCTGCTGCTACCCTTTAAAGGCTAATGGAGAACGTTCTGTCTGACTTGAGAGGGGTGATCTGTTTCATATATATTGACGATATTAATATATATTTGAAATTTCAAGAACAGCACGTGCAACATCTGGATGTGGTACTCCAAAGACTTACTCATGCCAACTTGTCTCAGAGAGGGGCATTGAAATAGATCATGAGAGAACCAGAGCAATTGCAGAGTTTCCTGCTCTACATGATCTCAAGTCGCTTCAAAGATTTCTTGGATTGGTGGGCTGGTATCCTAAATTCATTCCACGTTTCACTGACATCACTGCTCCCTTAAACAACTTAAAGAAAAAAGGAGTGAAGTGGGAATGGACATTAGATTGTCAAGAGAGTATCGAGACATTGAAAACAGCACTTCAGAACTCACCGACACTTATCCAACCTGACCTGAATAAAACATTTCAGGTGATGTGGGACTTGGGGTGATCCTCACCCAACGACAAGAGGAAGGTGAGAAGGTAGTTGCATATGCCTCCCGCACGTTAACAGGTGCTGAAAGAAATTACATCATAACGGAAAAGGAGTGCCTGGCGGTAGTATGGGCAGTCGAAAAATGGACACATTTCCTGGAGGGAAAATTTTTGATGTGTTTACAGACCACGCTGCTCTCGCAAGGGCTTTTACCTGCCCCAACACGTCATCACGTCTAACCCGATGGCTGCTACGTCTACAGCAATATACCTTTCTAGTACATCACCAAAAGTGTTGTCTTAGGCCCAATCCCAATTCTATTTTTGTACCCCTACCCCTTCCCCTTGGCCCTTACAACCGAGGGTTAAGGGGAAGGGCTTCAAAATTCACCCCTAAGAATTGGGACAGCACCTGCACACGTTATCATATGTCATCGCGATCTCTTGCTTTATATGAGATCAGACGATCACGACAACTAGTGATTCTAGTTGCTTTTTTTTGGTATTTATCTACAGGAAATCACTGAAGGCGTATATTATGTTATCATAACGATCTAATGTGGCAATAAGCTCGTAACTATACTGTGCATTTACACTGTGGCCATATTCATGTATGTAAACACACCAAAAACAACATTAACATTATAGGAGACACTGTAAAAAGCTCATTCGCAGTCACTAGACTTTTCTGACAGGGTATTTGAGTGACATAATGTTGTGGGACTGCTATACAGGAGGTATTATTATGGATCGCGAAATTTAGCATTTTTTGTTTTAGCATTTATATAAAAAGCATGACGATAAAACACGAACGCGGTTATGAATATATTAAAACATATGTTTGTTCCTTACTTCCGGGTGCAGCTGTGGCTGGTGTATTCTGGGTAATTTTCTTACCCCTTGGTTTCGAGTGAGTTCCTAAAAAATCTTTGTTTGAAGGGGTGTATACCCCTTGCCCTTAGCCCTACGCCTTCAAGCTAAAGAGAATTGGGACACCACTACCCCTTCACGGGAACGCGCAAAACGAGGGGTAGGGGTAAGGGGAAAGGCTAAGGGGTAGAATTGGGATTGGGTCTTAATGTGGGGCCAGATGCTTTGTCTAGGGTGGACAGACCATCTGCTGAAGATGCACCATGTCTGTCTATTGCCTCACAGCAGGCACCTTCGTTACCCTACACGTTGAATGAAGTAATCAAAAACCCAAAAAGCCGATGACGTTGTCAAGAACCTACTGGCAGACTTACAACGTCACTCCATCAAATACAGTTCCATCTCCTTTTGAGTGTCTGCAAGGGGTGATATAGAGGAAAGTCCTGTTAAAAAATAAGAGTCAGACGTTTCAGTTGGTGGTACCCCAATCCTTAACCAAAGAGTTTCTGCAGTATTACTATGATAACCCTTTAGGAGGGCATCTGGGATAGCTGAAGCCCCTCTTGAAGATCTTGTAGGTGGCATGGTGGCCGACAGTCAGAAGGGATGTATGGAAATACCTGAAAAGCTGTGAAATCTGTCAAAAATACAAACCCAGTAATACCAAACTTGCTGGACTGTTACAATCTACTCTCATCACTCAACCGGGACATACATTCGGGATCCACCCAATGAGACCGCTCCCTTGTAGTAAGAAGCTCAATTCATACCTATTGGTTATCGTGGACTACTATACAAAGTGGGTGGAAATGTTTCCATTGAGAGACGCAAAGACCACAAAGATTGCAAAAGTTCAGAGGGAAGATATCTTCACTCGATGGGGTGTTCCGAAATACCTCGTCAGATAGGGGTTTACAGTTTCAGTTGGTGTTCAGCATCCTTGCTGATTTGTGTAAAGGTTGGGGGGGTGTTCAAAAAATGACTACGAGCTATCATCCACAAAGTAATCTGACTGAAAGAGTTAATTGTACAGTCAAGACTATGATCGCTTCGGTTTTGGGAGATCAACATCAGACCTGGGATCAGTGGATTCCAGAGTTCAGATACGCTATAAATACAGCTTAACATGAAACTACTGGGAGAACCCCAGCAGAATTGATGCTGGAAAGGCAGATTCAAGGTCCGTTAGAACGTCTTATACACCATGCACCGTCACCTGATCAAGATGTTTATTAATTTGTAGAAAGACTAAAGATAATGACCGAAGATGTTTAGGGTAGAATGAGGGCGAACCAAGCCAAACAGGCCAGATATTATAATATTTGGAAGAAAAATGCGCAATTCCAACCGAGGGATCTGGTTTGGATTAAAACTCATCCTCTTTCTAGTGCTCCTAACCAATTCTCTGCTAAGCTAAATTAAAATACACACAGTGTGAAATAAAAGGAGATTTACCTATGTTGTTTTTAAAAACACTATTTATTGCCTTTGCATAAACTGTTCCCTGTTTACCTGTCATGAGTGACATTATGTATTGTAGAATTCCCCATATGTCATTGTTGGAACTTGGAGCAAAGGATGTTGTATAAAAAAAAAAAAAACAGTTTGATTCAGGCTTGGAAATCAGGCCTGATTGTCTCATTCATTGAACTGACTCGAGGGCTTACACCCTCACAATAAAAGGGGGGGTGGGGATGGTGGGAAATTCATTTGACTCTCTTCCTATATACTTTGGCCGTAGATGTTCGAGGACCCTTCAGGCAACTTCGTAAATGATTAATAATCTAAGCAATTGGGCTTTCAGGGATCTCTCCTCATGAGACTTTTGAATGACTGGTCATGTGGTCATGTGTTCACCTCGGGACATCCTGCTTGCAGCCAGATGCACAAATTCCGTAGAGACAAAGACATCTCTGGCAATTAATGCATACGAATGAAAGACAATCTCTTAAAATGTTAGAACTAAGGTGGATATATCTTTGAATAATATGCCATAGGTTTCCTCATGTGCTGTGCTTATTCCAACCAACCAGGTTGATGAATGTGTTGTCTTAACCCTTATAGCAGATTAAAATGATCTGTATGTGTCTGAAAGGTTTGATGATCGGTATTAAACAAAACCTTGTTACATTTGCAATACGTTGGTGTAGATGAAAAACTGGTAGTACATACAGTATTCGTCTTGTAACATTTGATGTAAGATGGTTACAATCTTACAAGAGATTTTACCATGTGAAATCAAATGCAGTCTGTTAATGTTTGACCCTTTGCAATGCTGGTACGGGGCATGGCCCCGCCCTTCATGGCAACTGCTCATTGGAAGACAGTGCCATGGGGATGGACTAAATCAGGTCACTTAAAAACTCGTTGCAGCCGTAAAACGTTGCTTTTTGCATTAGCTGGCTTGCCCCGCTGTTGCTTTCTGACCCCTTTTGCTTGCCCGGAGACCGCGCCGCCACGTGATTGGGTCACCACAAACTCTCCATGCAAACCTCTAAAGTTTCGGGACCCGACGAAACCTTACGAACTTCCGTGAACTGACAGTCCGTTACCCCGGTAACCCAGGACAACAACCTACTCTCACGATCAAGGGAATAATCACAGAACCCACCCAATGAGGAGCGGCGTGTTTCCTCAGGCCAGGAATCTCCAGTCAAGACCTCAACAAATTCGCAAGTAACACGAACAAATGTTGTCTCTTGCTGATCTGGTGCATATTGATCTTAAGCAGTTAAAGATAAGTCAAATATCTGCTTTTGTGGTTTCTCAGGTGTAATTCTAAGAACTAGTAAGAAGTACTAGAATTAATTTAGGACGGTTGTCTACTCATTTGGCATCCTCTGAACTGCCTCTGTGTGTGTGTGTGTGTGTGTGTGTGTGTGTGTGTGTGTGTGTGTGTGTGTGTGTGTGTGTGTGTGTGTGTGTGAGTGAATGTGTGTGTGCATGTGTTTGTTGTTTGCTTATTACATAGTTAGTTTCATGTATCGTAGTGTAGCTTAATAAATCTTTGTTCTCCTTTCGTAAGAACTGTGTTCTTGTTTATGTGCTTCTGAGTCATTGCCTCGAGTTGTAGATTTTGTTACGTTGCTAAAATTTAACCCGATTCTGTGTTATGTTATTATCGTTGGCCACGGAAATAATATTAACAAGATTGGTAAAATACGATACGGACAAATGGTAGATAAAGTGTGAATCTTTTAATCTGATTTAATCCGACTCAATTGAGTTGAATCAATGATTCAAATCTTCAAGATCCGAGTCATTGATATGAGCTAATAAACCCCTGATCGATCTTATAACGTAGGTTGATCCCCTACATCATTCATCACGTATTCTGTACTTTCGAAGTTGGTAGGCTACCGGAATATTTATGGAGGACATTTTCTCTTTATGAAGAGAGGGGTGAAAGAGTTGAGGAGATCGCGGGTCATCCTTACATCGCTGTTTTCGCCTGCGGGCTATTCATTGGACTTTCCCAGAATGGAGTTTCAGACTATTTGATTGCGATTGGGAAAGAGCCCCAGGACAGCAATAACGTGCTCCCTGTGACGGACTTTAAACCGGTGAAGCCGTCCATGTACACATCATACAGACTCTTACTCGTGGGTGAGAGCGTCCGTTTCCCACGAGCTGTTGGGCGCGTGTCTGGCGCAGAGATACCCAAGCCAAGGGGTCTTTGGTCAGCTCCGCTGCCCGGGTAAGAGCGTCCGTTTCCTGTGAACTGTTGGGCGCGCGTCTAGTGCGGAGAGACCCAAGCCAAGTGGTCTTAACCCAGCTATGCTGCCTGGTTAAGAGCGTCCGTTTCCCGCGAGCTGTTGGGCGCGTCTGGCGCGGAGAGACCCAAGCCAAAGGGGTCTTTGGCCAGCTCCGCTGCCCGGGTAAGAGCGTCCATTTCCCGCGAGCTGTTGGGCGCGCGTCTGGCGCAGAGAGACCCAAGCCAAGGGGTCTTTGGCCAGCTCCGCTGTCCGGGTAAGAGAGTCCTTTTCCCGTGAGCTGTTGGGCACGCGTCTAGCGCGGAGAGACCCAAGCCAAGGGGTCTTTGGCCAGCTCCGCTGCCCGGGTAAAAGCGTCTGTTTCCTGCGAGCTGTTGGGCGCGCGTCTGTTGCGGAGAGACCCAAGCCAAGGGATCTTTGGCCAGCTCCGCTGCCCGAGTAAGAGCGTATGTTTCCCGCGAGCTGTTGGGCGTGCGTCTGGTGCAGAGAGACCCAAGCCAAAGGGTTTTTGGCTAGCTCCGCTGCCTGGGTAAGAGCGTCCATTTCCCCTCGAACTGTTAGCCATGCGTCTGGCGTGGAGAGACCCGCTGCCCACCATGCGCAAGGCAAACACGGAAGTCTTAAGCTAGCTGTTGGTAGAACTACGTGTCGCTGGTGCACCCCAGCCACCTCGAAAATTGAACATGGCGTCAGGCGGTGGAACTGGGAAAGACTGGTGCCCACAAGCTATCTTTGAACTCAAATTCTTCCAGGGGGGAGAGGGTGGTGCACCAGAGCCAGGTGGGTCACCAACGGTACGTTTGGCTGGCACATGCAGTTGTCTAAGTCCATGGTGCCAGGCTTAAGTGTGGGGTGCCCGGGCACTGCTGGAGAACAGGTGTCAATCCAGGAGACCCTGCCGAGCCGGCGCTTGCCCCGGAAAGGGTGAGTACCCCCGGACAGAGTGAGCCTGGCTTCGAGGGTACAGAAGTCAATGGCTCCAGGCCCCTCTGACCCTCCGGCGTGGGAAAACAAGCCCCAGGGGCAGCGGGGGGTTACGGTCTGGCGCAGGCTTCCCAGCCCCTGTGTGTGCGCCTAGTGCCGCCCGCCCACCCACCCCCTGGGTTTATCCCCGCTTAGGGGTGGGCGATATGGAAAAAATATCATATCACGATTTTTTCTGGGGAAATCACGATTCACGATTTTTATCCCGATTCTTTTCCAAGTTGTTTTTTTAGAACTATTTTGCAAATTAAAAAGGTGCAATAGGCTTAGGCCTACAACCAACTAATGTCCCCATATAAAAACATACTCTTACCATGTATGTTTAAGAATATTTTAAATCAGGGCTCTGAACCGGATCAAGGAACGGAAACGAATGACATTTGCAGGTACAGAAACAAAAAAATTAAAACAAGATCAACTTTAATCGTTCTGAACAGAAACGTTTACAGTTAAACAGTTAATAACATTATTTTATCGTTTTCTTTTTGCTATATGAATTTGGGAGACAAAAAGCATTCATTTAAATCATGTGTACAAATGCGACGGTGGAGCATACAACATGAAATGCCCGCGAAGCAGACTTCATAAGCGAGAGTAGTTTCTGATGCGACGAGCTTGTCTTAAAGGTTACCGAGAACCTGCTCTTTCATGTA
Source organism: Danio kyathit (assembly GCA_903798195.1). NCBI lineage: Eukaryota > Metazoa > Chordata > Actinopteri > Cypriniformes > Danionidae > Danio > Danio kyathit. The sequence continues at coordinate 121,780 of CAIGQS010000088.1, forward strand.
TAAGGTATGTTTCGGTTTAAGTTATTGCTATTAAAACTTATATTTACACAAAATTTATTATTGATTGTCAATTGTTTTTAGATGGGTCTACATAAAGAAAATCCTTTTGTTAATATTTCTCTTATGACAAATCATCTGATAAATTGATCTGTATATTAAAGGATGAGGGGCAGATCATAAACATGATAGATAAAGTTTTGAATGATATGATATATTATCAAACCACCCAAGCATTTTCTATTCAGGGAGAATTACAGTAATTATTAGTCCTTATAAACAATCCATTAATAAAATACATTATTTACAAGGCTACTGAAGAAATAACCAAATATGCAATATGATCCGCAAAATTATCACAGTGAAATGAGGTAAGCGCTCATTTTTATATAAACTATAAAAGTCTGGCCGTGATGCGTATTTATGCCAGTCTATAAAAAGATAATATAGCTTGAAACACTTTAAAATTTTAGAGGAAGTATGTCAAGTTTGCACAACCAATGTTTGGTCTTATTAACCTGCTACCCATAATTAATCGTCAGCCTACTTTTTGATTACTTGACCCGCGGTTTAACGGCAGCACCAGCGGACATAAACGAGATCTGTGCATAACAGGGTTTTATGTGTCCCCAATATGCAAAGTCAAGAGAGTGACTCCATAAGGTAACGTAAACTGCACACACTTGATTATGTAATGTGTGAAATCGGGGATGCGTCTCACAGCGCAAAGTAGGCCTGTGCGATAACACGATATTTCATCGTGGACGATCATAATTACTGCACGATCCACTTTTTTAGAAAAATCGTCATATCGCCATATAGGGCTTAAAAACGTAAAAAAAATCCATTGGGTTCATTCAGAGCAGAATTGATATTTTTTCATATCTGTTCCTGCGTTCAGTATTAAACAAAACATTCCGAAAAAGGTTTTCTAGGAAAAAAAATACCGGTTAACATCGTTATTTTATTACAAAGTATTGCAGGGCTCTAGAGTGCCCTGATTTCTTAATGGTGCAACTAAAAATTCTAATCGAGGGGTAAAATTAAATGAACTTTAGATAAGTATTGTTAATGAAATATTTATAATATGAATTTGCTTTTGGTTTAATCTATACAGGCTCTGCGCTCTTACGCGCGCTCCCGCTCACCAGCTGTAGTTGATTGACAGACACCGCTTAAAGGCGCTACACACAGCCAGCCCCATCTACTTAATCCAGCGGCAAGTGCTGAAACACGCCTTCCTTTTTAAAAATTTCTTTTACTTTTTAAATCTCTTAAATTAGGCTAACATAATCACCCTCTGAGATATTAGTTTAATAGCGTTATGTGCTGTAGGCTATTGACAAACACTCCCTGTACAGATTATACACTGCAGGTCTACAGTTCTGATGTGTTATGAATTACATGTTTTAAATGACAGTGAGACATGCTGTATTTAGTTTTTATTGTAAAATATACATTGTAACCCAATACACAGTAAAATAATATTTTTTAAAGGCCTATTGGCAGCGTATAGCCGTTAAGCTTAATTAGTCCAAGCATGTTATTTGCACTTGTTTAATAAAAATCCTTGTAATTGTAACTATTACTAATGAAAATGCCTTTTAAAGGTTTTTTAATATTAATTAGGGATGTCCAGATCTAAATCTAGCTAATATAAAGCTTAAATTTACATTACATGATAACTGTGAAACACTGATTATTCTTCACACTATATAATCGTACAACCAAAAACATTGAATTAATGAACAAATTTTCAAATAAACGTATTAAACATTATAATTGATATTAAATAATGGTTAGTAGTTCAAACAAAAAGAAGAGCTCGCTGTTGCGCTAATAGGCCTAGTGAACTTGACGTTTGCTCTTCGTGAGAAAATGACATTATGATAAAATGTTACAGTGGGCCCAACTGCATATTGCACAAATAAATATTGCTTTTTGCATTTTATTTTATGCATTTACTATTGCATAAAGTGCATAGATATATAGTCTAATCAAATCAATCAAATAATAGAAAATGAAACAATAAATAGATAATGTCAGCAACAACGTGTGTGTGTGTGTGACGTTTGGTAGCGAACTATGACCTTATTTTAATGACAAATGTCTGATATACAGCTAACTTGCGTTTTTATTTAATTTATGCATAGCCAGTGAAGCCTGCTAACTGAGTGTGGTTCAAATGATAGAATATGTAAACTTGTATTATTAAATAATAATATTAATTCAAACAAAGCATGGGTGCTGATAGCAGAGGACTTTTATTTTGAGGGCATCATCACGAGCTCAGATTTGGCTGACCAATCAGAGGAAAATGGGCGTTTCAGCACGCCTACATGTGTATAATGAATTTTAAAGTCGTTTATCCGTTTTCCTACACTAAAATCAAAAAACGAAAATAAAGCCAAAATCTCGTTTTTTTTTTGTTTTTTTTTTGTGAGCAAATGAAAAACTGAAAAACTGCCGTTTTCTTCAGTCATGGCAATTTGGGTAAATTAAAAAATCTAAATCAGTCTAATATCGTTATTTGTTTTTTTCTTTTTTTGATCTGAAAGCAAGATCAGAAAATCGGATAAAGACTCATTATTCATGTATATGTCCCCCTCACTTTTAGAGACAGACCATTTAGAGACAGATGATTACGAATGTAAACTTTTGGAATTCATACAGCTGCCCCCCCCACTTTTAAAATGCCCACTCCGCCCCTGGCTGCCGGTTAATCCGCGGGTCAATTAATCAAAAAGTAGGCTACATGACGTTTAATTATGGGTTGCAGGTTAGTAAGACCAAACATTGGTTGTGCAAACTTGACGTACTTTCTCTAAAATTTTAAAGTGTTTCGAGCTATATTATCTTTTTATAGACTGGCATAAATACGCATCAGGGCCAGACATTTATAGTTTATATAAAAACGAGCGCTTAGTCTACCCCGTGCGGATGCATATTCAGTTATTTCTTCAGTAGCCTTGTAAATAATGTATTTTATTAATGCATCGTTTATAAGGACTAAGCTGTTAATTACTGTAATTCTCCGAATGGAATATGCTTGGGTGATTTGATAATATATCATATCATTCAAAACTTTAGGCTATCTATCATGTTTATGAGCTGCCCCTCATCCTTCAATATACAGATTGTAGGGCCTTGCACACGTAATACACAATTATGTAGTGCGTTAACTTTAAAGAGCCACTATTATGGGTTTTTGAAAATGACCTTCTATGTAGTGTGTAACACAGCTCTAAGTTAAGTGAAATATCCAGCTAAAGCTTAAATCTGAAAGTGGACAGTGTTTAAAACTATTGATTCATCTATAAAAGAGTCGACTCAGTGGTTTAAACGAATCATCTTGATAACGATTCCTTAGCTGTTTCGGCGTTACGTAGACACGAAACATAATGGTGGCGCGCAGACCCGCAAATTTAAACCTGCGGCCCCGCCCACTAACACAGCAGCTAAGAGAGAAAAGGCTCGTTTGAGGTGGCCAAAATCTGCGCAGAATCGATCACCAGTGATCACCGCAAGATGCATGCCGGTTAGAAATGTGTCCGAGTTGCGTCCGCCTGGCTCTGATGTCACGCTGACGTGCGCCAAAAAACTCTCGCGATCGCGAGGCGGGTACCTCGGATTGAGCAGTCGGCAGCAGTTGCTCTCAAAAGACTGCGCCCACTAAAAGCATCATGGGAAACGGCTGGCTGACGACACAGCTGAATGCTCATTGGATGAGACTGACAAACTACACGTTATTACCTATGTTGTTTTTACTAAGATTTATCCTGGCTTTGTTGTATACCTTTTTTGTATTTTCGTTGATAATGAAAAAAAAGTCAGAGCATTACATATGGTTATTTATTTAGATTTACACGCAAATAAAAACAAAACACACCTTTGTAAAAACCTAATGTGACCTATCTAACATAACTAAATGTTACATATAAATAATTAGGATGTGCATGTGCTGTATTTTATTTCTCTCTCAGTTTAAAGTCCTGTTTGTTGTCATTTTCACTGTTTGTGTGAGTTTTGTATTGTAATTTTTATGCAACGTTATTCCATGAAAGTCAATCCAAAACATGCATATATGCATACATACAAAGGTAATCAGACTGTTTTGCCATTATGCCTATGCTTCATCTTTGTGTGGTTTCATAAGTGAAAGGGGTGTAGTAAACAAAAAAAACACACACACACATGTATGTGAAGTCAAAAGTTATGTTTAATAGATCAAGAACATTTTCCCAGCATTTCCTACAGCCCATAGTTTTTATTCTGGTGAAAGTCATGGGCTGTTTATTTTAGTCTGGCTGGAGTAAAAGCTGTTTATAGGCCTAATAAACATGTCAATATATTTAGCCCCTTTATAACTTCTTTATGTCTGCAGAACAAACCACTGTTGTCCAATGGCTTTCCTCATTTATCTTTAACATAATTAATCTATAGTTAACTCTTTAAATTGCACTTTAGGCTGAATACTAGTATCTTGCAAAAAAACTGTATGTAAAATATATAATATAATACTGTCATCATGGCAAACACTAGACAAAAGAGTTAGTAGAAATTAGTTTATAAAACTGTTGAAAACAAAATCTGTTAAACAGCATTTTACATATTTGATGCAATACCATTTCTTTAAACTTCACAAGAGGCTTATAATTTTGTCTTTAGTTGTATTTCCCTTTATACCTTCTAATGCCCTCTATAGAAAGTCTGAAATGACTATAGAAATGGACCACTTGTTCAATAAAATGCCAAATTCTAGGGACATTCCTAGCGAATCAAATAAACAAACATTTGTCATGACCTGTCACTCAAAAGCATCTTGCTATAACTACTTAATTTATAATGTAGCCAAATGAGATTTCTTGAAAGCTTTCTTGCTGTATAAGCTGTTTATTTTGTCATTCTTTTAACATTTACCACTGTTGAATATACAGATTTATATTTTAAATAAACCTTTTTAAGTAATGAGCCGTTCATCTTCTGTGATTGTGACCATCTTTTTGTAAAAACAGTGATATTTCAGTTGCATCCACTCCCAGATTAAAAAAATACTACAGTAATTTATAGGAATACTATAGTGTTTTTGAACCATATTATAACAAATAGCCTATTTAAATTCTATAGTTGCTCTGGTATCACAACAACTAAACATAACCCAATACTGAAAAAACATGTTCAAAAACACTATAATATTTACTATAAATCACTATAGTATTTTTTAATGAGGTCATTCGTCCGCGATAGAAAACGCGAACGCGATCTCCACCACTGGTGACGTTTCCAGGCGGCAAAACAGCGAGATTCGGGAGGTGTCCGACTTCTGATGTATTTTTTGAGCCCTCCTCTTACTGCAGCCACCTGCTCTCATCTACAATGCAGTCAAGGCGAGGCGCACCTCAAACGAGCCTAAAGATAAACAGATCCTGAAGTCATGAGTCATGAAGACGCTGTGCTTAGCTGGATATTATTGGAAGTTTGAGGGAAAGTTCGTGTCATATTCTCTACCCAAAGATGAAGCTGTGAAGAGTCAGTGGTTGAGGTTTATTTTTGCAAAAAAAGAAGGATCAGAAAAGACTACTGATGTATGAGACTTTGACAGAGCTCCACAGGAACTATCAATACACAGCTCATGGATTATTCCTCCATTTTGTAAAGAGGGTTGGTGATTGTTGGGAAAAGCAGAGTACAGATAAGCCATGACAACATATAACACTTATACATATCGCGACTAAAACCACCCTAAAAACGTGACGCGTGCCTCTTTCTTTGCGGATTTAAACGTGTTTGTGAGCTTGCAATCCTGTCGTTTGTCATTGCTATGACTACTGTCAGCTGTTCTTACACACGTGCGGCGGTCAAGGTTCAGTATAGTTCAGCTTTTGCCACTGTGGGGATTAATACTGAATGTGTGTCATTGTTAAAAACAGAACAATATGCTAGTGCTCATGCACACACAAAAAATCCGGGAGACTGGGGGAAAGTGAGGACCGGGAGGGAGGAGGTGCACGTCGCGGATGAACGGGAGAACCGGGGGAGTTCACGGACGCCGCCCTCACTATTCTATGGAGGCGCCGACCCTAATAACACTGGTGAGAACTGGGTACTGTATTCTGTGGTGTCAGTAACTAATGTGAAGTTGTTTCTTTAATATACATTCTTATGTATTCTGTTTTTGAATGTTTCTGTTAAGGACTTTTATTTTTGTGTTGTGTCCTCTGAGGAGGAGGGTAATGTGTGTGTGTGTGTGTGTGTGTGTCTGTGTTTGTGTGTGAAAAAAGAGCAGGTAGAGCAGAGTTGCCAGATTGGGCGGTTTCTCGTTCAAATGGACTGTTTTTAACTCGATTGTGCGGGTATAAACACTTACCGGTTTTTCACGACTGTCACAACCGTGTTTTCCAGATGAGTGGGCGGGGTTTTTTTTGCATTTTGGCGGGTTTTGGATAGTTTTTGGGCTGGAATCAGTCAGCTATATCCCAGCCGGCATTTCAACGGTGATTCAACGTTGAATCAACGTCAGGTCTATGGTTGGATCAACGTTGAATTACCTTTCGATTTTGCAAATTGGATCAACGTTTATATAGTGACGTTGTTTCACCGTCGGATCACCACCGGTGATTCACCGTTGAAATCACGACGTTGTTTCACTCTTACCTTCTTCATGGGTGAATTTTGGTCGTTTTGTAGACGTTGAATTAAGGTTGAATTACCTTTCGATTTTGCAAATTGGATCAACGTTGATATCTTGACGTTGTTTCACCGTCGTACATTTCAACGTAAGTTTAATAGAAATTACATACAACACAAAGTCCAAAAATAGGCTATAGCAAACAAATTTTTACTAATAAAAAAAACAATACAAATACACAACTAAGCCTGTGTATCAATTTATTCAATACACCACATTATCATTTATTCTAAATATACAGCAACATTTACAGCATACAATCGTTCATTAAAACTATGCAGGTTACTGTACATGCAGTACACTCAAATACACAAACATTTAAAGGGTCACTTTTTAATTAGGTTGCATGAGTTGTTAGTTCATATTTACTAACATGAACAAAGAATAAATACTTGCAGCATTTATTAATCATTTAATTAAAGTATGTCCCAATGCTATTAAAATAAAAATGTATGCTTGTTAACATTAATACACTGAGCTGACATGAACTGTATTTCCTTTATATGAAAGACGTTTTAAATGTATTGTTCTTTGTTCATGTTAGTAAATACTGTACATTAACTAACACAACCTTATTGTAAAGTGTTACCATCTTCAGAAAGGCAGATAATAACTAACTAAATAACTAAACTGTCACCACACAGTCTCCAAAATACAATTCTGTTTACAAAGTTTACAAAATACAAAATTTTAAAGTGGCTGCAGTAAAAAAATCATAAAACATCACCCACAGCTAAGAATCACAAGTAAAATACATTACATCTGTTTAAGGTTTTATATGTTGAGAGAAACGCTTGAGGTAAAAGCTGGCACCGGGGACAAAAAATTAAATGTAAAACACTAAAAACATCTATATCTGTCTAGCAGTTAAATACATCTTTTATTCTCAAACACCAGGTGAGTATCCTACAAAATCCATAATGAGGTTTGCCACTCCAATTCATTGTGAATGAATGACTTGACTTTCACAATAGTGAAAACTCCTGCTATAATCTATAAATCTGACATTGCACCTTCACTTTGCAGGTCTGCATGATAAATATTTAGTTGTTTTTCTCTTTTTGCATAAAGTACATCTATTGTGTTTAGCATTACTGCAGCAAAACTGAGCACCTGTGACAGTGGAACATCAAGAAAATGTGTAGAATATATGATTGGATTCTCTCTCACAAACACAACAGTTACACCTTGACATGTTCACATCTATTTGACTTATTATAGCCTATAACTTAAATAATACAACAGTAATTTGTTATTCCATTACTTTTAGTATCATTAAAATTGCATGTTCACATGGGTCCTACAATGATGACTCACGTTTGTGAATGTAGGACTATTCACCTAGTAGATAAATTTCATTATTACATTGGTCTTTAAAAAAATGTCACATTAAGTATTCACATAAGTTATGTTATTAATTACTTGTGTCATCCCAGAGACCTGTTCATCTTCAGAACACAAACTAGAATATTTTAGATGAAATGCTCCTCATCCTCTACAGACAGCAATGGTCCAGAGATGGTCATAGTCCAGATAAGGCACAAAAAACATTGTCAAAACATTCCATGTGACTTCAGTAGTTCAACTGAGAACATGCCAAGCTACAACAACACTTTAGTGAGGCAAAACAAAACAGTAAATACAAAATTGTTTGCGTATATCTCTCCCACATTAGATCAGCGTGTGTGTTTACTATGAGCAGTAAGCGCACACCCTAACCTGTTGTGTGTTTACTACGAGCAGTAAGCTCACACCCTGGCCTGTTGTGGCAGAGGCAAACAAGTTATTTTTACAGTACTTTTGATGCACAAATGTGTTTTTGAGTTTTGTATGATTACAGTTGAACCACTGAAGATAGAAGCAATGTTTTGACAAAGTTTTTAGTTCCTTTTCTGGACTTTAAACATCTTGGGATACTTGCTGTACATGGAGAAAAAGAAAACTATAGCTTCATGGCAAATGAGTCAAATATCACATCGAAATCCCCAAAACAGGCACAAACCAATGTTTAGTTTGGAGAGAGAGAAGGGAGGAAGAAAAAACATTTGCAAATTCTAAAAATAACTGGTGCTGTTATTTTGCTCCAGTGACACCTTCAGAGAACACTGTAGTCAGACATCCATAGAAAAGCAGAGAGTTTGGTGTGGTGTAGCAGAACTGCAATAGACGTCTGTCCAGGCTGACACTGGTTTAGGCCATCGGTATGTCCTTGATACCCTCAACTGGAGCTTCCAGAAAACCTGCAATAAATGAAACACTAGGTTACAACCAAGTTGGTATCTGCTATTATACAAATTGAAATTCAAACTCAAATTTATTTTTAATTGAATACAAATTTGTCCTATAAAATCGTCACATTCAATAATATTGACTCATCCATCTGAATATTCCTACTTCACTGATCTTGTTTGGGTTTCATTTACATTTAATTTGATAAGATTAATGATGCTAAATTTCTATTTTTAAATTGAACGCACATACAAACCACACACAATTAGGTACTGCTACGAGTAAACCGCAGTATACAAGAGAGACAAACAGACACAAAGGAAAACAAAACACACACCAGAACATAGTATAACAATCAATAAAGAAACGAGGACAAAGCTGGTTTGTGAACACAGGCAATTATAAACAGAACATTATTTACCGACCAAAGAAAAAAGAAACTTGACATAAAATGAACTTAGCAAACTTACATACGGGCCTTTTCCATTCAATGCTGTGTAGTGCGCCTCTAGTTAGGAGAACATATCTAAAGTAAAAGGAAACAACAACAGTGAAACAACAGTAGTTCCCTTTATAATAATTATTATATTGCATGTTTAATATATTATTGATAAAATTGCTCAGTAAAAACTTAAGGTTATTTGATAACTATTTCTCAAAGTCACAATGTGTAGCCAGCTTTTTTTAGGATAATTCCTATAGTCATACATAAGATTTATCAAGAGGAATTTGCAACCAGCAAACAAAAAGTTGGAGAAGAAAAAATATTAACTATAAGAGACTCGAAGAACTAAGAGAAGTGAAGAATTAGGTGTGATATCATCAGGAAGCCTTTAGTTATCACCGGTGCCAGCATTTTCCAGAATTCAAATTTCAGATTCTCGAAAAAATTACTTGGCTGCAGTAAAGAATCATGAAACATTCACCACATCTAATAATTACAAGTTGTTGTAAACCATTACACGTACTGTAAAAGCTGTTTAAAGCTTTTTAGACATACAGGTTGAGAGAAACTCTAGGAGCAGCACTTTTGCAAAAGCCTGCATGTAGGACAGAGAAAAGGGATAGTTCAAAATTTAAATTCTGTAATCATTTACTCACCATGATGAACAAAAGAAGATATTTTGAAGAAAGCTGGAAATCTATAACCATTGACTTTTACAGTATTTGTTTTTTTCCAACTATGGATGTCAATGTTTACAGGTTTTTAGCTTTCTTCAGAATAGCCTCTTTTGTGTTCAACAGACTAAACTCATAATGGTTTTAAACCACTTGGGGAGTAAAATGTAAGTAAATTTTCAATTTTGGGTGAACTATCCCTTTCAGTTTGAAAACACCAGAGATCTTATGTAGACCCTTTTCACAAGACAGATGATGCGTTTCATTTGTCATCTTAATCCTCAAGTTTTTAATATTTAGATTTTTTTTTTTAAATAGCATGTTTATTTGTTTTTATGACTTCTCAATGACATCACATGTACTGCTGCTACACATATATCACTATTTTTTTAAGAATACAAATTTCACTGTAACGGGTGTTGTTGTTTTGCTCCAGTAATACCTTGAGAGAACACCGTAGTAGTCAGACATCCATACAAATCATTGGCATGGTGTAGAACTGCAGTCTGTCCTGGCTGACAGGTTTAGGCCATCTGCATGCTCCTCATGCCCTCAACTGGACCTTCTAGAAAACCTAGAAAGTTAAAACACATTACACCTCTTATCTGCTACTGTACAAAGTGTAATTCAAGCATTCATTTCTGACTAAATACATATTTGTCCCAAAATATTGTCACATAGCATAACCTCGCAACATAATATCACAATAATAATATCAATAAAACAATATAATATCACACAACATAGCCTAACAATCAATAAACAAACAGATTAGAAAGAGAATATCACCAACCAAAGTACCAAGATTTTTAACAGATAACTTAGTAAACTTACATATGGACAAAGCCTTTTCCATTCAATGCTGTGCAAGTTAGAGCGTCTCTGACAGAGGTAAAGTTGGTTTTATATTCGGATATTCTCCTTAATAATATAATTTCATAATTATTATTTGCAAATTCTAAACAGGGAAATCATATAAGTAGCCAATGACTATCAAAGTACAACACTGCTTACAGTCAATTAGATAGTGTTAATGTTGTTTTAAAGTCATACTTGCATGCTAATTCCGATCGAATATTCAAAGTACCATGGTAAAAAATATATAGACATCTAAATGAACGAATGTGCGAATATAAAACCAACTTTACCTCTATCGTCTCTGGAGTAAGTTACATCTCTACAAGTAAACAACAACACAACAGTGAAACGACAGCAGTTCACTTTGTAGTAACAATACAGCGTATAAAAAAGATAGTGTCTTATAACGTTGCTCAGTAACTTTAAACCGCGTTTGGAGTTTATCGATTTGAATTTGCCAATTAAAACAGGTAAAAACACTAATATAGACTAAAGTTAAACATGTAGCATTAGCTCGAGATTAGCTGCTGCGTCACCGGAGCGCAAACAAGACTAAAAACCAAACTGGAAAGTTTTAAATGCTTCAAAATTCGAAACACTACAACTCAAAAGTCACCTTCAAGATTAACTGTGTGTAAAACAAGACTGGGGATAAATAAAACATGTAAAGCATCGAAAAACATGCTTACCTCTGAATTCTGTTGCACTGCAGGTGTCCGTAATTACGATTCAAACTTCCCATGAAGCGCTGCGCGTGGCCGCGTGCGCCGAGTCCTCCGATGATACCATGGTAACCACCAAAAACGTTGTTGAAAATAGGGTGAAGCCACGACGTTAATTCAACATACAGATCACGATTAAAAAATGTCAACGTTGACTTGTTTAATGATTTCTGTAACTTTTTTCAACCATTTATCATTCAACATTGTTTCAACTTTGAAACAACAACTGACGTATTTTCAACCGCATTTCAACGTTGAAGCCTGGTCATATGCAGGAAGTTTTTTCAACCGTTGAACATTAAACGTTGTATCAACATTATTTCAACGTTAAAAACACACCTGACCTTATTTCAACCATATTTCAACGTTGAAGGTCGGTCGTGTGCCGGCTGGGATGTGGCAACACTGAGGTAGAGTGTGACAGGCTAGGAGACGCGTGTCGATTTCCTCCCAAGTTCTTGGAGTTTTTGCTTAATAAAATAGTTAGTCGTCCGTATTTTCAAGCCGATCGTCTGTATTTACATTCACCCACTGCCGAAATCCATGCCTTACACTAATATGAAGCGTGTATGCACTCTGACTACTTCTATATTGTTGATAAGCTGTGCATTTCACTCTGTCTCGTGCTGAACGCTGTCGACCAATTGCAACAGGCTGTCATTGGTCCAATCAGCACAGATTAGCTTCGCGCTAAGGAGGGGTTTGGGAACAAATGAATCACTGAAAGATTCATATGGGAGTCGCTGGGAAAATTAGGTAAAAATAAATGCAGATTATAATGAAAGTGTTTTTTGACCTTGCATGCATATTAGACTGTTGCTGGAGACCCTTACAACCAAAATATGACCCTATTTAATGTATAATAGGGGCTCTTTAAATTAGCTCAAAGGGAATATAACAGAACTTAAAGCGGCTCCAAAAGAATCAACTCTCTTGAACTGAACAAACGACTCGTCCAGCGCTGACAGACAGAGCTGTTGACTCAACAATGAATATTGCTATTCAAACTAAAGTAAAAACACTTTAAGCAGGGTAACAAGATCTAGGTATAACGCATTAGATTCATAAGTATACACAGGCCACTTTCCTTTCAATACAAAAGAGACTTTATTGACTACAAACAAAACTAACAAAAACACACATACACACACGCATTCATACTGGTTGCAGACAAGGAATAGAAGGAAAGAAGAGTTTAGGAGAGATGTGATGTAAAACCTCAAGATGTAAAACCTAACCAAGCAAACCAAATGATCAATTCAACCTTTACTGTGTCTTAGACAGGGTTATCTATCATTTAACATGATTAGCAGATCATACACCAGTTCAGCAATGGATCTGGAGATGTACTTGCGTTCCTTAGTGATGTGGGGAAGTCCCTCCGTTGAGCTGGATTCCCACATGAGTTCGCTGGTGGTTGGCTGGTCGTTGAAGTGACATCTTTGAGGCTGCTGATGACGTGAAGTCCAGTAGTTTAAGTTAGAGACGGCCAACTGTTGTCGTGTTGACGGGTTTCGCGACGCAACTTAACTAGACTCTCGACGGAAAGAAAAGAAAGAAGAGTAAACGGAAGATGGGGAAGTTTGAGGCTAGACTCATCCCATCTTGGTGTCCATGTCCGGCTGGACTGGACCTAGAGAAGAGTTGTCCTGGATGTGGAGCATCTCCACTTCTCAACAGCTGCTGCTGGTGCAACTCTATTGGACTGGGCAACTGTACTCTGCTCTGCTCGCTCAGACTCTGCTCATCTCCGCCCGCTGCCATCTTCTGCTAAGAGAATGTTTGGGGTGATGGGTTTTAACCACCAATGTTTCCGACCCCTAATAGAGCTGGATCAATAAGGCATTGTCCGTGGATCTGCGTTGCAGTCCCATGTTAGCACATGCAACTTTGGCGTGACTCACTCACATGAGCCATGGTGCTTAGACATATAGCATTAAGCATACATTTATAATATTATCGTGATACATTTTACATATCTATAATTAAAAAGGAATGAAAGAAAGGGAAAGGGTTTCACTCATTCATCTCAAATAACATACACGTAATGGTACGTTTGTGATAACTCAAAGCATAATGGTTACCCATGACTAATGCATTCTTAACATATACAGGATTCAGGTGTCATACAAGAGCAATAACATGACATTTCATTAAAAGTCCGCTATCATCGTTTTGAGGATGATCTGATTAACTTTAATGTTTGGTTAGATTATAAAATTCAGAGAGGATTTTGATTCTCTGTATTGGCCAGAGTCAGTCAATTCTCTGTCTTGCATGGGGGTTGAAAACCCCACTTCCTGAGGTCAAACACAAGTTCTTTGTTAAGAAATGTGTTCTCGTGATCAGTTACCCATTCGTCTTGAGTTAACTTGATCAGGATAGTGGGTCCGATGACACTTAACTGATGATGAACCAGTCATGTGGCCCTTCCTGCTCTGTACTGCAACAAATGTGGCCTGATCTTCTGATTTTGGTCAGAGACCAAAATGACTCTCGATCAAGGTGATTCTGATCACAGGTGTCGACTCAGTTATTGGTGTCTGCATCGTTAAGTCCCCGCAAGATCGATTTATCAGATGGTTTGTCATAAGAGAAATATTAAAAAAAGGATTTTCTTTATGGAGACCCATCTAAAAACAATCGACAATCAATAATTAGTTTTGTATAAATTCAAGTTTTAATAGCAAAAACTTAAACCGAAACATAACTTTGTACATGAAAGAGCAGGTTCTCGGTAACCTTTAAGCAGTGGCGGCTGGTGTTAAAAAATGTGGGGAGGGCGCAAACACCAGAAAAAAAATCTAACTGTTGGTAAAGTAAGAGTGTAAAAGCCATTTTTCAGGTGATGCATCAAAAAACTAAAATATGACTAAAGCATACAATAACTTCATCACAAATCAGTTCATTTTAGTTCAATTTGGGTTTATTATCAGTAATGAAGTAATCAAGATAATCAGTAAACACACACACACACACACACAAAAACAAATGTTGCCTAATCACTGGCCGGTAGCACTACTTGAAAATAAATTAGGCTCTCCTTTTTTTCTGGCTTGAAAATTTCTCAATAACCTTTTGGTTAAAGTCAGTCATCTCAGTCACCAGTCTCTTCTCTATTGACAGCATGGCCAATGCATTCAGCCTCTCTTGCGTCCTGCTGTTTGAAACAGCAAACACGGAAATAGTAAAAGGTATGACTTAACATCATAACCTGGCAGCCAACTCCGTTTGTCATAACAAGTGCTGGAAAAGCCCCGAATATTCGCGCGCTCGCCATCACTTGACTACCGGTGAATTTGCAAGGAAGGTCGATCTGGTCCAAGCTCCTTGATTCTTTTTTTTCTTCACCAAAATGTCTTGTGAACGGATATCTTTGCAAAGATACAACGGAATTTTCCTTCATCTCGAGAAAGCTCTTTGGTGAGAATGGTCCAATCACATAAGGCCAATCATATAAAAACAAATATGATTCGTTCTAACAACAAAAATGGGAGGGTTCGGGGCGCAGAGCGCTGTGCCCCAAAGACAATTTAAAACAGGCCAATTAGAGCTTATTGTCATATCACGTGCATTGAAAATGTTCGTGTACCTACATAGACACCCATTAGTCCGGCGCCCCGCACACATATAAAAAAATATTGTTCATACATTTTTTTTCAATAAATGTTAGTATGACTACAATAAATGTTAGAATGTTATAATTAAATCAATTTATTTTGTTAATATTTGTGATAATAAACATTAACATATTAAAGAGGTCTAACTTGAAGGGGGGCGGTGCCCCAGCGCCCTCTATTGACCAGCCGCCACTGCCTTTAAGACAAGGTTGCATCTTTGCTATTTACATGTCCACCATGTAAATAGCAAATGCGCCATGGAGTGACGCAACTGACTCTTAAAAGGAATGGGAGATGAGACTCTGATTGATTTATTCTCAAAACACACCTATAACTCACTAAAAGAATAAGCTCAACCCTGTTAGACCATGCGCCTTGGCGCAGAGCAGATTTTTCCGTTCTTAAAATTGCAAAAGTTTTCAAAAGGATTCTGACATCCCTTTAATGCTCTTGCGCCCTGCGCTTTGCGCCTAGATTGTTAAAATAGAGCCCTAAATGCTCATGCTTAATCAGTCATTGATAAGGTCTATCAGTTTTAAAGGGTTACCGACAATAAATCGTTTGAGTAATCTTTAGCATCCCTAGTTTAATCAAATGAAAAAGTAATGGCAATGTTATTAAAAGGCACACACAATCTATTAATTAATCTATCCAGTACAGGGCTCTAGAGTAACGTTTTGCATTGGTGCGCCTTTTTTTCTTAGGTGCACCACGCATTGCAATGAATGTATACATTTTTATATTTATATTAAAGATTAATAAGGCAAGAAAATGAAAATGATACTTTTTATATTTTTACAGAAACAAGAATATCTTGTGGTATGCACTTGTTTAATAAAAATCTTTGTAATTGTATTCAACATGCAATAAAGTGCCATAAAAAAAAACTAAACCGCATAATCTTTTGTATTTACAAGTAAAATTAATACTCGGCCTAGGCTATGCCTAAATCCAAAAAGTACTAAATAATTTATATATTTATAAATTACACTAATTAAACTAAATAACTATATATTAAGATAAATAACTAAAATAGGCTATATAATCTTATTCTCTGATTAAAACAAAAGTGATTTAGCAATGCCACACCACTGACATCGGAAACCGCAGTGAGCACTTTTTCCGAAGTTATGCCTTTCTTTTTTACTCTTAGTTTTTTACTCTTACTCTGTCTTTCAGCCAAAAAGTCTATCAGTAGGATATTCTGTAAAAATGCAATCAGAGCCAATGTTATGTTGCCTAAACGGCAAAAATTAAATTAATTGCATTTTTCGTTTGATAAAAATATACAGAAACTAAATAAAATCAAAAGGTGGCTAGTTTGTAATTTGTTTTAATATTAATAAAAAAACATGCTTAGACTGTTTAAGCGGCTATACGCTGCCAATAGGCCTTTAATAAATATTATTTTACTGTGTATTGGGTTATAATGTATATTTTACAATAAAAAACTAAATATAGCATGTCTCACTGTCATTTAAAACATGTAATTCAAAACACATCAGCAGAACTGGGGGCTATTTCATAAAAGTCGTTTAGAAAAGCTGGAATTAAAGTCAAAAGCCTGACTTCAGTGAGCCAAAATAAATGTCCACACTTAAATTGGTTCCATAACAGTAAGTTGAAGATCATTTGATCTAACTAGTCTGAGTTCAGTTTAAATAATCTAGAAAACTGCTTGTGCACGTTTCTGTTGTGAAACCTTAAAGGTCGATCATAGATACATCGATTATGTTGTGTGCTACCATGGCAACTTCGAGAACCTAAGAGCTCTGAGATGAGACAGCTGTTCAAAGCGAGTGAGCTGCATTAGTTTTTAGAGTTCAAACATATAATAATTTAAACATAACAATCAAATAATACGGCTTGCAAGAGAGAAGGCTAACAAGAAATTGCAGATCATCACAGTAGGCTACATATGTAGCAATATATTTTAAAATATAGGCCATTATTTAGGCCTATTAACATTAAATTAAATATTTGTGATAATAGATAGAAATTGTACTTTACCGCACGCGTGCATGAGAGAGAGAGAGAGAGAGAGAATGCGCGCTTACTGCCAGTTGTTGCTTGCAAGGAAAAGCTTTAATGCATTGCAGCCTCAATGTAACATACAAAATGTGCTAAATGTGAGCACAATAAAATGGCAATAAAGAGCTGTGCGTGATTTTTAATTTGCTTCCGAAACTGCCGCAAATAGCTGCTTTCTCTTTGACACTTGTGTTTCCCACGCCCAGTGGGAAAATATCTTTACATTAAAGTGAGCTTACTGCACGGCCCGGATCATCTCCCGATTATTCCACTCAGGGTTTGCAGCTTTAAAGTCATTATTTAAGAAATGTAGTCTGTTTCCTTAAATCAGTCAGTGCTTTCGTCTCCCCGTGTTGGCATGGGTTTCCTCCGGGTGCTCCGGTTTCCACCTCAAATCCAAAGGCATGTGGTATAGGTGAATTTGGTAAGCTAAATTGTCTATAGTGTATGTGTTTTTCAGTGATGGGTTGCAGCTGAAAAGGCATCCGCTACGTAAATCATATGCTGGATAAGTTGGCGGTTCATTACGCTATATATATATATATATATATATATATATATATATATATATATATATATATATATATATATATATATATATATATATATATATATACCCCTCACAGATCTTTCTTTTAAGTTAATATTTTCTACAGAATGCTTTACTATAATACATTTGTGCATATGCATTAAATTATTCACTACCAAAGCAAAATTTGGAAATACTCTAATTTAAAAACTAAACTGAAGATCACAGTGCAAAAATTAGTACACTCAAATAAATATGTTGGGGAAAAATGTTAAATACAATTTTAATAACCAGGAAAAAAAATAAATAAATCAACAGAACCTATATAAAATTTAGTTGAAAAAATTGCGTGAGACCAATTGAAGATCAAAACATGACCTCTCTGGACAGAAATTTAAAACGAGGACCAATTACTCACATTTTTAATGTCTAATCATCTTGTTTAAGTGAATAAAAACATATTCCCCATGTGCACCACTATCATTACATGCTATGTGCAAAATACAAATACTAAAAGCATATTATCAATTCAAATATTTTGGTGTACTGCAAGTAGAACAGAAACATCACTATCTGTGCAATGTTCATTTATATAAAAAAGCTTATCAGACATATAGTATAGTCATTTAAATAATGTATAGTTTTATACATTATATCTATCTTTAAAAAAAATCTTACATTACCAAATAAAACACAAACTACGCTACTGTGCAAAAAAGGGATGTCTCTCAGAAACTTTTAGAAGCTGTCATTCATTCATCCTCACCATACTCAACTTGATCGTAACATCTCTTTTTCGTCTCTTCTGTTTATATCATGTCATACCATTCATGGAATAAAAGAACAGCACCTTGTTTAACTTCATCTTTCGTGAAATAGAGTTGCTGTTTAATGTATAGTAAATCGGACTCATTCAAAGTAGTGTCGCTGCGCAAAAAAAACATGAATGCATGCTACACTTCCGACTGTATTACGTTTTTTTTTTCTTATAATGCAGAGAGGTTTGAGGTAAGGGACACTTTCATTTACCATTCACTGACAGTTGGACAGGCTCATGCAGTTCATCAAACTCCATCTTTTAAAATCTAAATCGGAAGCAGAATAAAAAAAAGTCTCCTCATAAAAGCCGACATATCAGCACGCTGCTACATTAAATACATATAATTTGATTCGCACCTTCGGATTGGTTCTCGGGATATAGCGGCTTTTGCTGTCAAAGGCAAATAACAAACTGTTATTTCTGAATGCGGTGATGCTGCGATTTTAGATGATTTCAAGCTAAATTCATTTTTGGCGGAAGTAGCGTTTAGCGGCTTTTGCATCTGAACTCTTTATATACAGTTGAAGTTAGAATTATTAGCCGCCTTGAATTATCAACCCCCCTGTTTATTTTTTTCCCCAATTTCTGTTTAACGGAGAGAAGATTTGTTCAACACATTTCTAAACATAATAGTTTTAATAACATCTCTAATAACTGATTTCTTTTATCTTTGCCATGATGACAGTAAATAATATTTTACTAGATATTTTTCAAGACACTTCTAAACAGCTTAAAGTGACATTTAAAGGCCTAACTATGCTAATTAGGTTAACTAGGCACGTTAGGGTAATTAGGCAAGTTATTGTATAGCGATGGTTTGTTCTATAGACTATCAAAAAAAATATAGCTTAAAGGGGCTAATAATTTTGACCTTAAAATGGCTTTTAAAAAATTAAAAACTGCTTTTTTTTGTCTAGCCGAAATATAACAAATAAGACTTTCTCTGGAAGAAAAAATATTATCAGACATACTATGAAAATTTTCTTGCTCTGTTAAACATAATTTGGGAAATATTAAATAAAAAATAAAAAAAAATCAAAGAGGGGCTAATAATTCTGACTTCAACTTTATATAAATGGGGCCTAATAACTGACTTCAACTCTATATATATATATATATACATATACACACACAGGAGGAAACCGATGAGGACTGTTAATGTCGGATGGGAATCCGTAAACTACTAAAAAAAATACTCATAAATAATGCCACAAAATCAAGTTTTAAGAACATAGTTATTTTAAAGTTAAATCGGCAGTTTATGTATAAGGTTAGCGCGTGTTTAAAAATGTTGGAAGATCCAGGCTGTCAACGGCAGCTCCATGAATGTCTCCCCCCAAGCGAAGCTTTATGTTGGCCAGACCATCTCAGGACCTGCCCCTGGATCTAATCTCTGGTCCCACTTTACATTAGGTGGCCTTAATTACTATGTACCTACAGCCCAAATTACACATTTGGTACATTGTACTTACATTGTAGCTTTATGTTCTTACATTGTACTTACATTTAAAGTACACCCATACTTAATATGTAATTACAATAGTGTACTTACATACGTAGGCTAAGGTGTAAGTACACATTTTGTAAGTACATTTTTTAAGTACACATTTGTAAGTACACAACATATTTGCAATAGCTATTTTTTTTTTGCAAACATAAATATTTTATAACTTCTATTACACAACAAAGAATTATTGTTTATGGTTACCGTAATGTGCGCAATATACTTATTATTCAAAGATGCAACCAATGTTTGCAGAATACGTAAATGTTAATTCAGTTCATTCATTTAACATTTTGTGTTAGAAAAGTGAGTCATTTATTTCTTACATTTTTTTGTGGTGTGCGTCTCACCTGTTGTTAATAATGTGCATAAATTGCACCATCTATTCAGCAAAATGACAATAAGGTTTAATTTGTAAACAGTAGTTAATATGCAAAAGGTTAGAGGAAATAGCAATGAACAATATATTTTATAGCATATATAATATTTGGTTATGTTATTGAAACGGTTCTCACTTATGTCATACTGCATTAAATAATGTAAACAAAACTTGATCTTACAAATCTAGTAAACTAAATGGTCAACAGTAACTATGCTTAATAAATTACATAGACAAATTAGTTGTTAACTCATGTTAACTAAGTAAATTTTGTTGTGAAGTGTGGGACCATTTGGACACTCAGGAATATGTACTTAATTACTGTGAAACTACTGTGTACTTACAATAAAAATACACTAAATCTGCCCTCTTAAAATACAGGGAGGAACCACTGTTGATACTCAGGATCTACCAAGTACTTACAATGAAAATACACTAAATCTGCCCTCTTAAAATACAGTGATGAACCACTGTTGATACTCAGGATCTACCAAGTACTTACAATGAAAATACACTAAATCTGCCCTCTTAAAATACAGTGAGAAACCATTGTTGATACTCAGGAACTACTGTGTACTTACAATGAAAATACACTAAATCTGCTCTCTTAAAATACAGTGAGGAACCATTGTTGATACTCAAGAACTACCTTGTACTTACACTGGAATACACTAAATCTGCCCTCTTAAAATACAGTGAGGAACCATTGTTGATACTCAGGAACTACCGTGTAATTACACTGAAAATACACTATATCTGCCCTCTTAAAATACAGTGAGGAACCATTGTTGATACTCAGGAACTACCGTGTACTTACACTGAAATACACTAAATCTGCCCTCTTAAAATACAGCGAGAAACCATTGTTGACACTCAGGAACTACCGTGTACTTACACTGAAAACACACTTAATCTCCCCTCTTAAAATACAGTGAGGAACCATTGTTGATACTCAGGAACTACCAAGTATTACAATGAAAATACACTAAATTTGCCCTCTTAAAATACAGTGAGGAACCATTGTTGATACTCAGGAACTATCAAGTACTTACAATGAAAATACACTAAATCTGCCCTCTTAAAATACAGTGAGGAACCATCCCAGATAGCAGGTAGTAATCGGCCCGAGCTCGGCTACCCTTCGGCGCCTCCGGCTCCGACTCGGCATCGGCGAGTGTTATCTGGGCCGAGTATGGCCCGCAGCTCGCTCTCGCACATGTGTTTGTGATGCGGCTGTAAAGCCCTGGCCCGATTCCTGTTAACCATATCTGGCCCGAGTCTGTCTGTAGAGTCCGGGCCGCTGCTGGCAAGGACTCGGCTTGTTTAACTTTTGTCCTGATGGTGGCGGTAATGCTCCAAAAAGCTGGTTGGCAACCGCCTTAAAGATTACAAGAAGAAGAAGTTTTGGAACTCGTTTTTTCCGGTCAGAAAGGTAAGGTTTTTACTGCTTTTATACTGTATAATATGCGTATTTAGTGTTCAAAACATTTTTTCACAGTGTTAGGTTGTAACAGTGTTTAGTAATTTAAAACAATTTGATACAAAATGCAACTAGTTTTAAAGAAACACGACTGAAGCTAATTGATGTGTATGCTAACGTTACAAACACGTCTGAAAGTTCCTGTTACACAATGTTAGATTGTAACAGTGTTTAGTAGCTGAAAACTATTTTAATTATTTTAAAGAAACATGACTGAAACGAATTGGTGTGTATCTTAACGTTACGTTAAAGAAAGTTTCTGTAGACGAATCCGTTAACACTACCATGGCAAAATATGTGCTTTTTATTTCTGAGTTAACATTTTAATATACCATGGGTGTTGAAAAAATGATTTTACAGTTGTGTACTTACCCAACAGAAATAATTCTGAGTGATTATGTGTAAATAAAAATTAATCGTTTTGGATCTATAAAATATTATTGTTTAACTTGTTTATGCAGTGCATCACGAAAGTGATCTAAGCTCGATACTAATAGCTTCACAAACAGCTGAAATGGGTTTTGTTATTAGCTATCATCATCAAACATTTTCCACAATGTTAGGTTTACAGTGTTTTTAGTAACTTACAACTATCTGATCCAAAAGGTTTCTTATTTTAAATTTACTTTAAATAACAATTTTGGGCTTATGCTCAAGGGGTATAATGTTTGTTTTAGGCTTTTTCTGAATAGTCATTATTAATGTTTATAATGATTCTAGTGAAGATAAACATTTTTTATACACTTTTGTATGTTTGTTTGTTTGACAGTCCACAACAAGATCCTTGAGCATGATCAAAGAAGCTCGGCACAGAAGAGGCCAGTATATGTAAGTCATGGTTGAAAATTATGAGTTTTACTCTGTGAATTATAGTATTTAAATAGGGCAAGGGACAGTGTTGCTCAGATTTTGAAGCCTTTGCAAACTCATTGTAGTGATGACACTCCTCACTATCTAAAAGTCTTATATAGTAAAAATGAGGCCCCTAAAGATAAAGACTTTGATAACCTAGATGATTATGATATGGTGACATCTGAAGGCTCAGTTAATGAGTTCCATATTGTGGGGTTCGAGTCATCTGAAATGGAATTTGTGCCATCTTCATGGGTACAGAATGATAGATGTGCTTAACCATCTTACAAATCTATGTCTAAGAATCATAAGGCTGTCACACTGCATGAATCCCCGATTAAATCTTGTGCAAGCTTCATTTACACTACAGGTATTATGGCCATTAATTAACTTTGATAGTGTTTCAGGATTTGAACTTTTTTTGGGGGGAGGTTAACAACAATGTGATGTTTTATTATAGACACATATGCGGAAGCTCGACTCCCTTCCACAGGCAACTGTGATGTCTGACTTGCAAACAGATGAGGACGATGATCGCCCGTCATACACCAAAAGAAAGAACAGGTTTGTTTGCAATTATTTTAAACACATACTGTCAACATGATTTCATTGATCTATTACAACCTGCAATTTTTGCCCTGGCACTATACTAAAATAATGTTTTGTTTTGTAAATGTATCTGATCATGGGACATAAAAGACAGAACTATAGTGACAGTGATGAAGAAAAAATATTTGGAACAAAGGGGCTGGAAAAGAAGCAGATATGAAGATTTCAGAATTAGATGCAGCACCGCAACTAACATCACCACCAATGACTATGGAAGAATCCTTAAGGACACCATCAAGATGCACAGATACTGTACATTCCAGTGCGCCTAAGAACATTTACAGTCCTTGTTCCAGTGCAGTTGGAGATCAAGACAGAACTTATTGGTACTCATCATGTCTTTGTAAGAATTAAAGAC
The DNA here is from genome assembly GCA_903798195.1 of Danio kyathit. NCBI lineage: Eukaryota > Metazoa > Chordata > Actinopteri > Cypriniformes > Danionidae > Danio > Danio kyathit. Next base: position 145,575 of record CAIGQS010000088.1, read on the forward strand.
ATCACTACATTTGTAAAGGCTTTATGCAGCTAGAAAGTAAAGATCAACTAGAGAATATCAGCAGTATCTAACCCTCTGTTGTATTTACACAAGTTGTATAAGCTATAGGTTGATTTATACTAATTTGTTATTTTTCTTTTTTTAGCACCACTGTCTGAAGTGTTAAAATCACAAGACGACATAAAGCAGCAACTGGTCCTGATTCTCAAAAATCTGCAAAACCAAAACAGACATGATGAAATTCCAGATGTAAGCACATTTGACCTTCCTTTGTCCAGTTTGATTTGGAAAAGCTTGAAAATCAACTAAAGGACCAGCCCGAACAAATGAAGAAAATGGTAAGTTCAAGCTCTTGTGTATTTCAAAGTGTTTTAAGTTTATTTATTTATTTGATTTTTTTGCTTCGTAGGTAGCCTACTTAGGAATTATTGGTGTTTTCCACCAAGGAAGCAGTTTGGCGTATCCTGGGAAAGCTTTTGGCTAACTCCTTGGCCAAACAAATTAACTGGAGCGGGGCAAAACAAAAAGTGGCCTTTCGTGCACTCCCCCTTGGGACTGTCGTAGTCACTAAGTTGGTTTTAAATATACATTTCAATACAATTAGGGGCTGTTCCATCTGTGTATTTCTTTGAATTATTAACCAAAGGAACAAAAAGAAATCTATATATAGTCCCATTTAGGTTGTACTTATGTGAGAGCAAGCATGTTTATTTTTTTCTTTAACATTTGTACTTGTTCACTACTAATTATCTGTATATCTTTTGATCACAGATGCAGTGAGGACAAATATCCATACCATGCCACTGATGAAGAGGTGGAAAAATGCATTACAAGGTGGCTACAACTTGCTCCTGACAGGCACGGAGGAAGGAAGGAAAGAGAGAAAGCTAATGTGTCAAATATCTAAATCACTATTTTATATATATATATATATATATATATATATATATATATATATATATATATATATATATATATATATATATATATATATATATATATCAAGGTTTCCACTACATTCATTCTACCATGGCGGGGCGCCATGCCAAAATTCATCCCGCCACGACTACATTACAGCTTCTCATTCAAAACATTGACGATTTTTTAAATATCGGATTATAATCGCCCCAAAACGTATGAAAAGGTAAGTGAATTATAACAGCGCAAGCTTTTCTGTAACCGTAGTAGTGCTGTGCGTCATTTTTTAACCCTTTAAGGTGACATGCTGTCTGACTGACAGGTGCGTGATGCTAGCTTTCAGTTATGATGCTCTGCATACAACAAACAAAGACTTTATCTTGCTGGAGTTTATAGCCGTTTCACTTTACCTCAGGACGCATTAATGCCGCTCTGTAGGTCTATTGGAGACGTTCATAAATATTCCTTGCAAATCTAATAAAGGTTGGAGACAAATTCACTACGTAAACGCGCTAAATTGCACTTGAGCAGCGTATATTTGAGGGCGTCCTACCGCAAGCAAAAAGATCTGCATGCTCGTATTACTTAAATCCTATCTTGACTAGTACTGCGTCACATTTGTCATTGAAATAATGCCAAAGGTAGTTGGTAGATTAAAAGTCCTGCCGCCACAGCTGTAAAAAATCCTAGAGGAAACACTGTGTGTGTGTGTGTGTGTGTGTGTGTGTGTGTGTGTGTGTGTGTGTGTATATATATATATATATATATATATATATATATAGATATAGATATAGATAGATATGACAATATGCCAAATTCTGAAGAAACATCTTGAAACATTTTCAATAACTGTAATAATAATAAACAAAATTCTAAATATAAAATTGCACAAGATATATATATATACACACACACACACACACATCATCTCATGTTTTGCTGTTTGTGCAATTTATTCAAATTATTCTTTCAAGTTTATTTAAAAATTAAGTTTAGGTCTTTATACATCTGCAGTTTTATATTCATATATTTTTTTTTGTTTTATTGTTATTATTTTAATGTTTAATAATGTTTCGAGACGTTTCTTCAGAATTTAGCAGGTCTTTTTACAACTTTGACTTGTATATTTTACGTATTGTCATAAGTATTTGTAAGATGTTTCTTGCTATATCTTAAATTGGTTTCTATATTCAAGTTTATATAAAATTTACCTGTATTAAGATGTCTTGTACAATTTTTTTAAATTCAAATCTGTTGGGAAAACAGGGTTGTTTTGAAAACTTTTGTGTATGTGTGCAATTTCAGATAATTTTTTTTTTTCTATGAATCTTCCTGTGTATTGTGCAGTTTTATTGTTGTTTTTCTTGTGCACTACAAAAAAATTTATTAAATTTGAGTATTATTTGTTTCTTGCAATGAATAAACGTTTATCATTTATTTATTTTGTCCTTTGTTTGGTTATTTGCGTTATAGGATATGTATGCTGTTTGCATTTTATTTAAAGGTTAAACGCAGTGCCTACACTTTGTGTTTACATAGCCTGTGTTTGCTGTTATATCAACTCAAATGGTTGTAATACCATGTATCATGTATCAAGTATTAATGTAATACCAAAAGGTTTTATATCAAGGTATATGAAGACTTAGTCGCGCCAGCTCCGGGCCGCAATGCACATTACTCACGGGCCGATTCCGGCTCGGATGCGGCAGCGTCGGCTCGCCTACGGCCGCCGCATCTGGCCCGATTGATCGGGCCGGAATCGGGCAGTGAGTCCATAGGCATCCGGCCCGAGTACGGCAGCCGGAGTCGGGCCAAGGGGTAAGTCTCCGGCAGGCAAGAATCTAGCCGGAACTGGCCCGAGTGTATTTTGCTATCTGGGATTGTTGATACACAGGAACTACAATGAAAATACACAAAAATACCCTCTTAAAATACAGTGCAGAACTTGTGGTCCAAGGAAATAATGTGATACTAAACTGAAAAAAAAAAAAACAGGAAATATACATTTTAATACATAGAATTTACTTGCTAAATTTACAAAGATGACATTAAAAAAATCACATTCGTTTGTTATAGATAAGAAATGATAAAGCACTCTGGATCTACATATATTTACCCAATTTCTTAGTAGTACAACTTTTTATGTTCTTTATGGTTGCAAATTAATGGATTTTGAAATGTTTCCTAATGTCATGAAACAGTTGAGCAAGTACTCCTGCTTTGTTTTGTTTGTCTAACCATTGATACCATTGAATACATTTCAAATGTTCTTTCAAGAGCTGTGCTTTTGTTGCCTCTTTGCTTGTTGACCTGTGACTTGATGTTTTGCCATGCACGTTCTATGTGCTGTGTATGGCAACCAGTGTTTGGATTAATGAAGTTTTCTGCATGGTTCACAGTAAAATGGCTGTACCCATGTCTACGAAGAGCCTGAGCATATGCTCTCCAACACTCACTGAAAATGGTGGATCCTCTTCTTGCATGCCTTCTGATAATGGGCACAAGAGTCTGTCTTGAGCGGTTTTTGACTATCTTTAAAACGTCTGTGGCCCCTGATTTTCAGCATTCCAAACACCCAGCTGTTTCTTCTCCATGTAGAACAAAACGACCACGGTTATACTAAAAACAAAAATATATATATTTTTAGATAGCCACAGCCATATCACCCTGCAGCCCAAGACCGGTTACTCACTGTAGCTAAGCAGGGCTGAGCCTGGTCAGTACCTGGATGGAAGACCACATGGGAAGACTAGGTTGCTGTTGGAAGTGGTGTTAGAGAGGCCAGCAGGGGGTGCTCAACCTGTGGTCTGTCTGAGTCCTAATGCCCCAGTAAAAGTGAAGGGGACACTCTTTCGGATGAGACGCTAAATCGAGGTCCTGACTCTCTGTGGTCATTAAAATCCCATGGCACTTCTCGTAAAGAGTAGGGGTGTAACCCCAGTGTCCTGGCTAAAGTCCCTCAATCGGCACTTACCCATCATGGCGTCCTAATCATCCCCATCCACCGAATTGGCTCTATCACAGTCTCTTCACTCCACCAATACCTGGTGTGTGGTGAGCGCACTGGCGCTGTTGTCCTGTGGCTGCCGTCGCACCATCCAAGTGGATGCTACACACTGGTGGTGGTGTGGAGAGACTCCCCTCATGATTGTGAAGCGCTTTGGGTGTATGGCCGTACACAATAAATGTGCTATATAAATACACATTACATTACATTAGATTATAGGGCATACAGGAATCATGTTAAATTTAATACATTGTAAGACCTTTTTAAGACTCTTTTCTTACATTTTAAGACCTCGTCACCACTTATTACTATTTGTTTAAAAGCACATCTAACAATCTTGGGACAACTTATCAGTTCAACATATTTCAAAAGGTTAGGAAACGAAGCATAAGATAATTATTTGAGTTACTACCCCTTTGCAAATTTAATTCAAGCAAACTTTTTAGATTATTAAAAATACATGTATAATGAAAATATAATACATTGAAACGCAACATTCAAAACCTATTAATACTTTTTAAGGACTTTAATTTTCTCTAAATTGTTGTTAACTTTTTAAGAATTCACAGACATCCTGAATTAAGATGACTTCATCATTTAAAATTGATTAAGCCAAGTATCAAGTATTTAATTAACTTATAAAACAGTGAAATAATTTGTTTAATATATATATAGTTGAAGTCAGAATTATTAGCCCCCCTTTGATTTTTTTTCCTTTTTTAAATATTTTCCAAATGATGTTTAACAAAGCAAGGACATTTTCACAGTATGTCTGATAATATTTTTTCTTCTGGAGAAACCTTATTTGTTTTATTTCAACTAGAATAAAAGCAGTTTTCAATTTTTTATGAACCATTTTAAGTTCAAAATTATTAGCCCCTTTAAGCTATTTTTTTTTCGATAGTCTTTAGAACAAACCATCATTATACAATAACTTGCCTATTTACATTACCTGCCTAGTTAACCTAATTAACCTGGTTAAGCCTTTAAATGTCACTTTGAGCTTCATAGAAGTGTCTTGAAAAACATCTAGTAAAGTATTATTTACTATCATCATGGCAAAGATAAAATAAATCAGTTATTAGAAATTAGCTATTAAAACTATTATGTTTAGAAATGTGTTGAAAAAATCTTCTCTCAGTTAAACAGAAATTGGGGAAAAAATAAACAGGGGGGCTAATAATTCTGACTTCAACTGTGTGTGTATATATATATATATATATATATATATATATATATATATATATATATATATGAAGACTTCAACTTCATATATATATATATATATATATATATATATATATATATAAATATATATGAAGACTTCAACTTCATATATATATATATATATATATATATATATATATATATATATATATATATACAGTATATACATACATATACAACAGTTCTGTCTGGTTCTTGAATCTGATTGGCTGATAGCCGTGCGATATTCTGCAATAACAGCATTTGTACAGCCTCCTCACTCTACTGTATTACTCCGCCCACATACAGTGACAAGAAGACACTATATAGTTTGACAAATATTGCAGCTATTGGACAACATAATGTACTTTTAAGGCTTTTTAGTCGAGAATGTAGTTGTTTAGATTGCAACTATGCAGTTTATTTATAAGGATAGTGCCTATTTCCAAATATTTATAATTTCTAAATTAGCCAAAGACGGTTGACGTTGTCCATCCACAAGATAGCGCCAGGACCGCATAATAAGCCCCTGCTTAAAATATTAAAACAGCACGATTACAGCTGATCAAATCATTATTTAACTGGTAAGTGATATTTTAAGTCGATCTTTCTGTTTTGTATAGATTGCAACTATGCAGATTATTTATAAGGACTGTGCCTATTTTAATACAGTTACTTTCCTATCCTTATTCTCAACAGTGTTATTCAGGAACCACACCCCCGAATAGGCATGGACTGGTATATAAGATTCTGCAGGTATGATAACCTTGGATAAAAATATCACGGTTTTACGGTATCACGGTATTATGCTCACTGCTCTAAAATATATTATTTTTTAATGTCTGGGTATAAAGCAAAAACTTTTTTCCTCTTTAAAAACAATATATTTTATTTTTTTAAAGATTTATAATAGTTTGGAACAGTAAACGTCAGGCTAAATTATTCAAAAAATTAATTGACTTCTGCCATCTTCATTAGTTTCAAAAACACTGTTTTCTTTATACAATTTAAAATGGCATCTTTGGATATTTTTTCTGCTGGAGATACTGTTGTCCTAAAAAACAAACAAAAAAAGTAAATAAAAAAATTGTACATATACCTTAGAAACGGTATTACAGAAAATTTTGGCGGTTTTAAAACTTTGACTTTTCCAAACCGCGGTATACCTTAAAAACGGTTATTGTCCCATGCCTACCCCCGAACACCCCCTCCATATCGCAAACACAACAGCAGTCTGGTAGTGATTGCGCTGCTTTTTATCGGGGTTTATTACTGTGATATCCCGATTGCAACAAAGACATACTGTTGTGTGATATTGCTCATATATAAACCCTTGTTTTTAAATGTAATTTTTTTGGGAAAAAAGAAAATCAGTTGAATTAGAAAAATAGTGGCCAAAAGTTCTGGGTAGAGTTACATACTTAGGTTTTGCAAGAATACCACTCTTGCAACACCTAAACATAAAGATTGGCTTGAATATACTAAAATAAATGTGGATAGGACTGTAGAATTCTACACTGTTTTATGAAGCGAAGAGGCCAAATTGGAAATTCCTCAACTTTCATTATTGAGCAGAACTGTATGATTATAGAACACAAAAAAGCTTAATCGGCTAATCATCAGAACACTATTCCCTTATATATGGACTTAAGTAAAAAAAAAAAAATCTCTTTCTGTTTTAATTAACCTCATTTGTCCATGCTCTATTTACCTTTCTTTTATGTACAAACTAGGACTCATCAATAGAAATAAACTTGCGTCTTGATTTTCCACCCATTCTAAGACTTCTCTTCTTCATAATCTCTGTAGTGCAGCTATGCATATCTGAACAACATATAAGACAAATATTAATTATTGACATTTAGGAACTGGCATGTTTAATTGCCTTGTTTCCAAATGGATTACACTAAAGTATCAAACCTTCCTAATGGCATTTGTCATCCGGGAAAGTGTTTTTGAACTGCTAGCTATCTTATCCTCTAGCATGTCACTTTGCCTGAGTTGGAGACTTTGTGCAAACTGAGAATAAAGAGCACATCACAAATACTGCCTCGGTCTGCTCTAGGCTGTACAATTATTACTGACATATGTGTATACTACATCACTGTACAAATAAATAAGATTTTTTATTTTTTTTTTATAACCACTCATCGGTAAATAAATTCCAACCACTTAATGAGATTAAGGATGCACCGATACCATTTTTTTGGAACCGATCCGATCTCGATACCAAAATTCTGAGTATCGATCGATACCGATCCGATCCCGATACTGAGCCGTTTTTTTCCGCCAAAGCAAGGATGCTTAAAATAACCGATTAACCGTTAACTGAAAGGGTGCGTTTGTAACCAATAAATGGTATCAGTTAAACAATTAAAAAATATTGTTTTATATATTTTTAAAGTTTGGCTGCATAAGGGGGCGATCACAGCGAACGCGTTTTGCGTTGAGACTGAGAGGTGCATCTTTTGCATGGTTTACTACGTTTTGCCGTTGCGCGCTATGTGCGCTCGAGCGGAAAAAGCATGTTATGCTTTTTCATTCTTCAATCAAATGAAAGCAGAGGCGGGGTTTCCTTTGAGGTGACAGGAGTGTTTGTGTTGTCAAGACGGCTATGGCGAGCTTTTAATGATGGAGGAGAGACTTGTGGTCGCTGTTTCAAGTCATTCAAAGCTGTATGACTTTACAAATCTTGAATATCATAATGCAATTAAAAATTACAATAACAACATTGACAGGAACACTTCCGCACAATACGGCTCAGCTGATTCAGTCGTTTCATAGTGACATAAAAAAGAGCACCCCGCTCCTTTTTTTCTTGTCATCAATAAAGGCAGTGAGGTGCGCCTCACGTTTTTGGAATGGAAAAGCGCGTGCAGTAACAGTAACGTGCAACGACACGTGCCTACAGATGTATTTTGTCAAAGAAGCAAATTGAAAGAAGGATAGGTCTATTTCTGGACATAGTTTGACACAGACAAGTTGACAAACCAACTGCGGATCGCCTCTGTGCTGCCAGAACCGTGTCATAAACTCAATAAATAGGCTATTGGTAATGTAGTGTTCAACCAACAAACCAACCTTTTTTCCATTTGGAAAATTACAGTTATTAATAGTTCTTATATAATATAATTTTTTAAATAGCCTACATAGCCTAATCTACCAATCAAACAAATCCAAAATTTTTCTGGATTTTTGCATAATGAACCTAGCACCAAACTGAGGCTTTCATTTTCCAGCTTAAAAAAACATGTATGCAAATAATGCAATATCATATGTTAACAACAAAATTGTTATATGCTATGTAGTAGCCAATACTTTACAAAAAGTCAACATAGAGCCTTTAGGTTCATTGTCATTGTCTTTCATTACATGCAGCGCGCGCACACATGAACCGCAAGTAAGACAGAGGAAATAAGTCATAGTCGTAATTAAATACATAATCTTTAAACTAATAAATTCTATTAAACATGTTTACAGGAAATTTGTCATTTAATAACAGTGGAGCATTAATTAAATGCATTTTTTTTTGGGGGAGCGATCTATTTGAGGTAGCCTACAATTTTTATTTGATGGAAGAAAAAAAACATGATTGGACAAACAGCCTGCCGGTTCTTAAAAAAAAAAAAAATCAGTCAGTGTTTTCATTTTGTAACCTAAATTTGTCATTTAAGTGAAAGATCTAGAGCAGGATTTATATTATTCTTTTTGTTTAGTTTATTCTGTTTATTATGTTCTATGCTGCTGAAAACACTGCAAGTGAAGATGCTCTATTATGTTCTGTAAGCTGCTCGCATGTTAAAAAAAATCAGTATTTTAAAATGCAATATTTAATGTGTCACAAAATAGGTCAATTATTATTTTTTTATTAAATAATATTTTAATATTAATCTGTTAACGGTTAACATTCGGTTAACGAGCCAAAATTAACCGAAATGAGCAGTTTCTATAGCTCTGGTGCTAAACTCAAATAATATATCTTCTTTAGTAAAAAATAACAGACCTATAGGTATACATGACAGACGGCACAATCTAACTAAAAACATGCTTGCTGTGAACTAGGCTACATTATTTGAGCATTCCTTGTGATATTGTCATTTCCTTATTCATATTAAGATTTTTCTTTGAAATCTGCAATAGGCTATTGACATTGTTGGTAAAATTATCAGCCTTTTATTAAATGTATTAATTTTATTAAATTAAAGCCTGATATTTTCCTGCAGGTTTGATGCAGATAAAACTAAACCATCTGATGCCAGCTTTAGCCTACTTAATAATCCCTTTCCAAATCTCGTCGTGAGTGAGGCGGAGAAAGTTCAAAATAAGGTCTGCATATATGCTTCAGCGCCAAAACACAAACTGGTCTGTTAAATAAAATATTACTATATAAAATTACAGTGAAATATTCACAGTTTCAGAGTAGCCTATATTAGGTTAAATCATTTTCTATTAATAACAATCCATATTGCGCCCGTCAGTTTCACCTTTAATTTATTTAATAAACTACTTTGACCACAATGGGCCAGGCTTTAAAACTATTCGCAGCATTTAATGTATTCACCTTGGAAAAATAATTTCAATCTGAAGGATGGGTGAACAAACTCATTGTAAGAATAATCTTACGGAGCGCCACACCTCGCCTCTGCGCATGCAGCTGGCACGTGAATGAAAGCGTTTGATGCATCGGAGACAAAGCGCGCAGCGATCCGGGATCTGCAGACATTTGCAAAACAGCAGCTCAAATGGAAGAAACAAGTGCGTTGAGGATCTGTCCAATGCATTATTGAGGCTTTTCTAATTAAACATTTCAGGTAGGCCTACTTTCCCAGCAAGCAATAGCCGTCATTTCACCGTCTAGGTGAAGCATAGACCAGATCTAGTCCGGCTACGTGTAACCCAATTTTAGCCCGAATAACCTTAAATTTGGTTGAATGTTGTTTTTTGTAAAATAAAGCTTATGATATGTATGATACTTCATTATGTAAGCAAAGTCAATAACGTTTATGAGGTAACTGCAAGTAATAACTGTAGTTTCACTTTCTCTGTGAAGTATAGACCCAATCTAGCCCGGCTATGTGTAACCCATCTCTAGCCCAAAAAAACTTAAATTTGGTTTCATGTCTTTTTTTGGCAAAATACCTTGTGATATGTATGATATTCCTTCAAGTAAGGAAAGTAAATAGCATTTATAAGGTGTTTGGGTTTTTTATTATATTTGTTGTTTTCATAGCCTGACCGTAGCCCTGAATTAGCTCGTCATCAGATCGGCTATTTATAGCCCACTGATAGTCTAAACTGATTCACTGTAGTATTTGGCCGTGCAGCGCGTGCAATGGTTAATACATCACGTCCACATTATCAGTACTACATCCACTTGTGACATGTTCTATTTGTAGCCATACTTTAACTCTGAATTAGATGGGCTTTACCCACCTCGCAAAATTGACATGAATTGTTTTTATTGTAGACTTACTGTCTTTTTATTTTAAGTTAAAAATAAATATGCTATAATATTTCTTATGTATATAATATCTTATCTATATCTTACGGTAGAACAAGCCAGATCTAATCAGTTAAGCAAAATGGACGCAGCTCCATATTCCACACGACAGATGGCGGTATTGCACATTTGTCGAGTCGACTGACCTGGACCAGCATATCAAGAGGAAGAAAGCTGTTGTCGTTTGAAAATTGAAATTTGAAGCGCTGTGGTGAGCGCGAGTGCCCTACAAGGTAAGTGTAATCTGCTTTAATATCATGTTGTTTGGCAATGTTGTTATATGGGCATGTTTTAATATAGTATTACGCTAATATCAATGCACAGACACCTTTTATTCCATAAATCTCAGACAAAAATTAAAACGTGTGAAAGAGTGTTACAACCTTTTAAACGAGCAAAATTAAACACTTTTTACAAGTTTGGTGATTAAGTATTTTATTTTAGTACATTTATTTTGTACATTGCGAGGGGTCTTCATTAAATTGCCTCATGAAGTCAATAAAAAAGTCAGTCATGAGGTGAAACTTCTGCAGTTCTTGCTTTTATAAGAATTGTTTACTTGTGATTTCATAATGAAAGAGACACAAACACCAATTTAATTCTAATTTTAGTTAGAGCCATTTGTCTCTTACAAAAATCTCATTCAAGCATAATTTGACAAGACAGCCTCTATTGTGTATGCTGCTACAAGGTTATTGATTTAGATTTGATAAATAAACTTTACTATTTTTATGGATTTTAGTAAATGAGTAACTGTATTTTGACTTGTCACAGTAAAATCAAGTATAAAGTAAGCTGTTGGTTATTTTTATTATTATAATGCTTCTCTAATATTTGTAACTGTTTGTTTTTCTCCACAGATATTTGAGTGTGGCTATGTAAAAGAAGCAGTCTAGCAGGTATGAGTTGCTTAAACAGTTTAGACTAAAACATTCACACTATGGCCTCATATTGCTGGGTTCTCTGTCCATATGCAGATTGCCCATGTACATTCTCAAGCTGAAAGAAGCTTTCGAGTAACATCAAACACACAGAATGAAAATTTTAAACAATATTTAAGCATTATTCATATAACTGCTGTTGATATAAAGAAACATTGAATGTAACACATTGATACTAAAATAGTTAAAATAAGTGAGTAAATAAGTAATCAGCTTAAGCTGTAAACCTGTGGCTAATGTTATTTTTTTGTTGATGGGTGATGTTTTTTTTTCTAGTTTTAATATGTAACCATCAAGCGTGATTGTGTCCTGAAGATCTAACTTATTTAAAGAGTCTGCGCATCTACCTCAATGAAGACTTGTAAAAGAGTATGTGGTAAGTGTGTCAACCCGCCCTCCTTTCATAAATGTATTTGTAAAACTCACAGAGTCACAAGACTGAGTTTAGAACACATCTCAGTTTTTTTCTATTTCTCCAGGACTGAAAATGCAGAGGCTGAATCTCAAAATGCACACACAGCAGTATAGATCTTTATCATTTGAGCTGAGAATACTGGTCCTGGTGACACACTGCTAAAAATGATTTTCTTACTTAGATTTTTTTGTCTTGTTTCTAGTCCAAATATCTAAAAATTCTTAAATCAAGAAGAATTTTCTAGACAAGCAAAACATATTGTCTTGTTTAAAGAAATAATATGCCAAAATTAAGTGAGTTTTTCCTTAAAACAAGCAAAATAATCTGGCAGTGGGGTAAGCAAAATAATCTTATGCCAAAAGGAAAAACAAGATTATTTTTCTGACCCCATTGGCAGATTATTTTGCTTGTTTTAAGGAAAAACTCATTTAATATTGGCATATTATTTCTGAAAACAAGACAATATGGTTTGCTTGCCTAGAAAATGCTTCTCGAAGAATTTGTTGATATTTGGACTAGAAACAAGACAAAAAAAAAAAATCTAAGTAAGAAAAGCATTTTCTGCCGTGCAGAGCTACAGATGTTGGTGTAGAAGTTCTGCAAAACCTGCTGAGTGTCACATATGGATTGGTTGGACTTTTGGGTTCATGTACACTTGGGTTTGTTCAACCAGAAATTAAAACGTTTAATTATTCATGTCGTACAAATTAAGATACTTTAGGTGAAATCTGAGAGCTCTCTTATTCTCTATAGACAGCAATGGTCCCAACTTGTTTAAAACATCCTCAAAACAGACCACATGCTTTCAGCTGTTCAATCAGAATATTAAGCTACAAGAATAATTTTGAGTGTATATAAAGCAAAAATAACAGCCTTTGAGTTTCTTTCTTCTGTTGAACATAACATATTTTGAAGAAAGCCGAATACCTGTAACCATTGACTTTTATTGTATGTTTTTTACAGGTTTTCAGCTTTCTTCAAAATATCTTCTGTTCAACAGAAAATCATAGTTTTTATCTTGTTTGTTTTGTCATAACTTTGACATTTTATATATTTATTTTGTATTGTTTAATGTTTTTTAATTTTGTTAATGTTGCTTTTATTAATAAAAGCTTTTGTTTAATCAGTTTGAATGGAGTGCCTTATTGAGAAAATGTTGATATGTATGTGTATTTTTGTTGGTTATAAAATGTATAAACATAGCCATTCATTAGCTGAAATTTTGATGACTTGTTTATTCTTGGGCTATGCTTAGACGTCTATTAGATTTTCACTGACAGCCCAAATTTAGCCATGTTTTAGCCTAGACCAAATTTCACCGGCTATTAGACGTCTATATGTAGTCGTCTATTAGCCGACTAAATGAAGATGTCTAATCTTGGGCTATGCATAGACGTCTATTAAACTTTCACTGACAGCCCAAATTTAGCCGTGATTTAGCCTAGACCAAATTTCACCGGCTATTAGATGTCTAAATGTAGTCGTCTATTAGCTGTCTATATGTAGTCGTCTATTAGCCGTCTAAATGTAGACGTCTAATCTTGGGCTATGCATAGACGTCTATTAGATTTTCACTGACAGCCCAAATTTAGCCGTGATTTAGCCTAGACGTCTAGGCTATGTTTAGACGTCTAATAGACGTCTTTTAAACCAAAAAATGCTTGCTGGGTTGTGTGTGAAGAGCAGGTAATAACCGTCTCCACTCCGGTATTGTGAATGCGATCTATTGATCTAGACACAGCAGCGCAAAAATGATGTAGGCTAGAAACAGCAATGAAATAAACTCCTGCTGCAGGTCAAAATGATCCCGCTTAATGCAAAACTAAATGCATTTCTCCACTAATTATTTAAACTAACAGGAACAAATAGTCTTAGAGAAAGTTTTTCCTGTTGTCAAATGCGACAAGCAGATTGAATTGTGAATGAATGGAGAATGATTGACAGGCGAAGTGAACATGAATTTAAACACTTGAATATTCATCTGTACTTCACATTAAACTGTAGAATGGCTTCAGAACATTTGGGATATAGTAGGCCTACTTGACAACGTTCTAGTGCCTTAAAATAGGCTTCATTAGTTGGCTTATAAACACAGAATATAGCGCATGCGCAAGATCGGATTTGAATCGGTACCAGCTGGCCGATACCCGATCCAGCAAAGATATGCGATATCGAACCGATATCCGATCCAAGTATCCGATCGGTGCATCCCTAAATGAGATGTACTCTACTTTGGCTGAAAAGTGAACCTTTTCTTACTGATGATGAAACTTTGCGATGACCCTTTCTTCTGCACAACCTATAAAAAAATAAAAACCAGTAAAGTAAATCATAAAGACATACTAACAGCCAATCCAGTATTTTCTATTTTAAGGCAATATTTTCTAAATATTATACAATCATTTCCTAATACGTAAGGCCATCACCAAAAGGCTAAGATAACTATAAAAATAACACACAAAAAATATATTTATTCGTAAATAAAATATGATTATTATCTATTTTTATTTATCTGTTTGTAATACTGTACTGTATATTTATTCATCTGTTTGTAATACTGAAAAACTATACAAAAGCACGCACATCCCTCTCAACTGGGTGCTCAGCCAAAAAACGCAACAGGTGCAAAATTATAGATTAAACCAAGGCGGCAACACCAAAGCTCCAAAAATACAAATTTATTAAATTAAAACGGCTGACACAAAGCCGTGTCAGCCATTTTAATTTAATAAATTTGTATTTTTGGAGCTTTGGTGTTGCCGCCTTGGTTTAATCTGTTTGTAATACTGTAATGCATCTCAAAAAATTAACTTCATCCGATTTTTATCTGTTGTTATACTATTTAATTTATTTGTTATATATATATATATATATATATATATATATATATATATATATATATATATATATATATATATATATATATAAACTTTAAAATCTGCCTATAATGTGTATTTATTGTTGCAATGTTTAATAAAAAACAAAAGTAAAAACTTTTTATCCAGTATACGTTCATTTGAATTTTAACAAAAAAAATATTATATTGAAACCATGTTAGTAACATGGCACAATGTACAGTATTACTCTACTTACCATATACAACCGTCGCTACACTTGTAACTGGTCAGCTTCATTTCCTTTCTACAAACTGCAAGATGGAGCAGTCTCTTCTTGATTAACCATTTTTTTAAACTTTTCCTATGATGAGATCCTCTTCTGCAGCGATGTAAAAGGTTATGTATTTGCTCAGATATATTCATTTTAACCGCATCGATTCGTAAAAACTGCATGCATATTTACTTTTCTGGATTTTTAAAAGTGAAATGTGGGAGCAAAACATCCAATCAGAGGTCTGCGTTTGATGACGTGTCTACTTTCAGAGACGTGTTGCGCGTATGTGTGACTTTAGCTGGCGCCTAGCTATCGAAAGCCAAATGATTTAAATACACATGAATTTAACACCTGTACTTCACATGTATTTCACGCGTACTTTACGTGTACTTTACGTGTAAAGTACACGTACTTGACGTGTTAAATACACGTAAACAACGCGCGATTCAGACCACAGTTTCCAGTTTAAATGGGTCAATCTCATTGGCTGCATAAGAACTGGGTAAAACCATTTCTGTAAACTTGGGGTGTTTGTCACCTTTGCTACTACCATTTAGCATTATGAAACCTCCTACATATTTGTCTTTTCTGTTTTCTTATTTTCAAACATTAAGTCTTTATTTTTATATATTTAATGAGCAATTATTTTTACTCCTTTTATGTCTTTTGGATTAGTAGAAGACATTCATTACCAGTCATTAAACTTATCGTCAAAGAATACCATAAAAGTTACCATTAAACAATCAACTTTAAGGTGGGGTAACCAATTACATTAAAGGTTCTTAATTAACAGGTTTAGAAGCATTGTAATAAATATCTTTGGAAAAGAATGTGAGGTTTTTGTACTTAAATTTATGACCAGCAGGGGGTGCTTGTTTCAACCTTTTTATTATATTATATTATATTATATTATATTATATTATATTATATTATATTATATTATATTATATTATATTATATTAATATGCAATCGTAACCTACTCCGAATCAGTGGCGTAGAGGACTGGCACGCAGGCTAAAAAGAAAGCATTAACATTAACAGAATAAATCGATTCTTCTATTTGACTTAATGTCCAATAAAAATACTATAATCCATTACATCCCATACACAAAACATGTTTCACTAATAACTCACACATTAACACTACACTCAATGCTGACCATTTTTAATAACTGTAATTTGATAACTGTTAAAATAAAACCCACATATCAATATCCTGACTTTTACTAAACCTATGTTTATTTCTAGCATTATTATTTTATTTTAAACTACAAAACACAAGAGTTTCTGATTATGTACCTTGAACTACTGCGGTCAGAATTACCTCTTGTTTTTCTTTCCCCCATGCATTCGAATATGCATTTGAATATTTTAATATGCCTGCTAACATAAATATAACTTTATGATAGAAAAACATAACTTTACTTCATATATGTTTTTCAAAACAACCTATTAAGTTCCACGAAAAAAAAAAAAAAAACTTGCTTTCCCGATTTTGCAGTGAAAGCGAGGTGCACCAGCGATAGCATAGGCTACACATTTATTGGTTGTATTACCAAAAGTAATAACCCAGCAAGCATTTTTTGGTTTAAAAGACATCTATTAGACGTCTAAACATAGCCTAGACGTCTAGGCTAAATCACGGCTATATTTGGGCTGTCAGTGAAAATCTAATAGACGTCTAAGCATAGCCCAAGATTAGACTAGTCTTCATTTAGACGGCTAATAGACAACTACATATATACGTCTAATAGCAGGTGAATTTTGGTCTAGGCTAAAACACGGCTAAATTTGGGCTGTCAGTGAAAATCAAATAGACGTCTAAGTACAGCCCAAGCATAAACAAGTCATCAAAATTTCAGCTAAATGAATGGCTATGTTTATACATTTTATAAACAACAAAAATGCACATATACATATTAACATGTTCTCAATAAGGCAATCCATTCAAACTGATTAAACAAAAGCTTTTATTAATAAAAGCAACATTAACAATATTAAAAACATTAAACAATACAAAATAAATATATAAAATGTCAAAGTTATGACAAAACAAACAAGATAAAAACTTTTTATCTTTTTTTTTCTGTTGAACACAGAAGAAGATATTTTGAAGAAAGCTGAAAACCTGTAAAAAACATACAATGGAAGTCAATGGTTACAGGTATTCGGCTTTCTTCAAAATATCTTCTGTGTTCAACAGAAGAAAGAAAATCAAAGGCTGTAATTTTTGCTTTATATGCACTCAAAATTATTATTGTAGCTTGATAATATTCTGATTGAACAACTGAAAGCATGTGGTCTGTTTTGAGGATGTTTTAGGTATTTCTCTGGACTTTAAACAAGTTGGGACCATTGCTGTCTATAGAGAATGAGAGAGCTCTCAGATTTCACCTTATATATCTTAATTTGTACTCCAAAGACAAACCAATGTTTGGAAAGACATGAAAAATTAAACGTTTTAATTTCTGGTTGAACAAACCCTTTAAGTGTACATGAACCCAAAAAGTCCATCTAATCCATATGTGACACTCAGCAGCTTCTGCAGAACTTCTACACCAACATCTGTAGGTCTGTCCCCAGGACCAGCATCCTCAGCCCAAATGATAAAGATCTCCACTGCTGTGTGTGCATTGTGAGATTCAGCCTCTGCACTTTCAGTCCTGGAGAAAAAGGGAAAAAAATACTGAAATGTGTTCTAAACTCTTGTGACTGAGTTTTACAAATACATTTATGAAAGGAGGGTGGGTTGACACACCATACTCTTTTACAAGTCTTCATTGAGGTAGATGCACAGACTCTTCAAATGACAGAGGTCTTCAGGACACAATCATGCTTGATGGTTACATATTAAAACTAGAAAAAAAAAAAAACCTCACCCATCAACAAAAAAATAACATTAGCCACAGGTTAAGGCTGATTATTTATTTATTCACTTATTTTAACTATGTCAGTATCAATGTGTTATATTCAATGTTTCTTTATGTCAACAGCAGTTATATGAATAATGCTTTAATATTGTTTAAAATTTTCATTCTGTGTGTGATGTTACTCGAAAGCTTCTTTCAGCTTATGAATGTACAATGGACAATCTGCATATGGACAGGAAAACCAGCAAATGAGGCCATAGTGTAAATGTTTTAATCTAAAATGTTTAAGCAACTAATACCTACTAGATTGCTCATTTTACATAGCCACACTCAAATATCTGTGGAGAAAAACAAATAGTTACAAATATTAGAGAAGCATTACAATAATAAAAATAACCAACAGCTTACTTTATACTTTATTTTACTGTGACAAGTCAAAATACAGTTACTCATATTACTAAAAATTATTTTCCATAAAATAGTAAAGTTTATTTATTAAATCTAAATCAATAACCTTGTAGCAGCATACACAATAGAGGCTGTCTTGTCAAATTATGCTTGAATGAGTTTTTTTGTAAGAGACAAATGGCTCTAACTAAAATTTGAATTAAATTGGTGTTTGTGTCTCTTTTGTTATGAAATCACAAGTAAACAATTCTTATAAAAGCTAGAACTGCAGAAGTTTCACCTCATGACTGACTTTTTCATTGACTTCATGAGGCAATTTAAAAAAGACGACTCTTAATGTACAAAATAAATGTACTTAATCACCAAACTTTGCCTAATAAGTGTTTAATTTTGCGTGTTTAAAAGGTAACGTTAACACTCCTTCACACCGTTTTTATTTTCGTAGATTTATGGAATGAAGGGTGTCTGTGCATTGATATTAGCATAATACTATATTAGAACATGCACATATAATAAAAAACATTGCCAAACAACATGATATAAAAGCAGATTACGCTTACCTTGCAGGGCACTCGCGCAAATTTCAAACGACAACAGCTTTCTTCCTCTTGATTTCAACCGAACCGACTATGTGCAATAGCGCCATCTATTGTGTGGAGTACGGAGCTTCGTCAATTTTGCTTAACTGATTAGATCTGGCTTGTTCTACCGTAAGATATATAGGATATTATACATAAGATTTATTTCACCATATTTATTTTTAACTTAAAATAAAAAGGCAGTAGTCTACAATTAAAATGTTTATGTTATTTTTGCGAGGTGGGTAAAGCCCATCTAATTCAGAGCTAAATGATGGCTATAACATGTCACGAAATTACACCTTAACTCTATTGGATGTAGTACTGATAATGAGGACGTGATGTATTAACCATTGCACGCGCTGCACAGCCAAATACTACAGTGAATCAGTTTAGACTATCAGTGGGCTATAAATAGCCGATCTAATCCGACGAGCTAATTCAGGGCTACGGTCAGGCTATGAAAATAACACATATATTTAAAAACCCAAACACCTTATAAATGCTATTTACTTTCCTTAATTGAAGGAATATCATACATATCACAAGGTATTTTGCCAAAAAAGACAGGTAACCAAATTTAAGGCTTTTTGGGCTAGAGATGGGTTACACAAAGCCAGACTAGATTGGGTCTATACTTCACCGAGAAAGTGAAACTACAGTTATTACGTGCAGGTACCTCATAAACGTTATTGACTTTGCTTACATAATGAAGTATCATACGTATCATAAGCTTTATTTTACAAAAAACAACATTCTACCAAATTTGAGGTTATTCGGGCTAAAATTGGGTTACATGTAGCCGGACTAGATCTGGTCTATGCTTCACCTAGACGGTGAAATGACGGCTATTGCTTGCTGGGAATAAATGCAACGTTGAACAGACATGGCTACAAGTAGGCCTAGATGTGTTTGTTGGGATGATAGTTCAGCAACGAGTTATGTCCTTTTTTGAGTGACTGGTATGGCCATAGATAGACTTCTGGTTGTTCCAGTGCTAACAAAACCTTATTAGAAAGAGTGTATCAGACGGGACATCAAAGCACAACCATTTACGCTCTTGCATGAGTAACTGTTGTGTTTTTAAAATAGTCCTTTTATTTTAAAACAAACACTGTGGGCCCTATCATACACCCGGCGACGCAATTGTTGTTTGCTAGTTTCAGCTCAACGCAAGAGTCATTTCGACATTTTGCACCATGCTGTTTAAATAGCACACGCATTTGCGCTCATATGTGCGCCCATAGGCGTTTTGGTCTAAAAAAGGAGGTGTGTTGAGGCGCATTGCTATTTTGAGAAACTAGAATGTTTAATAGACCAGCTAAGAGGAGGTCGAAGTCCAGCATAGAGCACATTAGTTGTGCACATTAGTTCTAAACATTGCTTAATACACATATCTTTTCAAATAAAAAAGAATTACAGAATTAAAATATTAAAAAAAATATTACTTTCTATCCTACATAAATATAACAACTACTGCCTTCATCTAGGGGGGCTTTTCCAGTTTTTTCATGACAAATTGCTTTTGTATAATGTTATTATTATTATTAGCAGTATTATTTATTATAAGCATATTTATATTTGTTTTATTAAAAACAAGCTTAGATTTGCTTAGATTTGCTCACCTGTCAGGTTTTAGACCATTAGGGGCACAGCATGTGTCTTTGGATAAAACATTATTATTGTTCATTGATTTGTTTGCTGGAAATTAGAACTGAATTTACCAATAGTTTTGAAACAAATCTTTGCTCTTAACAAACAAAATTAATTATGTATAGGCTATGGATGTCTGTAAAACACGTTTTCTTATCCACGAGAGTGAAAGTGAAAGTAAACAATGAGGAGGCTCATTCTTTCATTCTCGTGCTGTAGATGCTCTGTTTAACTGTTTTCTCGCAAGTGAAGCGCTCAGTTATTCCACTTACAAAGTCCGCCATGTAAATAGCAAATGCGCAACTGGAATGGGAGAAGAGACTCTGGTTTATTCTCAAAACACACCTATAACTCATTAAGAGAATAAGCTCAACCCTGTTAGACCATGCGCCGCACCGACATCACCAGCCAACCCACATGTATGATACTCTAAAATATTTTTTGTTTGTTATTATGTTTGTGCTGATAGAATTTTCATTTGTGATGCTTTATTTTTAGATATTAAAATAGCCTAGGCCAATATGTTATTTTGAGATCTTTTTTTATCAGAAAAAAACATGAAACCCGACCATCATTTTGACAGATTCTGGCAATGATGATCTACGTTCGTGCCCAAGTCGTTATACACTCTAATAATATGTTATACACTCTAATATCCTATTGAAATTCTAAACTTTTTGTGATAGCCTATAAACAACATCTGAGTGAGTGTTATGGGCATATCAAATGGTAATATTAAACAACAGAGGCATTACGCACCTGTAGTAGCCTCTCTGTAAAAATTAGAGCGAAAAGAATACAATAAAACAGTGTTACATTCGTGAAGAAAAGCATTCAAATAAGTTTTCTTTATAATGACATAAATTTGCCCACCGTTTAAGCTTGCAATGTTTTTTTTTTAACTCCAGAAAAATTATCTGTCAAATAAGCTTACGGTATATAATAATAATAATAATAATAAGATAACGGAAGATAACTAAAAAATGACAAAATATTTCATGTTTGTCTTCTATTAAGCTAAATCAAAATGGTCAAAATAACATTCTACATCCTGTGCTAAAAAAGCAGTGTTTAACAATTAGGTGAATGCAAATATTTTATATAATTATTATTATTATTAAATGTAATTAATTAATCAATTATTTATTTTTATTTTATTGCCATTTGGATCTTGTTCTTTTATGACAAACACAATCATGTAAACCAAAACTTATCTGTAGAAAACGCGCGTGTGTTATATAGGCCTATAATCTACCTTTTTATTTCTTCATAAAATAAATATTGATTAAATAAGTCCACTAAGGCTGCTTTAATTAAAAGTTGTAGGCCTACCTACCACAACAGAAAAGTTTAGACTGCTAGTTTAAATAAGAAAGCAAATTAAATAAATATACTGTACATATAATTTATTTATACAGATATACAGACATGCTGGCCATATGAGACTAAAACAAAGTAGATATCGAATGATATGATTATTAAATTAGCATGCATGACCATGAAATCAAAAGTAAATTATCTTAAATTATCTTTATATTGACCAAGCCCTTTCACTTTAGAAATTAAATCAGTCAAAATGATGGTCGGGCTTCATGCTCAGAATAACATATTGGCCTAGGCTATTTTAATATTTAAAAAATAAAGCATCACAAACGAAAATTTTATAAGCACAAACAAATTAAAATATTTTAGGTACAATCCAGCACAAATGAAACACACACAAACAAGACTATTTTGGTAAATATGGAGCAACTGGGGTCGAGAGACCTCTGAATGATTTAATATTAATTTTGGGCTTACAAATAATATTTTTTTGCAGCACAAATGAGCACAAATTGTGAGCAAACAAAAATAATATACTCGTGCATGAAAATAAATATCTGATGTTCATTTTAACATCACAAACCAGCACAAATCTAACCAAATATTTTGGTTATATCTAAACAACAGAAACAGATAAAGTGTTTATTTTTAAACGAATGAAACCAGTTTTGTGCGATACAAATAAGTGTTGGACACCAATTAAACTAACAAAATAATTGTTGAATTTTTAGTGTAATATTGAGAACTAAAAATATAAAAAATGTTTAATAGAAAAAAATATATTTTATTGCTAATAATGCAAAAGGAATTGTATGATAATGCGTAATAATGCAAATAATCCTAATTGGTTTGTCCAATATAAACAAATAAATAAACTCACTGTGCTATGTAGAATAAAAAAACTGAGCCAAGTACTGAGGAAATACAGCTATTATTTAATGTAAACTGGATTTTAATAAATTGTGTGTAATCTGCCTTTATAAGCATGTTACTTTACTTTTAAAAGTAAAATGCAGAATTACAGAAATTAACAACCTTCATTGTTTTGGCCTGCGGGCCAGTCTTCTTCGCCACTGGTTCTGAGTAGGTTACAATGATTGCAGGCCCGTAGCCAGCCTGGTAAAAGGGGTGGT
Organism: Danio kyathit; assembly: GCA_903798195.1. Taxonomy (NCBI): domain Eukaryota; kingdom Metazoa; phylum Chordata; class Actinopteri; order Cypriniformes; family Danionidae; genus Danio; species Danio kyathit. The sequence continues at coordinate 168,639 of CAIGQS010000088.1, forward strand.
TCTTTTTTCTCAAAAAGTGGACCTTTTTGCAGTTATACGCCTCAGTTTCTATTTAACTATGGGATTTAAATACTGCATTTTAGTGACATTTTAAGCAGTATTGTTTTTTCTGCTGTATTAGCTAGTCGGATGTCATCATAACCACACTTTTTGATGTACTAAAAATATTTCCTAAAAATTTGCAAAAAAAAAAAATTAAAACATTTTTAAAATACAAATTTATTACATCATATATCATTAGGAAAAAATAGGAATCTGTTAAAGTTTTAAAGTAAAAAACTGTAGCCTACTGTAATTTATTAGACAAAAAACAAACTGGCCAGCACATTCAACTGTCCTCAGTCACAATTTGGCAATTTCAATAAAAAATAACAATTAAAACCAATAATAATAATAATAATAATAATAATATAAATAATATAATAATAAAACAATAATAATGAATTCTTCAAAATTTTTCTAGCCTCTTTGGTTCTAAACCTCTCTGTTTAAAAACAATACAGTAGTGAAAGAAGACTTCTCTTACATCAGATTATAGTCAACAGCCGACAGAGGATTCCGTTTGGATTATTTTCATTATTTATGATGGCATAGCAGTCAAAATAGGACAAATGAGCTCATGTATGGGACAAATTCTGGACCTTTGTCAGTGAGGGGTGGGTCTTCCTAACCCCCCCTGGCTACAGGCCTGAAAAGTTAGAACACATGTTTTATGCTTATAGTAAACATGTTTTTAATAGAGTTTTGGCTGTAAAAGTGCACCTACAGGTGTTTCAGGCGCAGGTCAGATTTTCTCTAGGTCATAATTTATTTTATTTATATTAATTTTGTCTAAAAAATGATGAGACCTGTCCAGTTTAATCTGGAATGCTTCCCAGATCACCTTCTGAAGTGGTTTGAGCGATCGAATTTATATTCGTTCAGAATAAAACGAATGAAGTGACCAAACAGCCTCAAGAGCACAGACGTGACGGAAATAGCACCTTTTGCTGTGAAGTTACATCTGACGGCTGAGGACTCTGCTTGCCATTAAAGCCTTTGTCGGTTATTTAAAAAAAATAATGGCAAAAATAGGGAAAGGGAGGTCATGTACTGGACAAGTGCTGCCTGCCTTTTCTGCCTCTCTTGCTCTTTTCGACCCATAGCGTTACTCAGTAATGATGTCGCATCAAAGATTGAAATGTTACCGCTCAGTGGGTTATGTCACGTGACTCGCGTTACATTATTGTGGCTTTGAGGCTCCATGGAATTCGAATTACTGGCCATAGTTATTTTAAAATACACTTTATTACAATATATATATATATATATATATATATATATATATATATATATATATATATATATATATATATATATATATATATATTATATTGATTATATAATAAATATGTTATATAATATTAAATTACATAAAATAATTAAAAGGACAAATTCTAGACCTTTTGGCCGTGGGGGGTGGTTCGTTCGAACCCCCCCTGGCTACGGGCATGATATCAATATAATATAATAAAAGGGTTGAAACAAGCACCACCTGCTGGTCATAAATTTAAGTACAAAAACCTCACATTGTTTTCTAAAGATATTTATTACAATGCTCCATTTCCTAATCCTGTTTAAGTAAGTTTAATGTAATTGGTTTCCCCACCTTAAAGTTGATTGTTTAATGCTAACTTTTATGGTATTCTTTGACGGTAAGTTCAATGACCGGTAATGAATGTCTTCTACTACTCCAAAAGACATAAAGGAGTAAAAAGAATTGCTCATTAAATATATAAAAATAAAGACTTAATGTTTTAAAATAACAAAACAGAAAAGACAAATAGGTAGGAGGTTTCATAATGCTAAATTGTGGTAGCAAAGGTGACACACCCCAGGTTTAGAGAAATGGTTTTACCCAGTTCTTATGCAGCCAATGAGATTAACCCATTTAAACCGGAAACTGTGGTCTGAATCACGCGTTGTTTATGTGTATTTCAGGTGTACTTAACACGTACTTTATGTGTACCTAACATGTACTTTACACGTAAAGTACGCGTTCATTTTTCACGTGTACTTTACGTGTAAAGTGTTGTTTAACAGATTTTGTACAGTTTTATAAACTAATTTCTACTCTCTAATTTGTCTAGTCTTTGCCATGATGACAGTATTATATTATATATTTTACATAATATTTTACTAGTTTTTTGCAAGATTCTAGTATTCAGCCTAAAGTGCAATTTAAAGAGTTAACTATAGATTAATTATGTTAAAGAAAAATGAGGAAAGCCATTGGACAACAGTGGTTTGTTCTGTAGACATAAAGAAATTATAAAGGGGCTAATTATATTGACATGCTTATTAGGCCTATATAAACTGCTTTTACTCCAGCCAGACTAAAATAAACAGCATAAGACTTTCTCCAGAATAAAAACTATAGGCTGTAGGAAATACTGGCAAAATGTTCTTGGTCTATTAAACAGAACATTTGACTTAACATACGTGTGTGTGTGTGTGTGTGTGTGTGTGTGTGTACTGTATATATTAGGGATGCACCGATATGGATTTTTGGGCCGATATCGATAACGATAACTTCAGAATTGGAGGCCAATAACCAATATACAGTATATATAGGTCGATAAATATAAATATTTCAAAATGTTATATTTTTATACAGTTAACAACTGATTTTAATTTAAAAACTTTAAAAACAAAAGTTTGAACTGATCTTATGAACTGGATAGCCTACTCAAAGTAAAAAAGCAATAATTTCAGAATTGCAATGTGATTATAAAGACCTGTATTCACAATTTCACATAAATCAGCATGCCAAAAATAAATTATTTGCTTTCTTCGCATAGCAAATTAACATGTAACTTGACTGTTGCATAAAAAAAATGCTTAAATAACAAAATGGGATCTAATTAACAAACAAGTAAAATAAATATATTTTAAATTAAATGAAAATGAAAAAACTAAGAACTGAAACCAGCTCAAATGTTCTTGAATAAAACGTGTTACAGTAATGTACATATGTATAAATATGTAATGTCCGAAAACGCATTTTGAGGGGTGTTTTGAACAGTTCACAGCCACCTTACAAGCGAAAAGCTAAATACAGATTGTATGTTTTGCTTTAGAAAATGCGGCATAAATTCATACTATTTGGCATTTTAGAATCTTTTTAACACATGTAGGCGCTGCTAGTCAATCAGACAACGCTTGTATGTTTGTTCTTGCTGTAAATTGTGGGAAAATGATCGATGAAAAGTTTATGATAAACCGATGTGAGTTTCAAACTTTAACTTTGTGTAACACGCTTGTGCACACGAAGTGGAGTCAGATTTGTCCTCGGAGTCAGATTTTGATACAACACCTGAGCATTGAGCACAGATGACTTTGACAAACACAGTGATTAATATAACCAGAATGTGTCTCTGGGTACAAATTAAACATACAAAAAACTCAAATTGTATTATTTGGCTACAACCCAAAAAATAAACTTCAACAGTTAAGTTAAATATTAATTGGAAACTAAATTCCCTTAAATACTTAGGAGTATGGTTAACACATGATGCAGCTGACCTGGGGTGCGTTTCCCAAACAACGACGTAACTCGCGGTTGAACTATCATAGTTTGATGCATCGTTTGGGGAAAGAACTATGTAGTGACGAGTGTTTCCCAAAACCCTTAGTTTCTCTGTTGCAGATCTATCACCTCAACCACGTAACGTAAAACGCCCATAATGATGCTCTAAATGGGGTGGAGCGACTTCTTTAGAGAACAACCCCATCATTTCTTTGTGCAAATTATATTGTTTTACACAAACACGCATTTAAAATAAAATTCAATATTAGTTTTGGTAAAAACATGCACTTGTTTTCCATATTAATTAAAATATATGTAAATGGCACATATAGGGCCTGTGTTTGCTTCACTAATATTATTGAAAGTACTACATATTCTATTCTAAAACATAAAATCACTTACAAAAGTACTTGAGTCAGTACACTGTACAAAACTCTGTAAACTTACATATAGCAAATCTACTGATAAAGTTACTTATAAACACACTTTACATATAACTTAAGGCAGGTGCTTGAATTTACACATGAAACATTCTGTACAGAAGACACAATTAGGGCAAAATCAACAATGTAAATATAAAAAGTGTAAGATAATAAAGGGTGAATGGTTTGTAAAAGCCCAGTGTGTTTGTGATGTTCACTGATACTAGTACTAATTTACCTAATAAACTCAGTTACCACATAGGAATTATAAACTGAACAGCACCTGTTTTGTAAACAACTGTCAGTATTTATTTTCACAATAGCTTGGCATATGCATACTTGATAGGAGAACAGAATGCAAACAACAAAGAAACTATATTTTAACTAGTGCTGGGCCGTTAACGGCGTTAACGTGCTGCGTTAACGCTAGACTCTTATCGCGCGATAAAAACAAATATCGCCGTTAATCTATTCTCAAAGTTGGGTTGGGAGCTGGGTCTATTTTACGCAAGCTATGATGGCTTTCACCTTGATATATTACCGCGGATGTATACCTGACTGGTGTGCCGTCTGCTTTTTTGAATCAAATCAGCAGAGGCTCTAACTGCAGTTGGGCAGTTTCACTTTTCATTTATTCCTTCGTGACAAACTGGGGTATTAGACGCAAATACGGCGTAAGGACAGGTGAGAGAGTTATGGAATTTAATGATCCATGCCAAATGGTAAGAAAAAAAACTTCCGCATTTCACGATGTGTGTGTGTGTGTGTTTGTGTATGTGTGTGTGCCGTCCTTTCTGACAGCCCATGTGGACCTTGTCGGAAAATATGGCGAAAGGTCCTAAAGACCGCGGGGTTTACTTCAATAATGCCACTAATAGCTGCATACTCCACGTCTTATAATTCCATTTCAGTGATGACTTTAGTCAGATTAAGCTCATCAGGATTCGCTGTTTGGAGCTTATGAAGACCTACAGTTCAAAATTCATGTTTAACTGAATAAACAGTTAGTAAACACGAGTACATCTTATTGAACATCATTTATTTTCAGCACCAATTATCATAGTAGAACAGTTTCTCAAGCAGTTGGTGATGCATTTTGGAAACATTTTGAGAAGAGACCCTGGTCTAATGCGACACCCGGCTTGAGAAACCTGTTCTCAAAGACTTATTATTTGGGTAACACACATATTCTGAATACCTTCGGCAGAATTCAAATGAGCCATTTTAATCTAGATTAATCTAGATTAATTTAAAAAAAAAAAAATCTATGCCCACCTATAATTTTAACACTATCAACCAGAAATAAGTTTACCAAACTCACATGAAAAACATTATTAGTAATTTATAGTGAATATTGCAGTTGTTTTGAATATAATATATAATTGTTTATTTCATATAACATTACATTTTATTATATAGGCCTATGTTTATCATTATACGCTATACGTTATAGGATACACTTTGTCAAGCAATGAAACTATAAGTTGTCTGTAAAGACATATTTCATATAAATCATAAAGGTAAGAATAAAAGACTTACTGGACAGGAATTCTATCCTCCACTGGGTATAGACATTCTTCAAAATGTATGCGTTCGTCATCAGACAAAATGCAAAAGCTCTTCCTCTGAGAAAGTAAATTCTTTGAAGCTGTTCAGTGCCGTACTTCTTCACTTGTGTCGCGTGCCATCATTTAAATGAAAGTAAGTAACTATAATAAAGCTTGTCGTTTGATGCCATGAATGGGAGCAGGGGGAGGTGGCTCACCTCAGTTAATTTCCATATGAACTGTGTGCTCACTGAGGGCGGGATCACGTTCGCTGTAATGAGACGACAGGAGAATCCATACCAGTCCTTACTTTTATACAGATTACATGAAAAGAGATTATTTGTTTTCGACTTGAATTGGTTAATGCAAAACTAGACATATCAAGCTTTCTATAGATATATCTTTCATGCCTCTTTGTTGAGTATTTGCTGAGTTTCAGTTCGTTTTGTTGACGTGTTTTTTCTGACAGTCTGCCTGATGCGTGCGTGTCATGCAGACCATTGCAATAACAAAGCCTCGTGGGCGTGGCCGCATAACTCTTAATGAGCTCAGACTGAGAAACTAGACATAGGGTTGGTTTCATACTGATTACTTTATCAAACAATATTTGTTTTCAACGTACACTCGCTGCATTTAAAAGTAGACACTTCAAGCTTTCTATAGATACAGTATGTGTCTCATGTCTGTGTGTTTAGTTTTTGTGGAGTTTCATTTCATTTTATTGACGCGTTGATAAAAACAGTTCACGGAGAGGGAAAAGACAGATTCCCTACACTGTTTATTTTGCCTTATTTTGCAAAAGCACACACGTTTGTTGTCATTGTGAGTGTACACATTAAAACTAGACACCTAACTGATTCGATTGATGTATTGATCTTGTCTGTACGATCAAAACTGAAAGTGTAATTTAAGTTCATTTCAGCGTTAGGAAGTGAAGACTTGTCAAAACGCGTATACGCGGTCTTCGACCCCTGGGGGTTAACAGAACAACCAAAAGTAAACAAAGTGTGGGGAGAGAACACAATAAACTAAAGCTAAACACAGAATAAAGAACAACTCCACATCTGGAGAGCCGCGCAAATCCCCGTCACTGAAGTGCTGCAGCATGAGCTCTTATAACTAAATAAGAGCTGGCGGTCAATGATCCGCAGGTGCGAAGGTGTCTACTTAATCAAAACAGAAACAGCAGCAAAACACTAGAGGGCGACAAAATAGCATAAACAAATACATGGACATGTAACACTGCACAATTAAGAGCATTGGTGTGCTGGTGCGATCTTGAAGTAGAAACAAGATAGAAGGAAATAGAAAGTGTAAGAAAGTAGTCTGCCTCGACCCAACTTCTACTTTATTTCACAAGTGTTTCATACTCCTTTCTTAAACAAAGAGCTTAATTATCACAGAGAGGAGAGTTCCTCAAGTAAAGTATTTAAGCATCTAAATAATGCCTTTGGAATGATAATTCACTTCCTGTAGCATGGGAGCGGCAGTGAGCCATCAAGAACCATCTGCTGACTAAAAGGAATTCTGTTTATCCTCATTTATCATAACAGTTGGTGTTCTCACCTGAAAGTCTACCCAGGATCTGGGAACGGAAGAGTATCACTTTTATTGTTGTTCTCAATTTACATTCAAAGCGAAAGCTTATTAACATGTTAAGCGGGAAGAAACAGGATAAAATGTTTAAACGGAGGAGGATCGGGATTCATTTCCAACTCCGCTGAATCCGAAGTGCTGTCTCCACTTTGTTACTACTATTCTGGAATAAAACTTGTTTTTTTCTTCAAGACGTCCTCATCCTTTTTTCTTACAAAAGCAAAATTCAGGAAATACCAATTCAAGCATTAATAGGTAAAAAACTAATTTCCAAATGAAGATCCAGTATCTTAACCAACTAACACAGTTTACTTTGAAAACTTGGTTTACAGTGGTGTTGGAACTCACTGCAAAGGATGTTGCAGAATTCAAAACCAGTTCTAATCAGGCTTGGAAATCGACTTGGAAGTTGACTCTTTTGACCAATACTTTGGCCACAGATGTTTGGGGATTCTTTACCCAACTTGGTAAATGATTTAATCACCTAACAATGGGGCTTTACAGGATTTTCAGTGGGAGAACTAAACTAATTGCCTCACGGGACTCTTTCCATGACTCCCGGGTCATGTGGCTGCCATGTGGAATTCCTGCCTGTAGCCAGATGTACAATTTTGTAGAGACAAAGAGATCTGGAAATTAATGCATATGAATGAAAGACAATCTCTTGAAAGGTTACAACTAAGGCAGAAGTATCGTTGAATAATATCCCATAGTTTTCCTCATACGCTGTGTTTATTCTAACCAACCAGGTTAATCAATGTGCTGTTTTAACCCTTATAGCAGATGAAACCTGTATGTGTCTGAAATGTATGATGTCTGGTACTAAATGAAAGGTAGTGACATTTGCAATACATTGATGTAAATTAAAACAAGTAGTACAAACAGTAGTCGTCTTGTAACATTTGATGTAAGATAGTTACAAACTTACAAGAGATTTTACCATGTGAAATCAACATGCAGTCTGTAAATGATTGACCTTTACTACGACAGTACGGGGCGTGGCCCCGCCTTTCATGGCTACTGCTTATTGGAAGACAGTGCCAATTGATTGAGCCTCTCTGTCTGACCATTAGATTCAGGGTGGAACCCCGAAGACAGACTCACAGTAGCACCCAGGGATTGACAGAAGGCTTGCCAGAATCGAGAAGAGAATTGGGGTCCTCGATCCGAGACAATGTCTTGTGGAACACCAAAGACCCGGAATAAAGAATTCATGATGAGTTCAGCAGTTTCTTTAGCAGAGGGTAGTTTGGGTAGGGGAATAAATCGTGCTGCCTTGGAAAATCTGTCTAGATGACTAAGATGATAGTGTTCCCCTGAGATAAGGGGAGTCCAGTGATGAAATCCATCGAGATGTGTGACCATGGTCTGTGAGGTATGGGAAATGGGTGTAGGTGTCCCTGGGGTGAACTATGAGGGACCTTACTCTTGTTGCAAGTAGAGCAAGCTTTAATGAAAGCAGCAACATCAGTCTTGATAGTGGGCCACCAAAACCGTCTCAGGAGGAACTCGAGAGTGCGAGAAGACCCAGGGTGACAGGTAAATTGTGAGGAATGCCCCCACTGAAGGATCTTAGCTCGGACAGCTTTAGGGACAAACAGATGATTATTTGGTCCTCCTCCCGGATCAGGTTCTTGGTCTTGGGCCTTCCTTACGATGCTCTCCATGTTCCACTGGATAGGGGCAATTATCTTACTCCTGGGTATGATAGTGGTAATGCCATCTTCTTGAGGGGATTTAACATAAAATCTGGACAGGGCATCTGGTTTCAGATTTTTGGAGCCTGGTCGGTAAGTAAGAGTGAAATGGAAACGGTTGAAGAATAGAGACCAACGTGCCTGGCGGGGGTTGAGTCGCTTTGCCTGTTAGATGTACTCAAGATTCTTGTGGTCTGTGAGCACTTCGAAAGGGTGTTTGCCTCCAGCCAGTGTCTCCATTCCTCCAGGGCTAACTTAACGGCTAGTAACTCTCGGTCACCTATATGATAGTTCCTCTCAGTAGGAGTGAGGCGGTGGGAGAGGAATGCACACGGATGTAGCTTGTTGTCATCTCCTCTCTGGTATAATACTGCCCCAAGGCCTACATCCGATGCATCCACTTCTACTGTGAAGGATCTGTCTGGGTTGGGAAGGAAAAGGATAGGTACAGAGGTGAAGCGACTCTTGAGGTTGTTGAAGGCCAGTTCGGCCTCTTGCTCCCATAGAAAACCTGCCAGGTTACCCTTGGTGAAAGCAGATAATGGGGCCACCACGGCACTAAAGTTCAATATAAATTTCATGTAGATATTGGCGAAACCAAGAAAACGCTGTACCTCCTTTATAGATGAAGGGGAAGGTAAATCTTTAACTGCCTGGATTTTTTGTGGATCCATCTGAGTTTGTCCAGGTTTGACGACAAACCCCAGGAACTTAACTTGGGAGACATGAAATTGACATTTTTCAGGTTTGACGTACAAGTGGTTATCAAGGAGGCACCTGAGAACCTTACTGACATGTTGTACATGCTCTTGGAGGGAACCTAAAAAAATGAGAATGTCGTCCAAGTAGATGAACACAAACTTGTTGAGCATATCTCAGAGGACATCGTTAATAAGGGCTTGGAAAACAGCAGGGGCATTGGTGAGACCGAAGGGCATGACCAGATATTCATAGTGCCCAGTGGGCGTGTTAAAAGCAGTCTTCCACTCGTCTCCTTCTTTAATGCGCACGAGATGGTAGGCGTTGCCAAGTCAAGTTTTGTGAAAATGGAGGCTTTTTGAAGAATTTCAAATGCGGTAAACTTGAGAGGCAAGGGATAGCGATTACGCACTGTGATTTTATTGAGACCCCTATAATCAATACAGGGGCGAAGTCCACCATCTTTTTTACCCACAAAGAAAAAACCAGCGTCCGCAGGAGAGGTGGATGGCCGGATAATCCCAGCACCAAGAGCTTCATCTATGTAATTGTCCATGACAGTTAGTTCGGGGAGAGACAGTGAAAAAATACCGCCTCTAGGGGGGCAGGAATCTGGGAGCAACTTAATGGCGCAGGTGAGATAGCTCTCCTTTTGCTGAAGACAGCCTTAAGGTGATGGTATGGAGCTGGGACTAGAGACAGATCTAGAGGTTCTTGAGACTCGAGAAAAGGTTTGAGGGGTTTCTGACTCAGGCAGGTGGTTTGGCACGTGGGACTCTAACCTAAAACTGTGCTAGTGGGCCAATCAATATGAGGGTTATGCTGAAGCAGCCAGGGGTGCCCAAGGATGACTGGAAACTCTGGTGAGTGTATAAAGTAAAAGCATATCTTCTCTTGGTGCTAACAAACAGAGAGAGCAGATGGGAGGTAAGGTGGGTGACGTCTCCTGGACCTAACGGTCTACCATCCAGAGCAGTGACGGACAATGGACCAGGAAGGGGATCATTAGGAATTTTGAAGTTTCTGGCTAAGGTGAGATCCATGAAATTACCAGCAGCCCCAGAATCTACAAAGGCCTGAAGTTGGCAATTCTGGTCTGCCCATGTGAGTGTGATGGGAAGAAATAACCCAGATTTGGAAGGTACTGTACTGACTGTAGCTCCCGTTACCGTCCCTCCTTGCCTGTACGGGGCTGAGCGTTTCCCGAGAGCTGAGGGCAGTGTTGGGAGTCAATGGATCTTTCCAGAACTGAACAAATCACACACCACATTATTCTTAAAAGATTGATCGGTGCCTACGTGTCTGAGTTTAATCTTAATTTCAAAGCAACCCACAGGCACTCAGCAAAAGGAAAATCCACAGGACAACTTGCCATTTGCGATCTCACAACCCCGTCCTAATTAACTATACGTCTTGAAACAATAAGGGACTACACTCACAACCCCCCCAAACCGGTTTGAGAGAGCCCTCAACAAACCCCTGTTGTTTCACGCCTGCAAACGCCGTCTGCGAGGGAATAAACAAAGAAATGGGGACACAGAAGTGGTCAGAAAACTTCCAGTTTAAACTGACTTTCAATTAAACTGTGTTTATTTGAGTAATGTATGCTTCTTTTAAGTTTCTGTAGGTTTTTGTGTGTACATGTTCCATGTGTTTAGCATAACTGTTATGGATAGGTAATGACTTTTAGCCATTGCTGCTGCATGAAATCTACAGAACGTTTGTGAAACACTTCATGTTTGGTCTCTATTGAAACCCAAGACAGTTTCAAATGAATTGGTTTATAGGAAGAAACCCAACTATGAAAAGTGTCCATGTTATAAAACTTTATTTTAATAGCTTCTAATCAAAAGCTTGAGTCTCCCACGAGGTGCTAATCCATCCTCCTAGGGGAGGGAATGGGGGTGTGATTCCACCCCACAGCTTGTCTTATTGGACAATACCTGTGTAGGCCACACCTATACCCAAGCCTATAAAACTTCGAACAATGAAAGTTTCGTCGTCTTTTGCCGGGTCTTGTCTCTCATCACCTTCGTCGCTCCTCTCGTGCTGGCCGTACATCGCCTGGCCGGAAGCCTCGTCGCAGCACGGAGCAAACCGCGATGTTCACGCCCGCTGACCTCCGATCTGCTTCAACAACAAGCGATCGGGTCAACTTATCAGAACTCTGAAACGCTGCCATAACTACGGAATTCCGCAGAGAGCCGAAACTCCACAAGGACTTCACTGCCGCGGCCAACATCTGTATCCCTAGCACCCGACTCCAAACTTCCCTCAAAGTAAGGAAACCCCTGTCCACCGACGAGAGAATTCCAGCATGTCACTGAAGTTGCTACGCTGACCAATCAGCTCCGCCGGGATCTCCCTTTGGACCATTAGAGGAAACCAAAATTCCATCAGAATCACAAGTAACACAAACAATGTTTCTATCCATTGCTGAACTGGTGTGAATAATATTTAAGTAGTAAAGAATAGCGAAATTCTTTACTACTTAGGTATTAGGTATTCTTTAGGTATTTAGGTATTCTTTCTCTCAGGTTGCAATGCTAAGAACTTAGTAAATGCTAGAAGTTGAATCCTTACTCGCTCTCCGTCATAACTCTCCTCAAACTGCTTGTGTGTATGCATGTGCGTTTGTTTGTTTTATGTAGATTAGTATGTTGTGTTATAGAGTAGCAATAAACTTGTGTTTCGTTTTTAAGATCCGTGTTGGTGTGTTGTGTGCTTTATAAGTTACTGTCTCAGCTTCAGATATTGTTACCTTGCTTATTAAATAATTAGATACTGTTTTATATTGTTATGGTTGGCCACAGAATAATATAATACAGGATTGCTTTACGCTGACCATTCTATTTGCTGGACAAATGAGTAGGTTAAGTGTAAGCTTTAAATAATTCTATGTAGATCACGTTCGAATCTTTAGATTCAAATCCCCAGAGTTTAAATATTATTTAAACCAAAGAGCTGATTCCTTACAGCAGGTAGACTGAAAGTGACCAGGCAGACCACAATATAGGCAACGTCGCTATCATGCGGCTCTCATGGGTTCTAAAACTTCTTGAGCAGTTTGTAACGTTTGAGGGGATGTTGGAGTGAGAAACTGTGTGGGGACTGAGAAACAGTTCAGCTTCCTTTCCCTCAGATGATTATCGAGGCAAATAGCTTGGTCCATCAAAGTCTCAAGGTCCAGAGCAGGTTCTCTGGTAGATAGGTCATCTTTAATTACCTCCGAAAGTCCATTTTGGAAGCAGACCATGAGTGCCTCATTATTCCAACCGCTCCCTGCTGCGACAGTTTGGAAATGGATGGCATATTCGGCCACACTACCACTAACTTGTTGAAAGGTGAGGAGTTCCTTAATGGCTTGCCGGCCACTGTGGAGGGGATTAAAAACCCGCTTTAACTCCTCTTCGAAAGCCGTAAAACTAAAACTGGAACAGAATGGGGCCTTAGCTTTCCAAACTGCAGTGGCTCATGAAAGAGCCTTACCAGACAGCAGGGTGATTACATACGCAATCTTAGCCCGATCTGAGGGGAAGGTATGGAAGGATGGCTGTAATTCAAAAGTTAGAGCACATTGGGTTAGGAACCCATCACACACACTAGGATCACCTGAGAAGCATTGCGGTGGAGGAAGGCCAGGTTCCGTCAGAGGAGAGGTCACTCGAGTCTCTGCATTGGGTACTGAGGCTACAGAGGAGGCAGGAGTAGGACTGGAAGGTAACCTGTCGAAAAGCTGACGAATAGAAGTCATTATGTCAGAAACTACCTGCGAATGCTTGGCCATGGGTGTTTCTTGCTGCATTAGGACTTGCTCATGTCGCTGGACCGCAGAAGACTGCTGGGCCACTGTGGCAAGAAGATCCTGAGGGCTGTGTGTCTCTGGGTTCATGTTTATTCTTGGCTCGGTTATTCAGTCAGGGACAGGGTTTGAACCAAGGTCTCCAGTGTCAGAGTCTGAATGCTTAACCACTCCACCACAGGTAGATAATGAATTCAACAGTGAGACGGTACTTGCCGTCCAGATTTGGAACAACAAAAATGCAGAGATAAAATAGGACAGAGTTAACGGTGGAACAAAAAGGCCAACACGCAAAATATCTCTTGAAAAAACTAGAGCAGGAGAAACACATCTAAAAAAACAAGTGGAAAAAAATAAGGTTGCATAGAACTCTGAAACAACTAGACTTTAGGAAAGCAAAGCAAAACTCACGATAACCAAGGGCTAGCATCAACAATAACCGAGCAAAGAAACAGGGGAAAATAGTCAACTTAAATACACATGACATAACAGGACACGTGAAAACAATCACGTAATTACTGAATTCAAACAACACATGGGGAGAAATGAGAACATCTAATGGAGAAACAAAATCATAACATGTAAAAACTAAAGTCATAAAATGACAGATCCTGACAGGGTATATTTAGGAATCTCTTCATTTTGTACAATTATAAAAGATGGCAGAAAGGAATGCTTCCAAACTTTAAAAGATAAGATTGGTCTTCTAAACCAAGATCTATTTAGATATTTACAGTTGCTGGACTATTATATAAAAGAAACACAGGATGAGGACTGGAACAACCAGCTTGTTCAGATTTTCATTCAGACATACAAAAAAGTATGACTAAAACAATTTCTAAATTATATAGAGCAATAAGTAATTCTAAAGGACGTTCAGACTATATAAGATTAAAATGAGAAAAGGAAGTAGGCATTATTCTTAATAAAGATCAATGGGTTAAAATATGTCCCACACACCTCAACAAGCTCAAGAATGTGGTGTGAGTTTTGTTGGAAAAACTTAATTAGATTTTTTACTACACCAAAAACTAAAGCATTACAATCAGGGACTACTCAACCTTGTTGGAGGAACTGTGGGGTAAAAGAGGGCCATCATGTGCATATATTTGGCAGTGCTCAAGAATTAACAGTTTTGAAAGTTGAAGTTGAGGAAAAAAGGAAAAAAAAAATGACACATGCACTTCGATTACAATTAGAGATCTTTGAAAAGAAATGGAGTAAATGGCTGGCTTTCATCACGACGACAATATAATTATCTATAATTGAACATTTACATAACTCTAGAAGTTATGCATCATTGTGAAAATATGTTTGGCAACCTTTTATTATATTTTATTTTATACTTATTTTATTTATTTATTTTGATGAGGTTAATTTAATAATTTTATATATGAATGTGTATAGATATACATGTGGAAATCTTTATACAGCTATATGTATATGTATATATATGTATATATGTATTATCATTTTTTATTTGTTTGTTTTGTTCCCACTGGTTATATGTTTCTAAAAAAATTAAAGTAAAAAAAAAAAGACAGTATGTGGCAGTGAGTTGAGAACCCCTATGCTGGATTCAGTGACTGGCACACCTCTCCCCCTGCTGCTGTGAAGGCTGTCAGATCAGATGCGTGTGTGCTGCTATTATGCTTACACAAGTAATATTTTTCCTGGGGCAATTTAAAGCAAAATGCACAATGACACTCTATCAAACATATCTACAATGATCAGGAGTATGGTTACTTACTGTTATTAATGCACAGCAATAGCACACAAACAAAGGACAACATTTGAAGGAATAAACAATCTGAGGAAAGCTCCATTATAGTGCACTAGACAAGTCTCAACAAGTATATTAAAATTTATTGAATCAATCATTGATTCTGAGTCTTATTCTGCCCTCTAAAGGTTTAATTTAAATTAACAAACCTTAACACAATGCTCGGGTGACGCAGTGGCGCAGTAAGTAGTGCTGTTGCCTCACAGCAAGAAGGTCGCTGGTTCGAGCCTCGGCTGGGTCAGTTGGCGTTTCTGTATGGAGTTTGCATGTTCTCCCTGCGTTCGCGTGGGTTTCCTCTGGGTGCTTCGGTTTCCCCCACAGTCCAAAGACATGCAGTACAGGTGAATTGGGTAGGCTAAATTGTCCGTAGTGTGTGAATGAGTGTGTATGGATGTTTCCTAGAGATGGTTTGCAGCTGGAAGGGCATCCGCTACATAAAACATGTGCTGGATAAATTGGTGGTTCATTTCACACTGTGATGACCACAGATTAATAAAGGGACTAAGCCGAAAAGAAAATGAATGTATGAATGAACACGTACTGATGCTGAATTAGCAAGTTATGTCAAATGGTAATGTCTTGAAATAACAGATTATGCTGAAATAACAACTTAGTTTCTTAAAATAATCAGATAAGATTTCCCTCTTTCACCACTACCAAGCTTTAATTTTTCACCATGCATTTAAGGGCTTCTATTATTGTAATTTTATCTTATATCACACTGGTTTTTATGCTCAGTTCTTTAGTTTTAAAATCTAAAAAGTATGATTGTAAAGATAAATAGAATTATTTTATCTTACCTAGCAACTACAAAGCACCAGTTGTACAGTACAGCTGTGGCAATAACAAACAGCCAGTGGTAATACAGGTCATCAGCAGGTGCCAATATGAAAACATCAGACTTTTTCCTGATGAACCAAATGCATTTTAAATAGCATTCTTGTTAAACAGGCAATGGAGATCTTACACAGTTGTCCACATGTAATAGTGCAAAGGGGCAAACTCACTTAGTTTTGGCACTCTTGTTCCCATCCTGAATATCAGGTCTACTGATGCTTAATCTACTAGAAGCAATTTGAAGTTCAGGTCCTCGGAAGCGCTCCAAGAAAGAATCTGGTCTTTCCTCCTCTTCCTGGAGGCTTTTATGGGCCCATTCTCTAAGAGTGACTACCATATTCACCAACCTGTAAACAAAGAAAAATAATAAATGTAAAATGGACAAGTTTAATTTCTCTATTTTACTTGAAAACTTCACTTCCTGCTTTGCTACTGTTCGGACGTTTCTGCCTACTGCTCTGCGCCTTGCACTCTTGCTTTTATATTTTATACTCTAATTTTAACTTGAGCCTATCAGCACAGTGCTCAAACAACACAGCTTGAAGATCAACATCGAATCTACAAACTTTCTGGAATACAACTTTACCAACAAGAGAGGAATTATCGTCTAAACAATCCTCCCGCTACCAGCCGCTTACATTCCTGAGACGGGAAAACACGGCTGTGAAAATGGCTCTGGAGCGTATTGATTTAGAATCTCCCTGCTGCACAAACTGCCACAAACTTCTACAAAAGATTGCAGTCCTTGAAACAAAATTACTTGCGATCCGACCAGAACTGCCAGATCACGCAGCACCGCTTTATTGTGGACCCTCACAGCAGACATTCGGTGAGTGCCATAAATCTACTCCAGCTACTGTTTTGAGAAAAACTGTTGAAAATGAGCGTGATAACAAATGGCAAAAACAAGGTGCGAGACCAAAGGGTCCTCGCGGGGTCAGATCACAAAGATCATACGCTACTGCATTAGCGTGCTCTACCCCAAATACAGCTCGGACTCAAATACAGCTTCAGAACAGATATGAAGTTCTCAGTAATATAGGTGAAGTATCCCCAAATGCAGTCAGACAGAGATCGCATGACTCAGCAGCTAATTCTACACGGAACAGAGGCTCAAGGCCGACTAGACAGCGCCATTCTGCTCCGATCGCTGCAGAGATAAGAACATTGATTGTTGGAGATTCAATAATCAAACATTTTAGGAGCAGAGCAACAATGACATACTGCTTCCCTCATGCAACAGTTTCTGATATAAACAAAGAGCTTGAGAACATATTAAGGAAACATGGGAATGCAAAACGGATTATCATTCATGTGGGGAAGAATGATATTCGGAAGGAACAGTCAGAACTGCTCAAGAAAGATTTCTGTGAGCTCTTGGAAACAGTTGAAAGTTTGAAGATTCAGTCATTCATCAGTGGACCACTCCCTGCAAGAGGGACAAATATGTTTTCACGGCTTCTTGGCCTAAATGTGTGGCTGCAGAAAACATGTAACAGGAAAGGACTGAATTTTATTGACAACTTCAATCTCTTCTGGAACCAAAGACAACTGTTTACATCAGACGGCCTTCATCCAAACAAACTTGGTGGAAAAGTGCTAAAGGACAACATCTTTTTCTCCCTCCATCATCCATTAGCTGTGTGTGCCACTGAACTCAACCCAAATGGCACACGCACACCTAGCAAGTGTCCGGATGATCACAGGACCTTCCTGAGTGGACTTGTGGCTGACGCATCCCACAAGGACAGCGATAACACCACGCAGACACAACAACCACTGATAACGGACAAACTGCTGTCTGAGCCCTGCACACAGAGAGACTGTGACGTACCAGAACAGCACCAACTATCAGCACTCATGGATGATCTCCAGGAAAACAGCCAGGTCAACATATCTCAACAGCCAGAAACCCCAGACCCACAGCCTCTGTCACCAGACACATTCTCACTGTCACCCTGCTCGCCTCTCTTGAATTTTTCTAAAAAGATGGAGGAACTGGTGTTTGCTGGAACTAAACTCTCACACTCCATTGCCGCAAGCCCCCAGTTAGCAACCAAAAGTCAGCCAGCCTCACACCCATCTCTGAGCCCACCTCGCCCTACACCTAGGAGAGGCCTCAGGTCTTTGCGACAGCGGCAGGTCCCAAAAAACACCTCATCTTCAGCTGGTGAACCTAAAAGCTCCCATTGATGTGTCCCGGGTGCCTGCTTAGATAACAGTGTCTTTATCAGATGTTTACAGAACAAGCAGGAACCCACTGTGCCTCTAGCTTTAGCTTTCTCTTCACAGATAGGTGTTATATTATGTGACAGAAAACCGAAGACTTCTTCAGGCCGTACAGTAAATCATTCAAATCTGCTGTCTATTAAATGTAATTCTGAGACTACGGTAGGGAAAACAGCTAAAACTGTTAAGTTAGCACTTTTAAACATCCGATCACTTAACAATAAGTCACTTTTAGTCAATGATTTTATCAACACAAATTGCCTTGATTTTATGCTGTTAAATGAAACTTGGCTAGATGACAGTTGTAGCGCAGCAGTTCTGAATGAAACAGCTCCTTTAAACTTTGATTATTTGAGTGTTTGCAGAGTTAATAGGAGAGGTGGAGGCATCGCTGCCCTATTTAAAGATGTCTATGAGTGTAAACAAGTGTCATTTGGTGACTATTTGTCCTTTGAATATCTGAGTATAGCACTAAAGGGTGCTCCACGCATTTTACTGATCATTATCTACAGACCTCCAAAATATTCTCCAACTTTTATTGATGATTTTACAGAGCTGTTATCAATAGTAACCTCTGAGTTTGACTATTTTACTATTGCTGGGGATTTTAATATTCACATTGATAATCCAGAAATCAATGCTGTAAAAGAACTCATGAATGTCTTTAACACTTTTGATCTGACTCAGCATGTTCAAGGACCCACACATAATCGTGGACACACTCTTGATCTACTTATAACTAAGGGTCTACACATTTCATCGACTGCTGTTAGGGATGTTGCACTATCTGATCATTTCTGTATTTTCTTTGATATATTGATCACTCCAGCCATTAAAGACAGCTCTGTCTCTGTCAGAAAGAGATACATAAATGAGAACACTAGTGAGCAGTTTATGAAGGCCATATCACTCGCACCAAGCATATCTGCAGACTCTGTTGACTCTCTCCTTGATTTGTTTAACTCTAAAGTTAAGAATGTCATAGATGACATTGCTCCTGTTAAAGTCAGAAAGAAAACAGGGATGAAAAACGGGCCTTGGAGAAAAACAACAGCAGTTAAAATGATGAAAAGACAGTGCAGAAAAGCTGAGCGTATGTGGAGGAAGACGAAACTAGTAGTCCACTATAATATCTATAAAGACAGTCTTCATGCTTTTAATGTGGAATTAAAAACCGCTAGGCAGACTTTCTTTTCAACCCTTATAAACAACAATTTAAATAATGCGCGTACACTCTTTGCAACGGTAGAGAGACTCACAAACCCCCCCAGTAGGATTCCCAGTGAACTAATCTCGGAAAGTAAATGTAATGAGTTCGCTCATTTCTTTACCGATAAGATCAATAATATCAGAAAGGCAATCAGCTCATCCAATCAGCCAAGTTGTGCCGACGTCAGACAAACTCAACCACAACTTAAGAAATCAGACATTATGTCTGATTTCATGGCACTTAATAGTAAAATCTTAGAGGAGATCGTGCAAATTATGAAAACATCAACCTGCAGTCTTGACACACTCCCCACATCATTCTTCAAAACGGTGTTTAACTGTTTAGAAATGGATCTCCTAAAAGTGGTAAATGCTTCACTTCTCTCAGGGACTTTTCCAAACTCACTTAAAACTGCAGTTGTTAAACCCCTCTTGAAAAAGAGCAACCTGGATAACACCCTATTGAGCAGTTACAGACCGATCTCAAATCTCCCTTTCATTGGCAAAATCATTGAAAAGTTGTTTTCAACCAGGTTAACACGTTCTTAAACTCCAAGGGGTGTTTAGACAATTTTCAATCTGGTTTCAGAGCACATCACAGTACAGAGAGCGCTCTTATAAAGATAATCAATGATATACGCCTAAATACAGATTCAGGTAAACTAACAGTGCTGGTATTGCTCGATCTCAGCGCTGCATTTGACACTGTCGATCACAGCATACTTCTGGATAGGCTGGAAAACTGGGTTGGGCTGTCTGGGACGGTCCTCAAATGGTTCAGATCTTATCTTGAAGGGAGAGGTTACTATGTCAGTATAGGTGACCATAGGTCAAGGTGGACACCCATGACATGTGGAGTCCCACAAGGCTCGATTCTGGCACCTCTCCTGTTCAACCTTTATATGCTCCCTCTGAGCCAAATAATGAGACAGAACCAAATTTCCTACCACAGCTATGCTGATGACACTCAGATCTACTTAGCCTTATTGCCTAATGACTACAGCCCTATTGACACCCTCTGCCAATGCATTGATGAAATGAACAGTTGGATGTGCCAAAACTTTCTGCAGTTAAACAAAGAGAAAACTGAAGTCATTGCGTTTGGGAACAGAGATGAGGTTCTCAAGGTGAATGCGTACCTTGGCACTAAAGGTCAAACAACAAAAAATAAGGTCAAGAATCTTGGTGTGACTCTGGAGTCAGATCTGAGTTTCAATAGTCATGTCAAAGCAGTTAGTAAATCAGCATACTATCATCTCAAAAACATTGCAAGAATCAGATGCTTTGTTTCCAGGGAAGACTTAGAGAAACTTGTTCATGCTTTTATCAGCAGCAGGGTGGATTACTGTAACGGCCTCCTCACGGGCCTTCCCAAAAAGACAGTCAGACAGTTGCAGCTCATCCAGAATGCTGCGGCCAGGATTCTGACCAGAACCAGGAAATCAGAGCACATCACACCTGTCCTCAGGTCTCTACACTGGCTCCCAGTTACATTCAGAATAGATTTTAAAGTATTACTACTTGTCTATAAATCACTAAATGGCCTAGGACCTCAATACATTACAGATATGCTCACTGAATACAAACCTAACAGATCACTCAGATCTCTAGGATCATATAAACTAGAAATTCCAAGAGTTCAGTCAAAGCAGGGTGAATCGGCATTCAGCCACTACGCCACTCGCTGCTGGAATCAGCTTCCAGAAATGATCAGATGTGCTCCAACATTAGGCACATTCAAATCCAGACTGAAAACACATCTGTTTAGCTGTGCCTTTACTGAATGAGCACTGTGCTACGTCCGACAGATCACACTATTATGTTTTCTTCTTTTTAAATCTTTTACAACCTGTTTTAACATATTTTTATCTGTTTTTTATTATCTGTTTTTATTTTATTTATTTTTCTCACACTTGCCTTTTTTTATTCCTGTTTATGTAAAGCACTTTGAATTGCCACTGTGTATGAAATGTGCTATATAAATAAACTTGCCTTGCCTTGCCTTGCCTTGAAATGTTTACTTTCCCCACCCAGTCCAAATACTTGGTTTTTGTTTTCATTTGTATTTACCTCCTACTACATTTCCTCTATGAAAATGAACTATGATTTTACTATAGTAACTGTAGGGCCTCGCACACGTAATACACAATTATGTGGTGTGTTAACTTTAAATTAGCTCAAAGGGAATATGACAAAACTTAAAGAGGCTCCAAAAGAATCAACTCTCTTGAACTGAACAAACGACTCGTCCAGCGCTCGTTTAAACAGACAGGGCTGTTGACTCAAAAATGAATATTGCTATTCGAACTAAAGTAAAAACACTTAATATTTAAGCAGGGTAACAAGATCTAGGTATAAGGCATTAGATTCATAAGTATACACAGGTCACTTTTCTTTTTCAAAAGAGACTTTATTGACTACAAACAAAACTAACAAAACACACATACACACAAGCATTCATACTGGTTGCAGACAAGGAATAGAAAGAAAGAAGAGTTTAGGAGAGATGTGATGTAAAACCTCAAGATGTAGAACCTAACCAAGTGAACCAAATAATCAATTCAACCTTTACTGTTTCTTAGACAGGGTTATCTATCATTTAACATGACTAGCAGATCATACACCAGTTCAGCAATGGATCTGGAGATGTACTTGCGTTCCGTAGTGATGTGGGGAAGTCCTTCTGTGGAGCTGGATTCCCATTTGAGTTCGCTGGTGGTTGGTTTGGTCGTTGAAGTGACGTCTCTGAGGCTGGTGATAAAGTGAAGTCCAGTAGTTTAAGTTGGAGACGGCCAAACTGTTGTCGTGTTGACGGGTTTCGCGACGCAACTTAACTAGACTCTCGACGGAAAGAAAAGAAAGAAGAGTAAACGGAAGATGGGGAAGTTTGAGGCTGGTCTCACCCCATCTTAATGTCCAAGTCCAGCTGGACTGGACCCGGAGAAGAGTTGTCCTAGAAGTGGAGCATCTCTACTTCTCCACAGCTGCTGCTGGTCCAACTCTGTCGGACTGGACGACTGGACTCTGCTCAGACTCTGCTCGCTCCGCTGTCGCTGCTGCTGCTTCGCTTTTTCTGCCTTTTCTGCCTAAAGAATGTTTGGGGAGATGGGTTTTATCACCAATGTTTCCGGCCCCTAATAGAGCTGGATCAATAAGGCATTGTCCGTAGATCTGCGTGGCAGTCCCATGTCAGCACATGTACTTTGGCGTGACTTACTCACATGAGCCATGGTGCTCAGACATATAACATTAAGCATACATTTATAATATGAACATGATACATTTTACATATCTATAATTAAAAAGGAATGAAAGAAAGGGAAAGGATTTCACTCATTCATCTCAAATAACATACACGTAATGGTACGTTTGTAATAACTCAAAGCATAATGGGTTACCCATGATTAATGCATTCTTAAAATATACAGGATTCGGGTGTTATACAAGAGCAATAACATTACATTTCATTAAAAGTCCACTCTCCTCGTTTTGAGGATGATCTGATGAACTTTAATGTTTGGTGATAGTTTTAAATTTCAGAGAGAATTTTGATTCTCTGTTTTGGAGCAAAGTCAGTCAATTCTCTGTCTTGCATGGGGCTAGAAAACCCCATTTCCTAAGGTCAAACACAAGCTCTTTGTCAAGAAAATTGTGTTCTCGTGATCAGTTACCCGTTCGTCTTGAGTTAACTTGATCAGTATAGTGGGTCCGATGACACTTAACTGATGATGAACCATCATGAGGCCGATAGCCTCAAGGCATCCGCTTCCTGCCCTGTACTGCAACAAATGGCTCTCGATCAAGGTGATTCTGGTCACAGGTGTCGACTCAGTTATTGGTGTCTGCATCGTTGAGTCCCCACATAACCATAGTTAAACTATAGTAACTATAATTAAACCATAGTAACCACAAAATGAACTATAGTTTTATTATTGTTTTTTGTAGTAAAACCATAGTAATTACAAAATGAACTATAGTTTTTCTATGGTTTTTTTGTAGTAAAACCATAGTAACTACAAAATGAGGTTACACAAAATGTCTCAGGTTACGTATGTAACCATGGTTTCCTGAGAGAACGAGACGCTGCATCTCTATTAGAAGACACAATGGGATGCCATCCTTCTCTTGTAACCTCCTGAAGCACAGGTGAAATCAATTCAATGCAATTGGCGTGACATACTGTGCGTGAAGATTTTGGATATTGGTTTGTGAATTCCTGACAGTATTATCAACAATCTTCGACTCATCCCTGAGATTGCCAAAACATCCGAGGCTGATGCGGGAGGTCACCTCCACCATTATAACCGCTCCACAGTAAAGCTGTGTGATACATATATCCACACTCCAGGACAGGTAGCAACACACAGACTGGAGTATGTTTGCTTACCAGGCCACCTGTGGCTCTCACAAAGACATAAACAATTACACTTCCTCTGTTCTGGAATACATCAACACCACCATAGACAATGTTACAACCCAGAAGCAGATCATCATATACCCAAATCAAAAGCCGGGGATGAACAAGGAGGTGTGCCTCCCACTGTAGGCATGCAATACTGCTTTCTGATCAGGTGATGCACAGGCCTACAGCACTTCCAGTGCTAATCTGAAGAGGGGCATCAAAAATGCCAAGCACTGTTACAAGCTAAAGCTAGAGGAGCTACAACTACAACTACAAACCCAGCCATTCCAAATGTCTACTTCCTGAACAAGCTTAATGAATTTTATACCCGCTTTGAAAGAGACCAACCCCAGGACCACTCACTTATCACACTCACCTCCTCAGAAGTCTACACTGCATGTCGGATCAATGTGTGTAAGGCTGCTGGACCAGATGGTATTCCTGGGCGCGTCCTCAAAGCATGTGCAGAACAGCTTGCTGGGGTATTTACAGACATTTTCAACCTGTCCCTTAACCTAGCAGCTCTGCCAGCATGCTTTAAAACCACCTCTATTGTGCCTGTGCCGAAACACTCTAGCCCAACATGCCTGAATGACTACCGCCCTGTAACACTCACACCCATCATCATGAAGTGCTTCGAGCAGTTGGTCCTGGCACATCTGAAAGACTCTCTGCCATCCACACTGGACCCACACCAGTTTGCCTACTGTGGCAACAGAAGCACAGAAGATGCAGTCTCCAGAGCACTGCATTCTGTACTCAAACACTTGGACAATTAAAAACACTTATGCACTGATGCTGTTTGTTGACTTCAGCTCAGCATTCAACACTGTCATACTCTCTATGTTAATTATCAAACTTAGAGACTTGGATATCAACACCTCTCTCTGCAACTGGGTTATGGACTTTCTGACTAACAGACCTCAAAATGTTAGATCAGGCCACATCTGCTCCACCACCATAACACTCAACACTGGTTAACCACAGGACTGTGTGCTGAGCCCCTTCCACTACTCCCTTTTTACCCATGACTGTAGGCCTGTGAACTGATCCATCACCATCATCAAACTTGCAGATGACACTACAGTGATTGGTCTAATCAACAACAATGATGAGACTGCTTACAGGGAGGAGATACAGCATCTAGCCACTTGGTATACAAACAATAATTTGCTCCTTAACACTACTAAGACCAAGAAGCTCATTGTGGACTTCAGGAAGGGACAAACAGGCTCACAAGATGCCATTCACATCAATGGGATGGCCGTTGAGCCTGTCTCATCCTTCAAGTTCCTGGGGACCCACATCTCAAAGGACCTGTCCTGGACCACCAACACATCCAGCCTGATCAAGAAGGCTGCGCAATAGAGAGCATCCTGACCAACTGCGTCACAGTCTGGTATGGAAGCTGCTCTGTTGGTGAGCGTAAGGCACTGGAGTGGGTGGTGCATCACAGGGACCCAACTTCCAGCCATTAAGGGCATCCAGAAAAAACACTGTCTGCGCCGAGCACACAGTATTCTTAAGGACTCATCTCACCCTGCTCACAGACTGTTTTCTATCCTTTTTTCAGGTGCTTCAAGCTCTCCCAGACAAAAACCAGCAGACTGAGAAACAGCTTTTTCCCCAGAACTGTCTCCCCTTTTGAACTTTGCCCCCCACTGACTCATACACCATCACAAATCACACTTTTCATACACCCCCACGGTCCACAAAGCTCGTAGACAATGCCATGACGCTTTCATAGTGTGGAACAATTTCCCTTTCGGGAAAACCCCCTGCTTTTAAGCCACCGGTGTAATGGTCTTATGTATAGCAATCCCAGCGGTATAATGTTGGAGGGTGGCGTAACAAGCCCAACAGCTTCTGGAATTGTTTGACAGTGATGGCTTGGCCCAGCCTGACTCTCTTTACAGCTACCCCGATCGACTCGATTTGGTTAGGGGACGGACTTTTTCTTTTACTTTAGCCACAACCCCAACATTTCTATGTGAGCAAGAACAGCATCTCGATGTTGATCCATTGACTCCCTCAACTGGGCTACAATGAGCCGATCGTTTAGGCAACTGAGAATATGAATCCCTTATAGCCGAAGTGGAGCCAATGCTGCATTGACTATTTTGGTAAATGTGTGGGTTGAGACCGCTAGGTTGAACGGAAAAACTCCGGAAGTACTGATATGCCTCGTCCCTGAAGGCGAATCTCAGGCGAACTTCCTGTGATTTGGAAGGATGGATATGTGGAAGTATGCATCCTTCAAATATATTGTGACAAACCAGTCCTCGGACTGTATTTGTGACACAATGGTGCTGATAGTCAACATTTTGAATTTCAGAGTTTGTAATGAGCGATTAAGCTGTCTTAGATCTAATATCGGATGCAGCCCTCCATCCTTCTTTTGAACAATAAAGTAACGGGTGTAAAATCTTGACTCGATGTCTAGAGGAGGGATCTGTTCTACTTCTTGTTCCATCACTAGAGCCAGCTCTGGATTCACTATGGTGTGGAGCAACCCATTGAAGTGAGAGGGGTGTGAAGCAAACTAAATTCTGTAGCCCTCTCTATGGTGAGCAGGACCCACTGAAAAACATTTGGCAGGTGCTCCCACTCTTTAAGAAAATTCTGCAGGTGTACCAGTCTCTCGAGACTGGCCTCTATGTTCTCCTGAGTAGTTAATTCTGGGCACTGAGGTTAACTAACCACAGGAGGCCCCTGAATGAACTCTTCTTGGACCCTTCATAAAGGGGACGAGTCCACTAACACCACCACTTTTGGGATAAAGTGTTGGTGTACAACACCGGGGGTGCCCTAAGGCACCAACAGTGGAAGGGTTGGTGGATAGACCCTCTGCGGGCAACAAGGAGGCGGCCTTTGCTGCTCGTCACGAGCTGCCCAAAGAAGTCCGTAAAAGTTAGAACTTCTTCTGAGTCGCAAGCCGTTTCACGACGATGTTCCTTGGGCCACCGTACATCACAGTTTTTGCCTCTTGAGAGCGTTTCCCACCCCACTTTCTTTTTGAAGGTTGGTCCCTCTTAACAGCCCCAGAAGGACACCCTTTTGGGGGAGGGAAGCTCCCGTAGGAGCCCGACCTTTTTGTAGCCTGCTCAAAAGATTTTGCAACTCGATCTACCAAGTTGCCAAACAGACCAGCGGGCGAAGTAGGAGAATCAAGGAAGATTAATTTGTCATCCTCCTTGATGTCCACTTGTTTAAGCCACAAATGTCTCTTCATTACCACCATGACCGCCATAGAGGTGGCTAAAGGTCTAACTTCCTTGGTGGCATGGAGAGACAGGTCCAAGGCCCAAAGTATTGATCTAACTGTATCAGGCTCCGCCCCCCATTGTCAAGGGATTCCATGAGCAGGTTAGCCTGGTATGCCTGCAATAATTATATCATGTACAGACACCCAACAGACTGCTCTGATGCCACATATACCTTGCCTACTAACAATGATGTTACTTTTATTCGTTTAGATGGCAAGGCGAGGGTCTTCGCCAACGTTGCCTGAGGTAACAAGTAGCGTCGCCAAATGTTACTCAATTTTTGGCATCGTGCAGCACTCGTGTTCATGCAAACTAGCAACAGCTGAGTATATTGACCCCTGCTGGCTTATAACATGGGTAGTATAATACCCGGCTTTTATTTCTTTGGTCTGACATAACACATGCATGGTATGTCCCACCAATTGCATTGGATTGATTTCACCTGTGCTTCAAGATAAAATGAACTATAGCTTCCCCCTCAGGGAACTCGCACTGTATCTCTCTTATGATACACAATGGGATGCCATCTCTCAGGTAAAATCAATCCAATGCAATTGGTGGGACATAAAGTATGTGTGTGACATCAGACCAAAAGTATAAAAGCTCCACGCAGACAATAAACTTCAGCTTTTTCTCTTCACTCTGTGAACGAGTTCATTGGTTTCGAAGCACTCAAAGCATTGATAAGGCACTACGTTAAGACATTTATACTGACTGCATGCACACACTTTCACATTCCTTTTGAAAAAAATAAATGGAAAAGAGATAGTTAGATTGTGCTCTCCTCTGTGTCCTTGCTTTGTTACGGAACAGGACACACACGATCTGTGTGTGCAGTGCCTTGTCCAGGAGCATGCACACTCAGCCTTTGAGAGGAGTGGCCGTATACACTGTAATGCGCTGGCCAAGTGCTGCCAAGCTGCCCTGCTCTGTTTGATAAAGAGCCGGTTGCAAGCGTTCCTTGCTCGCACTGAGGCAGGGGAGTAATTAGTGTTATGGGGATCACAGCTCAATCTGGCAGAGAGGATGGAGAAAAGCTTGAGAGCTTCTTTTGCTCCCTCTACCATCAGTTCGGGGTCCAGTCAGCGCGAGCTGGAAGTTCGTTCATCTGCTTTTTCTTCTCACGCTATTGGGCAGTTGTTCCACCTCTCGGCTTCTGTATAAGGACCATAATGACATTCCCAAATTATGCCCTGAGCTGGCAGAGGTCCTTGCCAATGACACAAATAAATATAGCATAAACTGGAAAGTGGAGAGGCAGGAAGTGTGTCAAAAACTGGATTATGTGATAAGAACAATCTGCCACCATGGGACAGGCCTCTGAAGGGTGGGGGGGGGGTCTTCCATTTAATAAGAACTTGCAAAAAGAGGTCTCTTATACATGAAAAAATCCTTATACTACTGTTAGGTCCTATGTGGGACCTGTTTGTTGTGGTTGTATTTTTTGTGATTTGCAGATCCTGCATGATTGCTGATTTGTGGGTGGGTCATCTCACCTGAGACCCATTATGTGGTGCCTATATAGAATCCAACATTTGACATGAGAGGAGAGCTCGATTAGCTGGATCTCCCTGCCTAGCGTTTTTGATTTATTTTAGTTTGTTTTGGATCGTGAGCTCAGTTCACTACCATGCACCTGCTTTTCACTACTGACTTCCATCTATTATGCTTTTGTTAATAAAACATTTTTCTTTGCAAATTACCTGGTCCACTTTGTCTCTCTAATGTTACAATTTTGAGCCCGTTGTAACACCATGTACCCATGTTATAAGCCAGCAGGGGTCGATATACTGGTATACCGTTATGCCATTGCTGGTTTTCATGAACACGGGTGCCACACGATGCTGAATATGGAGGAACATTTGGTACGCCATTTGTTACCTTAGGCATTGTCAGCGTTAGTTGGCAAAGCATATGTGGCAGCAGGGCAGTCTGTTGGGTGTCTGCTCATGTTAATATTGCAGGCATATCATGCTGACCTGCTGAAGGAAGCTGTAAGATTTGAGATACCACAAATACTTTGATGTCTTTGACAATTCAAACATGAGCTGGAAACACAGAGACAATTAAATCCACCCCACCAGGTGGGAATGCGGGAAAGTTCACTCCTCTCATCCCCCGCAACCCACTGCTCACTCGCCCTTCTCTTCATCTCACACAGAATGGTCATTTCAAAGTATGAAGGTTCTATATCAATCCAAGTGACTTTATCTTTCATGTTTGATATCATTTGAAATGTCTCAGTGCGACTGGTACAATGGTCTCATTCCCTCAGAAAGAGACATAATCAAAATAATAGATATATAACTTCAGGTATCTTTTGAACCACTGCTAAGTGTGTGCTTTTACCTTGGAGGTTTCTATTCAAATAACCATTTGTTCCCTATAGGCAGAAACACTTTAGATCTAACATGCTACTGTAGGGGATCAACCTACGTATTAAGATCAATCAAGAAGCTAACTACGTAATAAACAAACAACAAACAAACGCGCGCACACACTCATACACACACAGAGGCAGTTCGAAGGATGCAAAATGAGTTGACAACCGTCCTAAATTAATTCTAGTACTTCTTACTAGATCTTAGAATTACACCTGTAAATGTAACTAGGTTTTGTTTAATACCAATCATCAAACATTTCAGACACATACAGATCATTTTAATCTGCTATAAGGGTTAAGGCAACACATTCATAAACCTGGTTGGTTGAAATAAACACAGCACATGAGGAAACCTATGGCATATTATTCAAAGATGTATCTGCCTTAGTTCTAACATTTTAAGAGATTGTCTTTCATTTGTATGCATTAATTGCCAGAGATGTCTTTGTCTCTACGAAATTTGTACATCTGTTGCAAGCAGGATGTCCCGAGGGCGAGCACATGACCGGGAGTCATTCAAAAGTCTCGTGAGGAGAAATCCCTGAAAGCCCAATTGTTTAGATTATTAATCATTTACAAATTTGGCTGAAGGGTCCCTGAACATCTGCGGCCGAAGTATTGGTCAAAACAGTCAAATGAAGTGGTCCATTGTTATCGTGATGGCGTAAGCCCTCGAGCCAGATCTAAATGACTAAGGGAATTTGGCGCCCCAAATTCCAAGGCTGATTCGAACTGGTTTTGATCAGCGAGTCCCTTCAATTGTTATGTTTTGAATTATTTAAACAGATTTCATGTTATTATATCTAGTAGATTAAGTTAAGTCCATAACACCACAAGGCCCTGTACAGGTTAGTAACGAAATAAACACGAAAGACAGAAAAGCGTGGCACGCTATACAATGTTCTTAGAGTTCCGACTAACACGTTGGCATTAATTCAATCATACTTAAGACTGTAAAAGGCCTATCGAAGGGGATAGGCATTCATCTCTAAACTCATAATGCTATTTAAATCATGATGATTACTTAAAGTTACTATCAGTTTAAGTAAATCGGTCTGCTTAATTCTATAGTAATGATCATCGTATGATTAAATAGCTTTGTTTTGATTTAGTAGATAGCAGATCTATGGGGACCACTCAAAAAATATTTTTCTCGGCCGGTACAAGACTCAGGATGTTATAGGAATTGGAATGAATGAGAATAATATAGAATAACGAATCGAAAAGGATATTCAATCATAATCTAAAGTAATATTAAAAGAAACAAAATAATCTTATTAATGTTTTATGATTGGAGTCAGATAAACGAGGATAAATATATTAATATTCTAAACCACCCCATACTAAAATTGGAGTCAGATATGAGTTAAATTTAAAGTAAATCAACATTGTGCACTTGAAAGACCGAACAGGCAGTGAACGTTCACCCACCAGTAGACAACGTCGTTGAACTAACTGGCTGGACCTTACCAAGCCCTTCACAATGGGGGGGGGGGGTTACTGTAAATTTACTGTAAAGTAAATACTTTGGGCCTCTGACCTGTCTCTCTGTGCCACCAAAGCAGCCATAGTGGTAACTGAGAGACATCTATGGCTTAATCAAGCAGACCTCAATGCTCCCATTTTGCCTACTGGTTAGTTGGCGACTAAGTAGATAGAGTTGTCAAATCGTTTGAGTGGGCGAAAAAGAATTTGGGCTCCTTCGGGAGCGTCTTTCTTTCAAAAGGGCTTCTTTGTGGGGCTGTTAAGCGGGACCAGCCCTAACCATTAACCAGCTCATCACCTAAGTATAGAGCTGAGCAGAAAAAAAAAGTGTTGCTTCTCGCAGCCTTCGAAAAGAAAGTGGTTTGTAAAACCCTCTCACGCAGTTCTTAGATCTACATTTTGACATCAAACACCATGGCCTTTATCAAATGCAGTTAATTACGTGCGTGACACATGCTGCAAAGTTTCATTTACATGCAACAATATGGTAAAAACACTTGCTTACATACATAGTAAAACAAAGAAAAAAACTATTAGCAATAAAACATTAATGCAAAACCCACTTTTAAACGTGAAATGTCCGAAACTCGCCTGGGCCTTTTGTTCAGAGAGTAATAACTGGATTATCTTCCCCAAGCAGGAAAAGAGGCGGGTGAGGCTGTACACCCGAGACAAATGGGTCTTTCTTCCATTGGTTGTGGAATTCAATTATCACAGACATGTGAACGGCAGATGGCCCAAATGCGCAGGATAGGCCATTAATTTGTAACTGTTACAACACGTCTTTGTTTTATAAAAAGGGAAGAAGAGTGTGTATTGAAATTAAGCTTCGGGCGATACTTAATTAAGAAGGAGACGAGGGGGAGCAAGAGTCTTCTCTGACTGCTAAATTTGCTTAGAAACATGGCTTAGAAACATGGCTGTTACTACACTTAATTCATGCTTAGTGTGAACCCAGCATAAGACCAGCAGATAAACAGGGACGGATTAACCAATGGGCATTATGGGCACAGGCCCAGGGGCCCGTGCGCACTTGGGGCCCCTGCGAGGGGTGGAAAAAAATGCTGATTTTGCAGTGTCTATTTAAGCTAAGTGCAAATAGCGCACCTCGTTGGAATAAGCTAGTTGAGTGCTTCCCGCCAGCTCCGTTTGATTGACAGAGACAAAATTATTAAAGAGCGCAGTAGACAGCAGGTGGGAGTGGCGGAGCTCGTAAAGCGCATGAGAACATGTTTTGAGGCAATCGATCATGAAACCGGTTCGAATCCAGCGTCTGATGAACACGTTCTTCTTCCCCCCCCCCTATTACATATTAGATTGGAAATACATTTATTTTCAATAGAAAGGAAATGTTTTTGTTTAAAAATGTAAATAAAGTATATAAAATGAGTCACAAGGTATTTAATAAGGATAATAATAATAATAAATGTTCTATAAACAGTTATTTTCCACCTGGTGTTAGATGTTAGCAATATCTTAATATAATTAATCTGTATTTACAATGTTAGTCGCCCTGCTTCACCCATATTCTCCGACCTCATGGAGAGAGAGACAGAGAGAGACAAAAAAAGGCCCTGAAGAGGAGAGAGACAGGAGAGAACTGGCATAGTGTGTGTGATTTCGGATACTTTATAATCAAGTGTTTTTTGCCAACTCTTCTTCATCACGAGGGAGACAGTAGGAATCATTAATCAGTGTGTGTATTATGGAGGACTCAGATTCATAGAACTGGATTGGAGAGGTGTGATATCCAAATCTGATGCATTATAATTTTGTAGAAGTTATACGTTAAAAATACCCTTAATATAAATTTTAGTACTGCTTCACTGAACTTGAAAAAGTATATTAAAATCCATTAATTTATATTACTATTTTTTTAATCAAAGTGTGCTTTAAATGCTTTTAAAATCAGGTAAATCTTTGTTGACTATAAATATATGTACTATGTAATTTATTTAAAAAATGTGGGCAAAATATTATAGATTAACTTTACTTAAAAATATTATATTAATCTTATTTTTTAATTCAACTATAGGGGTGCGGCCTTGTAGGAGGCCCTACAAGACATTGTGCCCAGGGGCCTCTGAATTCTTAATCCGGGCCTGCAGATAAAGAATCAATCTGACGATGAATTATGATGACATTTCTAAATTGTCACTCATACACATGTAGCAGGGTGTCCGCGGGGTCTTAAAAAGTAATTTAGAGAAATTTAAGGCCTTAAAAGTACTTATTACATTTTGTATAATTTTCAATTATGTAATGTATAGTTGAATGGGGGTGCCTGAACTCAACTGCGAATATTGAGATGTATTTTATGAAATCGATAAAATTCTGCTGCGTTTCACTGTTTTGTTTATTGCAGTAACCAAGGCAACAGCATTATTTCTGCGGGTATACAGGCGCCCCCTGCTGGAAAAGAGTCAATTAGCAGTTTTATTCATTATGAATAATGTTTTAGTTTAGGTGAAGGTATGTTTTATGTGACATAATTTCACAAAAACAGATTATGTTTTTTCATTATAATTGTTTGATTATTTTTATCACCTGGTATACTATGCATATTACAATTTGGGTGGTCATATGGGTTTTAAATGACCTAAATCAAGTAAAAGTAAAATGTTAGCATATTAAATAGAATTACCTAACAGCAAAATAGTGGCTAGTAAAAATGCAGAGTGGCTAGTAACTTTGGAAAACTACTAGCCCCAGTGGCTGGTAAGCAAAAAATTTAATGTCGAGCCTGTTATTAATAACAATTAATAACATTGTACTATACCTATATTATATAGTGCACACTCAAGTTTGTCTTAAATCATTCTTTTCTTGTGCTTGATCCGTAATTCATTCATTCATTTTCCTTCGGCTTAGTCTCTATTTTAGGGGTTGCCACAGCAGAATGAACCGCCAACTATTCCAGCATATGTTTTATGCAGCGGATGCCCTTGCAGCCGCAAACCAACACTGGGAAACACACACACACACACATATATATATATATATATATATATATATATATATATATATATATATTGTGGCGGGCCGCCCAAGGAACATACAGCGTCATCCTGGGAGAGGAGCACACAAGCCAGCTGGACCCAATCATGCCGATCACTTGCACCTGGAACTCGTTAACCACAACCACATATAAACCCCACAAGAGAGACAGTCGAGGAGAAGCCTCTCTGCTAACCAGACCTCTAATGAGTTCTCTCTCTCTCTCATATAGAAAGCACGGAGTGATCGAGTCGGGCGATCGGCGTTATACAGCAGCACGGATCAACAGGACAACCCATTCACTCACAACCCACCTACGGACTCACTTACAGCACGGACACTCGGGGAACCCAGGGAAGCACTTTGAAGACACCTACACCATTTCACCTCACTGTAAATAAAAAGCCCTTCAGGGGTGTGTTCACGACAACTTGTGTATGCCTTTTCACTCCACCCTGCTACACTGGTGGAGAATGCGCGCTTTTTAGGAATGAAATTAAGGATTCCATCAACCGCTTACACTTGTTGTTTGTGTTTGCAGCTTGTCATCTCGCTCGCTCTCCCTATAAGACACAGGATGGAGGAACTACTGCAGCAGCTCACGGAGGTGGCGTCCCGGCAACAACAGCTCTCGGACAAAATCGTAGCCAGACTGGAAAGAACTGAGCAGGCGGTTGAAAATCTGTTGGGCCACCGTGTGCCTCTTCCGGACGCCAGGAGTACTGCACACCACCATCTGACGAAGCTCAGCGACCTGGATGACATCGAAGCATACTTACACACATTTGAGGTGATAGCAACCAGAGAGCTGTGGGATAAAAATGAATGGGCGAGAATCCTGGCTCCATTTTTAACTGGTGAAGCGCAACGTGCTTATTATTCATTAAAATCCCCACAAAATGAAGATTATGAGATGTTAAAAAGAGAGATATTAGCGAGAATTGGGCTTTCTCCCATCAGCGCAGCCCAGCAGTTCTGGCAATGGTTGTATGATGAACAGGTCTCCGCCCGAGTGCAAGCCACACAGCTCTCCAGATTGGCACAGCTCTGGTTGCTATCGGGGAACACCACCGCCTCCCAGGTCGCTGAAAGTGTGGTGATCGACCGTCTGCTCAGAGCCCTCCCCAGAAAGCTCCGCCGCCCCGTGAGTATGAGAAATCCTACCAGTCTGGCTAGCGTAGTAGAAGCCATCGAGCTGGCAGATGCTTCATTTGCACGGGATGCGGGAGAGCGAGCGGCTGCAACCCCCCGAAGGGTACCCCGGGATCGACGCTCGCCGGAGGGCACCTCACACACAATGAGCAGGCCGACGGCCCCCTCCCTCATCGACAAGCCCATGCCGACCGAACCACAGTCTCCAGGGGCCCGCGCATGGATGGCGGGCTGCATCGTGCACCACTCATTGCCAAATGGAGCTCCACAGCGCATGGTGAAAATCGGGGGAAAAGAGCTGATGGCAGTGTTGGACTCAGGAGCATCTATCACACTGGTCCAACCAAACATCATCCCTCCCCAACCAGACTTTA
Source organism: Danio kyathit (assembly GCA_903798195.1). Taxonomy (NCBI): domain Eukaryota; kingdom Metazoa; phylum Chordata; class Actinopteri; order Cypriniformes; family Danionidae; genus Danio; species Danio kyathit. The sequence continues at coordinate 204,087 of CAIGQS010000088.1, forward strand.
AAGCGACAATGCCAATTACCTGTGTACATGGGGAGACGCGCCATGTACCCACACGCCGAGTAAAAGTGGCAGCCGGTCCAGGCGCCTGGCCGATGGAAGTAGGAATTGTACGAGACTTACCAGTTCTAATCCTGTTGGGGAGGGATTATCCCGGTTTCCAACAGCTCCTATCCGCCACGATGCAGCCAGCAGGACCGCGACAGAGGGGACGGGCTCGTCCGCGAAGAAAAGGGGGCCGACCAACTGTCATGCTGGCCACAGACAGCGAGCGAGAGGGTGAGTGCGCACAATCACACCCTAATCCTTTTTTTGATTTATTTCAGAGAATAACCACAGGAGGAGAGTTTGGAAAAGAGCAACGGGAAGATGACCGACTAAAACATTGCTGGAAGCAAGTTCGAGAAATAGATGGAGAAGTGCGTATTCCAGGGCCTCACCCTCTCCCGTACTTCGTGGTCAGAAAAGGCCTGCTCTATTGTATAGCACAGCGAAGGGGGGAGGAGAAAAATTTACTGGTGGTCCCGAAAGCCAAGACGGAGACGGTAATGGAGTTGGCGCACTCCCATCCCATGGCCGGGCATCTCGGAGGAGAAAACACCATCCAAAGAATCCGTGATCGCTTCCACTGGCCTGGCATGGAGGCAGAGGTGAAGAGGTGTTGTCGGGAGTGCGCCACTTGTCAGAGGACGTCACCAAAGAAACCTCCCCCCAGCCCGCTAATACCCCTCCCCATCATTGAGGTGCCCTTCGAGCGCATTGGGATGGACCTGGTGGGTCCGCTGCCGAAGTCTGCCCGTGGTCATCAACACATCCTGGTCATCGTCGACTATGCCGCCAGGTACCCCGAGGCGATTCCCCTTAGAGTGGCCAACGCAAAATCCATCGCGAAGGAGCTCTTCCAATTCATCAGCAGGGTGGGAATCCCCTCGGAGATACTGACTGACCAGGGCACCCCTTTCATGTCTCGGCTGATGAACGACCTCTGTCGGCTACTCAGGGTAAAACAGCTCCGCACATCTGTTTACCATCCCCAGACAGACGGTCTGGTGGAGCGGTTTAACCAGACCCTTAAACAGATGTTGCGCCGAGTAGTCGCAGAGGATGGGCGTGACTGGGATATCATGCTCCCGTACGTGCTCTTCGGAATAAGAGAGGTACCTCAAGCATCCACCGGCTTTACTCCATTTGAATTATTGTTTGGGCGCCAGCCCTGCGGGCTACTGGATGTAGCCAGAGAGACTTGGGAGCAGGAACCGGCTCCGCATCGCACCATCATAGAGCACGTGCGGGACATGCGAGAGTGCATAGACCACGTGATGCCTCTGGTCCGAGAACATCTAGCGGCCTCCCAGCGCGCCCAACAGAGTATATATGACCGGCCCGCACAACCCCGACAGTTCCAGCCTGGTGATAAAGTCCTGATACTCGTTCCCACCACCACAGCGAAGTTCCTGGCATCCTGGCAAGGGCCGGGCACCATCGTGGAGAAAGTCGGGCGGGTCAATTACAAGGTTCGTCAGCCGGGACGTCGACGTGAAGAGAAGGTCTACCACATCAACCTTCTAAAAAAATGGGTAGTACCCCAAGAAGATCTGGTGGCCTTCACTCAAAGCTCCCCGCCGATGGTAGGGATGGGAGAGCAACTGTCGGCGGGTCAGAAGATCGAGCTGGAATCCCTGGTCAGTCAGTTCCAGGATGTGTTCAGCGATCGACCCGGGCGGACTAATTTAGTACAACATACCATCCGGACTCCTCCTGGCCAAATAGTTCGGCAGCGGCCCTATCGGGTACCAGAGGCCCGCCGGCAGGCTATCGAGGGTGAGATATCCCGGATGAAGGAGTTGGGAATAATAGAACCATCTCGGAGTCCCTGGTCCAGCCCGATAGTCATGGTACCGAACCAAGACGGCACTCTCCGCTTCTGCAACGACTTCCGCAAGCTAAATGACATCTCCAGCTTCGACGGATACCCAATGCCTAGAGTGGATGAGTTATTAGACCGTCTTGGTGGGGCCAGATTTATCTCAACACTGGACCTAACAAAGGGTTATTGGCAGGTAACTCTAAGAAGAGAAGACAAGGAAAAAACTGCTTTCAGCACACCTTCGGGCCACTGGCATTATCGGGTCCTTCCCTTCGGGTTGCATGGGGCACCCGCTATGTTCCAGAGGTTAATGGACATTGTGCTCCGGCCCCACCAAGAATACGCCGCCGCCTACCTCGACGACGTAATCATCCACTCTGAGCGTTGGGAAGACCATCTGGACCGGTTGCGGAGAGTGCTGAGGGAGCTCCGTCGGGCTGGACTAACCGCCAACCCCAAAAAGTGTCACCTAGGTCTAGCCGAAGCATGTTACCTGGGTTTCCAAGTAGGACGGGGGTTGATCAAGCCACAGCCCAACAAAGTGGAAGCAGTTCAACGAGCGGAACGGCCAAAGAATAAAACCCAGGTACGTGCATTCTTGGGGTTGGCTGGATACTACCGCTGTTTTATTCCCAACTTCTCCTCGATAGCCTGTCCCCTGTCCGACCTGACGAAGAAGGGGCAGCCTGAAAAAATTCAGTGGTCGGCAGCAGCGGAAGAAGCCTTCCAGACTCTGAAGACGGCGTTAACGTCGACACCGGTCCTCCACGCCCCGGATTTTGGCTGCCCCTTCCTACTCCATACGGACGCTTCCGACACAGGGCTGGGTGCGGTCCTGTCACAGGTCCACAATGGAGAAGAGCACCCAGTCACATAAATCAGTCGGAAGCTCACACCCGCAGAGACCAGGTATGCAGCCGTGGAGAAGGAAGCCCTTGCTATCAAGTGGGCAGTCCTGGAGCTGCGCTACTACCTTCTCGGCAGGAGCTTTACACTGGTGACCGACCACGCTCCACTACAGTGGATGTCCCGGGCCAAGGAGACCAACGCCCGCGTCACCAGGTGGTTCCTCGCGCTCCAGGACTTCCATTTCCGGGTCCAACATCGCCCAGGAACCTCCCACGGCAATGCGGATGGTCTCTCGCGGATGTGGTCAGGTTGGGCAGGTTTGTCATCCAGCAAATTTTACCCCCCCCCTTCTTTCTTCTCTACCCTGCAGGAGGATTCCCCGGACCAGGACGTCGCTTGGGGGGGGGAGTGTGGCGGGCCGCCCAAGGAACAATCAGCGTCATCCTGGGAGAGGAGCACACCAGCCAGCTGGACCCAATCATGCCGATCACTTGCACCTGGAACTCGTTAACCACAACCACATATAAACCCCACAAGAGAGACAGTCGAGGAGAAGCCTCTCTGCTAACCAGACCTCTAATGAGTTCTCTCTCTCTCTCATATAGAAAGCACGGAGTGATTGAGTCGGGCGATCGGCGTTATACAGCAGCACGGATCAACAGGACAACCCATTCACTCACAACCCACCTACGGACTCACTTACAGCACGGACACTCGGGGAACCCAGGGAAGCACTTTGAAGACACCTACACCATTTCACCTCACTGTAAATAAAAAGCCCTTCGGGGGTGTGTTCACGACAACTTGTGTATGCCTTTTCACTCCACCCTGCTACAATATATATATATAATTTTATATATAACTTGCCTAATTACCCTAACCTGCCTAGTTAACCTAATTTTAACCCTTTAAACTGCACTTTAAGCTGTAAAGAAGTGTCTTGAAAAATATCTAGTTAAATATTATTTACTGTCATCGTTGCAAAGATAATATGATTAAATTATTTGAAATAAGTAGGGATGCACCGATACCAGTATCGGGTCGATACTTGGTTAAAATACTCGTACTCGTATTGGACATGAAAGGCCGATACCACGCACCGATACCGCTGAACAGTAATTCACTATGGATGTGATTTGGTGCCCTACCTGACTTCAGTGCCTTAATGTATTAATTAGCCTAATGTATTATATATTAATAGCTTAGTCCTTTTAAACAATCTGTTTATAAAATACATTATTAACGAATCTATAGCCTAGGCTACTGAAGAATAAACCGAATATGAAATATGATCCTTGCATAATGATCACAGCTAAGCACTCAAACAAGCTAGTACTCATTTTATATATAAACTATAAATAAAAAAATGAAATAAATTTTAAGAAATGGAACATTATGTAAAAAAAAAATCTAAAGACTACAGGCTAAATAAAAGCGCATGAGTTTAAACATCACTGCGGTCACCGCGCACGTGTCAGTACAGCTTCTGTAAAGATCAGACAGCTTTTACAGACCACACAATCTCAAACACTATGTAAATGTATAAATATTTCGATAAGTATCGTTAAATGCTACATTTAGTTTTTATTGTAAAATATACATTATAACTCAGTACACAGTAAAATAATATTTTTGAATGGCTTGCCTATTGGCAGCGCATATAACCGCTAAGCTTAAACTGGCTGAGCATATTTTTATTCATATTAAAACAAATTAATACAAACTAGTCACCCTTTGACTTTTTTCGTTTCCGTATATTTTTTATCAAACGAAAAATGCAATGAATTGTTGATTTTGGTTTTCATTTTATTAGAATTAATATAATTATTAGGCTACACAAACTGTACATACCATCGGCTCTGATTGCGTCAGATATCCTACAGATAGCCTAGACTTTTTGGCTCAAACATTTATGCCTATACATTTCAGTGCTGTATTTTGACAGATTTCGCAAAGGCTTCAGCTATTCTGTAACTGGTACCAGCCTCCGTTTTGCGGCTTGACTTGTGCGGCGTCTCCGTATCATTGTCTGGATGACAGCGAGAGAGAGATTAGATCAGACCTCAGTTTCGATGTGTGGCCGCACGTCACAGTTACTTTACTGCAGTTTTTAAATATTGGCTTATTTAAATTAACTTTTCATTCGATTAAAAGCCGAAATATTGCCTGACATAAACAACTTTCGGTTTTAGAAGCGAGAGGCTTCAGTGAAGACGCACACACACACACAGGATACACTTTTGAGGTCTATTCATTATTGATTTTTTAACATTAAACGCATAATAATCAAGTGCAAAAAAGAACAGCTGAACTTCGGAAAAAGAGATCACTGCGGTTGCCACGATGGTTGCTTTGTTTTTCTGCAGTTGGCTTTGTCAGTGGCTGGGCATTGCGAAATCACTTTTATTTTAATAAAACAAGATTATTTATTAATAAACATTGTGAGATGATGGTTGCGTGATTTTTAAAATGAGCTATTAACCGCAACCCACCCATAAACATCTAGTACTTTTTGATTAATTGACCGCGGATCAAAGGCAGGACTCATGAATATTAAAGAATGGTGCAAAACAGGGTTTAATGCGTCCCCAATATGCAATGACAGTGACTCTGTAAGGCAACGTACACTGCACACACCTTGTGTAATGTGTGAAGTCGTGCACACATGTAAGCCGCAAGGATATCTCATCCTTTAAATGTCCAAGCTTAATCGTTAATAGACAAGGTCTGGGTTAGCAGGGTTTTCAACAATGTGTATATTTTTGGCTTGGAACAGCCTCCTGTTAAAGATTTTGGTGTTCATCCTTGCTACAGGCAAAAAACAAAAAACAAAGCAAAAAAAAACGAACAAATAAACTTAGTTGAAACCAAATCTATGAAGTATCGGTATCGGCGAGTACACAAATCAAAATACTCGTACTCGTATCGGTTTGTAAAAAAGTGGTATCGGTGCATCCCTAGAAATAAGTTAAAACGATTGTTTAGAAATGTGTTAAAAAATCTTCTCTCTGTTAAACAGAAATTGGAGGAAAAAATAAACAGGGGGCTAATAATACAGGGGGGTTGAATAACAATGATTGAAACTGTATATCTATCTATCTATCTATGCAATTTTATAATATGTTCTTTTCGTTGACTTTAACATGAAATAACTGAACATATAGGAGACTAATGCTAATTTTAGAAGAAAACTTAAAGGCTTTTACATTTCTATATACTATATAGTGTCACTATAGTGTCAGTCTTTCGGATGAAATGTTAAACTGAGGTCCTGACTCTCTGAGGTTATGGCACTTCTCATAAAGAGTATAGGGGTGTGTAGAGGTGTCCTGGCCATATTCCCTCAATAGGTCCCTAATATGACCTTGTCTCTCCACTCAACCTATAGCTATATAAGTACACATTACATTATATTGCATTATGTGCTGGTACACAGAAGAATATGACTTCCTTCATGTCCCTCAAAAGTATAAATATGATATTTTATAAAAGTAATAGGGTATTAAATTCTATTTTAATTTAAGATGCTTACAAGTATTATAATGATGAATCTAAACATGTCACTACTTTTGTTCTTTATTTCATTAATCTTTCTTTGGCTTAGTCCCTTTATTCATCAGGGGTCACCACAGCGGAATGAACCTATCCAGCATATGTTTTACACAACGAGTGCAACCCAGTACTGGGAAACATCCATACACACTCATACACTACGGCCAATCAATTCATCAATTCCCCTATAGTGCATGTCCGTGGGGGAAACCAGAGCACCCGGAAGAAACCCACGCCAACATGCCAACTGGCCCATACTGGACTCACACCAGCAACCATCTTGCTGTGAGGCGACAGTGCTAACCACTAAGCCACCATGCCACCCTTTTGTTCTTTATTTAATCAGTGTTAATTGTATATAATAGCAATTAATTTCATATTGGGTGATTCCTGGAGGGCCAAAGTCTTTAACACTAATTGAACATACCAGAAAAGAGGCTAGGTCAGGAGAGGCAGCTTGCTTGAAACCATGCTGGAAGAAGTTTTAAATAATGTAATCTACCTCAAACATGTACAGTATGCAGAGAAGTGTGTAAGTGTGGTTTTCTAAAGTGAAAAACAATTCTATAAATTGAGGCAAACAAATCTGAAAAAGCGCACAGCTATGGCAGTGCTGAAGATCACAGTTACAGTAAACGCATGAGCACACATTAAAATAAGAAGCGGATTTTGGCTTTAAGTTATACAAAAAATTTTTTTTTAATGCAGACTGTAATGTTACATTGAGGGGTCCTCAAGTCTGCAGAGTTTACACTGTCTAACACAAATAACCTACACACAGAGAGAGAGAGAGGTTTGTTTTTGTGAGCTGTTGGGACATTCTATTTTTCTGTTGTTATCAGGGCCATGCAGAGACCCTTCGTTTGAGCCCTATACCTGTGCATGTGCCTTATTGTTATTATACTGTACAATCTGTTTTATGTGACTGTATTCATTTTATCCAGATTGATTCTTTATCTGCTGGTCTTATGCTGGGTTCACAGTTCACACTAAGCATGAATTAAGTGTTCGCGCGAGTAGAGTACACACAAAATCAATGCAAATGCGTGAATGATGCGGGGTATCACGATGCGTTTATCTCCTACGCAAGTTCAAATAACTGAACTTAAGCAAAAGTGACGTGGGGCTCCTGCTCATTCATTTTAAGTTGTGTGTCGCTGCTCAAGCACATTCAACCTGCCAAAGTGGCTATAGTGGGAGCGGCTTTCTAACTCGCCACAGGTGAAATTCACTCGCATTTGGCGGGTAATGTCAAGCTTTGATAACAATGTATCAAATATGTTATACAAATAACATGACAGCATCTACGGTATCTGCAAGGTTTGTGCACTAATCCAGAACTCCACACCCCTCCGGCGGCAAAGGTACGGCCCGACTGCGAGCGCAGAAAATAAAAATGGAAAATCACAATAATGTGTCATTATTTCAAGTTTGTTCTGAGATCAGATTTAAATGCAACAACTCAAACTTGTAGAATCAAAAATTAAACCGAGTGACAATATCCGTTGTTGAAGTACTCAGAAAAAATGAAAAACGAAAGTTTGAAATGCAATTTTCATTTGTTTAATTTTGACGGTGTGAATTAAACAAAGCACTGCAAAGCGTTACACGGACCATTTAGCTACCAGTACTCTGGTATTTCATACTTACTGTATTCCATGTTTGAAACTAGTGTGTTAGTCTGTGACATTTACAGTAAGATGTATTTAGATTGATCTACATAGGATTGAGGGTAAAGATTGCAGAGGAGGAAAGAGTCCTTTATTCACAGAGGATCAAGGCAAATATAAACATGGGTTTGGACAATAATGTGATGTTTTACATGCAAAGAAATACAGGCAAATAATCATAAAATAACATCCTAAATCACCAAACAGTTTCCAGTGTTTTTGTTTGTGCACTACATGTTTTCAGTGTAAAATGCATTCTTTGCATGGATGAATTGAATGGTTTTATAATGAAGGCATAAATCAATATTTTAATAAGTATGCAGATGTGGGGAGTCGCCGGATCTTTCCAGAACTGAACATATCACACACCCCATTATTCTTAAAAGATGGAACGGTGCCTATGTGTCTGAACTACGATTTCAATTTCAAAGCAATCCACATGACCAGCTGCGATCACGAACACGTGCTAATTAACTCTACCTTTTGGTTCACGCCTGCAAACGCCGTCTACCAAGGGAATACACACTTTTAGGCAGACACAGAAGTGGCCAGAAAACTTCCAGTTTAAACTGACTCTCATTTAAACTGTGTTTATTTGAATAATGTATGTTTGTTTTACGTTTCTGTAGGTTTTGTGTGTACATGTCCCATGTGTTTAACCTAACCATTATGAAGAGGTAATGAGTTAAAGCCGCTGCTTTTGCATGAAATCTACAGAATGTTTGTGAAACGTACCATATTTAGTGTTAATTGAAAGCTTGAAACATTTTAAATGCATTGGATAATATGAAGAAACCATACTAGTAAAAATGTCCATGTTATAAAACTTTATTGTAAAAGCTTCCGATTAAAGGCAGGTAATGCATGATCCTCACACGAGGTGCTAATCCATCCTCCTAGGGGAGGGAATGGGGGTGTGATCCCACCCCGCAGCTTCTCTTATTGGACAATCCCTGTGTAGGCCACACCTATACCCAAGCCTATAAAGCTTCGAACAATGAAACTTTCGTTGTCTTTTGCCGGGTCTTGCCTCTCATCACCTTCGTCGCTCTTCCCGTGCTGGCCGTACATCGCCTGGCCGGAAGCCTCGTCGCAGCGCGGAGCAAACCGCGACGTTCACTCGCTGCCCGCTGACCCCCTGATCTGCTTGAGCAACCGGGTCAACTTATCAGAACTCTGAAACACTGCCATAACTACGGAATTCTGCAGAGAGCACAAAGGACTTCCCTGAAACTTCCACCGACGAGAGAATTCCAGCACGTCACTGAAGTTGCTACGCTGATCAATCAGCTCCGCCGGGATCTCCCTTTGGACCATTCGAGGAAACCGAAATTCCATCAGAATCGCAAGTAACACAAACAATGCTTCTATCCATTGCTGAACTGGTGTGAATAATATTTAAGTAGTAAAGAACTTGCTAAAAGCTAGAAGTTGAATCCTTACTCGCTCTCCGTCATAACTCTCCTCAAAACTGCTTGTGTGTATGTATGTGCGTTCTTTGTTTTATGTAGCTTAGTATGTTGAGTTATAGAGTAGCAATAAACTTGTGTTTCGTTTTTAAGATCCGTGTTGGTGTGTTGTGTGCTTTTATAAGTCAATGTCTCAGCTTCAGATACTTACCTTGCTCATTAAATAATTAGATACTGTTTTTATATTGTTAATTGTTGGCCACAAAAATAATATAATACAGGATTGCTTTACACTGACCGTTTTATTTGCTGGACAAATGACTAGGTTAAGTGTAAGCTTTAAATAATTTTATGTAAATCATGTTCGAATCTTTAGATTCAAATCCCCAGAGTTTAAATGTTATTTAAACTAAAGAGCTGATTCCTTACACAGATCTGGTTTTGTGTTTACTGTTTGGTGAATGTTCATGAAGAAAATCAAACTCAGATTATATCATTATTAGTCAATTAGAAATTATACAAGTGTTTACAGTTTTTTCTGAATGCTTAAGCACATTTTTTGTAACTATTGGCTATTTTTGCAAAACTCTACACACCAATAAGCAAACCCTTCACCAAATCTGCAAAACAGTTTAGTTCTCTTGCAAAAGCTAATAAACCTGGCTTAATTCTTCAAACCTTCGTAAAAATTGTATTTTTGTATCAAACATTTAACACAAGCCATCACATTAATAAGCACACAATGCTCCAACTACACACTGATGGAATAAATAAAAACTACATCTGGCTTTTGCTTTAAAAACAGCTTCTCAACTGATCTTTAAAAAGGAGTTTGCCGCCAATGTAGAAGCTTTAAAAAATAATGAAGAGTGAGAATACTCATTGTCTTCACCTGCTTTACTGGCCCTGACAACTTATTTATTAGATTCTAGTGCTTATTCATTAGATACTAGTGCCTATTCATTAGATACTAGTACTTATTAAATAGACACTAGTTCTTATTTTAATAGTGACTAGTAACTATTCTGTTGTTACTAGTAATAAATTAGATTTTTCCCATTGATTTCTATGGGATCTGTCATTGAGATATCAACTATTCAGCTTTGACTAGTATGTATTCCAGCTGGGACTAGTAAATATTTTTTTTATGTACTAGTAGTTAATCATTAGATACTAGTACTTATTGCTGAGATACTAGTACACTGTTAGACATTTCTGTAATTTTCACAGTTATTGACTGTATTTCACCCAGTATAATACTGTAAATTCTTTTTACAGTAAATAACTGGATTTACAGTTGCATTATGGGAATTTTTGTGACCTCAAACAACATATACAGCGATTTACTGTATTTTTAAAAATTTGTGTATTACACTGTATTTTCCACAGGGGCTTCGACTTCACCTTGTGGCATTTCGACTATCTGCGCCACAGGATTTGCCAAATTTTGTCTAAGGATCCTGGAGAAATTCTGGAGGACAATTTATCAACGGACTAAGTGCGGTTCAAAAACCCCTTATGAGAAAAAGACGGTCAAAGATCGTGACGTCGCCCGGTATGGCGCAGCCGGGGCCCCACCCTGGAGCCAGGCCTGGGGTTGGGGCTCGTAAGCGAGCGCCTGGTGGCCGGGTTTTTTCCCACGGAACCCGGCCGGGCTTAGCCCGAAAGAGCGACGTGGGACCATCCTCCAGCAGGCCCACCACCTACAGGGGGAGCCGTAAGGGGCCGGTGCATTGTGGAACGGGTGGTGGTCGAAGGTTAGGACCACGACAACCCGATCGTCGGACACAGAAACTGGCTCTTGGGACATGGAATGTCACCTCACTGGGAGGAAAGGAGCCCGAGCTTGTGCGGGAGGTGGAACGGTACCAGCTAGAGATAGTTGGGGTCACCTCCACGCACAGCTGGGGCTCTGGAACTCAACTTCTTGAGAAGGGCTGGACTTTCTTCTACTCTGGAGTTGCTCACGGTGAGAGGCGGCGGGCTGGTGTGGGCTTCCTTATAGCTCCCCAACTTAGCCGCCATGTGTTGGAGTTTTCCCCGGTGAACGAGAGGGTCGCCTTCCTGCGCCTTCGGGTCAGGGATAGGTCTCTAGCTGTGGTTTGTGCCTACGGGCCAAACACCAGTGTAGAGTACCCGGCCTTCTTGGAGTCCTTGGGAGGGGTGCTGGAAGGTGCTCGGACCGAGGACTCCATAGTTCTACTGGGGGACTTCAATGCCCACGTGGGTAACGACAGTGATACCTGGAGAGGCGTGATTGGGAGGAACGGCCTCCCTGATCTGAATCCGAGTGGTGTTTTGTTATTGGACTTCTGTGCTAATCACAGTTTGTCCATAACGAACACCATGTTCAAGCATAAGGGTGTTCATCAGTGCACATGGCACCAGGACACCCTAGGGCGGAGGTCAATGATCGACTTTGTTGTTGTATCATCTGATCTCCGACCGTATGTCTTGGACACTCGGGTAAAGAGAGGGGCAGAGCTGTCAACTGATCACCACCTGGTGGTGAGTTGGATCCGCTGGCAAGGGGGTAAGCTGGACAGACCTGGCAGGCCCAAGCGTATTGTGAGGGTCCTCTGGGAACGTCTGGCTGAACCCCAAGTCAGAGGAATTTTCAACTCTCACCTCCGGAAGAGCTTTGACCAGATCCCGAGGGAGGCTGGAGACATGGAGACTGAGTGGTCCATGTTCTCCGACTCCATTGTTAACGCGGCCGTGAGGAGCTGTGGCCGTAAGGTCTGTGGTGCCTGTCGGGGCGGCAATCCACGAACCCGGTGGTGGACACCGGAAGTAAGGGATGCTGTCAACCTGAAGAAGGAGTCCTACAGGTCTTGGTTGGCTTGCGGGACTCCCGAGGCAGCTGATGGGTATCGGCAGGCCAAGCGTGCTGCAGCCCGGGCGGTTGCGGAAGCAAAAACTCGGGCCTGGGAAGAGTTCGGGGAGACCATGGAGGAAGACTATCGGTCGGCCCCAAAGAGATTCTGGCAAACTGTCCGGCGCCTCAGGAGGGGAAAACAGCTCCACATCGAAACTGTTTACAGCGTAAGTGGGGAGCTGTTGACCTCGACTGGGGATGTGGTCGGACGGTGGAAGGAATACTTTGAGGATCTCCTTAACCTGACCGACATGTCTTTCATCGAGGAAGCAGAGACTGGGGATGCAGGGGTGGACTCACCCATCACCCAAGCTGAAGTCACTGAGGTAGTTTGCAAGCTCCGCAGTGGTAAAGCAGCGGGGGTGGATGAGATTCACCCTGTGTATCTTAGGTCTCTGGATGTTGTGGGGCTGTCTTGGTTGACACGTCTCTACAACATCGCATGGAGGTCGGGGACAGTACCTCTGGACTGGGCAACTGGGGTGGTGGTTCCCATTTTTAAGAAGGGGGACCGGAGGGTGTGCTCCAACTATAGGGGGATCACACTCCTCAGCCTCCCGGGGAAAGTCTATGCCAGAGTACTGGAGAGGAGGATCCGGCCAATGGTTGAACCTAGGATCCAGGAGGAACAATGCGGCTTTCGTCCGGGCCGTGGTACACTGGACCAACTCTATACCCTCACCAGGGTGCTCGAGGGTTCATGGGAGTATGCCCAACCAGTCCACATGTGTTTTGTGGACTTGGAGAAGGCGTTCGACCGTGTCCCTCGTGGCATTCTGTGGAGGGTGCTCGGGGAGTATGGGGTCAGAGGCGCTCTGTTAAGGGCCGTCTCGTCCCTGTATGAACAGAGTAGGAGTCTGGTTCGCATTGCCGGCAATAAGTCAGACTTGTTTCCAGTGCATGTTGGACTCCGGCAGGGCTGTCCCTTGTCTCCAATTCTGTTCATAATTTTTATGGATAGAATTTCAAGGCGCAGCCTGGGGCTGGAGGGGGTCCGGTTGGGGGACCACAGAATCTCATCTCTGTTATTCGCAGATGATGTTGTTCTGTTGGCTTCATCAAACATGGACCTTCAGCATGCACTGGGGCGGTTTGCTGCCGAGTGTGACGCGGCTGGGATGAGAATCAGCACCTCCAAGTCCGAGGCCATGGTGCTCCACCGGAAAAAGGTGGTTTGCCATCTTCAGGTTGGAGGAGAGTCCTTACCCCAGGTGGAGGAGTTCAAGTATCTCGGGGTTTTGTTCACGAGTGAGGGAAGGATGGAACGTGAGATTGACAGGCGGATTGGTGCAGCGGCAGCAGTAATGCGGTCGATGTACCGGTCCGTCGTGGTGAAGAAGGAGCTAAGCCGAAAGGCAAAGCTTTCGATTTACCGGTCAATCTACGTTCCTACTCTCACCTATGGTCATGAGCTTTGGGTCATGACCGAAAGGACAAGATCTCGGATACAAGCGGCTGAAATGAGTTTTCTTCGAAGGGTGGCAGGGCGCACTCTTATAGATAGGGTGAGGAGCTCTGTCACTCGAGAGGAGCTCGGAGTAGAGCCGCTGCTCCTCCACATCGAGAGAAGTCAGTTGAGGTGGCTCGGGCATCTGTTTCGGATGCCTCCTGGACGCCTTCCTAGGGAGGTGTTCCAGGCATGTCCCACCGGGAGGCGGCCTCGGGGAAGACCCAGGACACGCTGGAGGGACTATGTCTCTCGGCTGGCCTGGGAACGCCTCGGGATCCCCCCGGAGGAGCTGGAGGAAGTGTCTGGGGAGAGGGAAGTCTGGGGTTCTCTCCTAAGACTGCTACCCCCCGCGACCCGGCCCCGGAAAAGCGGCAGAAAATGAATGAATGAATGAATGAATTTATCAACGTGCCAACATTTATTTAGTTTATTACATTAACATTGCTATTACTTTAAATAAGACTGTTTATGAAAATTAGCAATTGTTCTCATCTTATCTTTTTTTATTTATTTACATAGGAACTGGTGTTGCAGCGGGTTTTGGTGTAGGAGGGAACCAAGAGTGTTGCAGACAGTTTTGGAGGACACATTAGCACAAACGATGGTCCGACGGAGAGTGTTTTCCCCCAAAAAAATATGAATGAAAGACCAACAAATAATCCAGGTAAAAGCGCGATTGTCTGCTGACAACACTCAACGTTGATTTGAGCACCTCTATAACTTGGTTAGCCTTTGTTTGATCGGCAACATTGGCTGAAGCGATCTTAAAATGGTAACGTTAGCTAAACTGAGATAAATTAACACCGACTTGAACTCAAAATCATTTTAACGAGCAGCGGTTAACTTCTATTGATTTTTTTATTATTATTATATATATTAGCTGTTGTGAAGTCATTTTTCTCTGGTTCGGACTAGCTAATGATAGCTTGAGAAAATAACATCGCGACGTAATGTAGCCTATAATCATAGATATTTATGATGTATAATCATATATCTTTGATGTATAATAACGTTACTCACACTAACAGAAATCTGTACAATAGGCTGATAACCACGTTTTTGCTAATTATTGTTTTGGATTTCGTTTGTTAGCTTCCAGAATTGATATTGACTGTAAAGGCTCCTTGGTGCAAATGTAGTCCTTATTTTCTGAAGACGTTTTTATTTTTTTTATCACAACTGACATTTGGTTTAACATTATTTTTACCATTTATATATATATATATATATATATATATATATATATATATATATATATATATATATATATATATATATATATTTGTTTAGATATATATATATATATTTGTTTAGATATGAACTGGTACAGCAGCGCTGCATTTTGTCTGAAGAAGGAAACAGCATTTCAGAGGAACAGCTTGATCAGCACAGCCTAATGCTTAAAAATAAGCAAGAGCAGTAAACAATCAAGGTAAAATTGAAAAAAAGTTGTATGGAGGTTGTGGATTGTAGCATTGTATTCTTATCTGTATTTTTGGCCTTTTCTATGGTTTCTATATAGAATACTGGGAGCCTGCCTGTGCAAACTGGAACTAAAACAACAGCAATTACTGTACATTTATTTGCTTCTCAATATAGTACTTTTAATACAAAATGTGTGACATGTTTAGTTGCTAGCTAAATTAAAATTTTCCCCCTTTTTATCAAGCACTGTAGTAGTTCTTTTTTTTTTATCTTTGTTTATTAAACTTTTGAGCAGATTTGAGGTCTGTCATGGGTCAAACATTTCATAAAACAATTACTATTGGGATATATGCATTGGTCTATGTATTAAATGTGTTTTTTTGCCCATTTCATGTTGCCTGAATTTTTATTTGTAGAAATAAATCTAGAGGATGAAATAAAATGCACAGCGAAAACCATAGTGAGCCAGGAGAAGACCCCAGTGACATATGAGTCTTTGCATCTCGTGGGCCAGCCTGAGCACCCGCCGTTGACCTACTCACACCTGCAGCTTCTCCATAACAGATGTCCAACTTTCTCCAGCCTCCGGTGACTAGACTGCGGCTTTGCACAGGAAGTTTGGCCCGAGGAGAACTGGTCATGCCCAATTGAGCCTGGTTTTTCTCAAGGGCTTTTTTTTCCAACACTTTCGTCAATTGGTGAAGTTTGTTCCTCCCCACTGTCGCCACTGGCTTCGTTTGTTGGATCGGTGGATTTGCTCTTCAGTGTTTGAACTTTCAGCAGTGACGTTTACATTACACTGAACTTAACTAAACTTCAACTCTGAAAACTAGAGTGAAGCGGTTTCAATTTACAAGAATTTCTATCTTAAGCTGCTTTGACATCTTTGATCTATATTGTAAAAGTGCAAAGAAATAAAGATGAATTGCATTTGCACATGTGAATTCAGACATTGTTGAGCAATTGACACCAGAATTAGTAATATTTTAAATTTGGGATTTTAAAGTCGACTAATAGTTACAAATATGTGTTTTTCCAACAATATGCCGTTCAGACAATAAAATTATTATTGTACATGCATTTGCTTTGTGTGATTTATTTATTTTTAACCTGTTGATTTAAATGCTTAATGTAATTTTCACATATTTTCCTTAAGTGCTTTAAGCATTGTCAATGTTTTAAAGAATGGAATATTTTGTAATTGTGTCTGGTTTAATGTCAGTAGTACTAAGTACAATTTTTTTTTCTCTCAACAATATGCAGTTCAGACACATAAATTAGTTTTGTACATGTATGTTCATGTGCTTTGTTGTTTTAAAAGTTCTTTTTTCTTAAAATAAGATAATTTGGATGATTGAAATGTAATTTTTTTTTACACCTTTTTCTTAAATGTTTTAAGCATCTCAAATGTTTTAAATAAAAAATGTTTATTTTGTTAATATTTTGTAATTGTGTCTTTTATGTCAGTAGTACAAAGATAATATTAATAAAATTATATTATATTATCTTTAGGACAAATGAAAAGGTTTACAGTAGCTAACTGTTTACTTATTTTTTTACAGTAATTAACTGTTTTCAGACACTATATAATTACGGTAACATGCTATGAACTGATTCACGATTGTATACTGTAAATCTCAAATACAGTAACCCTTTGAAATGTCTAACAGTGTACCTAATTAATATATACTGGTACTTTTGTATTAGATACTAGTCTTTATTATTTAGATACTGGTACTTATTAATTAGATACTAGTACTTAATAATTAGATACTAGTACTAAATTAATAGAGACTAGTCTTTATTATTTGGATACTAGTACTTATTCATTAGATACTAGTACCTATTTAATAAGTACTAGTATCTAATGAATGAGTACTAGTGTAATGAGGACTCTGAGGGATATGGATCCATTTGCGAGCTTTATTATACACAACAAGACAACACAGTGAATAGAGTCGACAATGGAGAAGAGGATACACTCAGGGATGGTGAGACAGGCTATAGGTCAGGATTGGTAGCTTACAGTTCGGATACGATGGTACAGGCGTTGGTCAGGGCAGGCAGCAGAGGGTCGGAAACGATGGTACAGGCGTTGGTCAGGGCAGGCAGCAGAGGGTCGGAAACGATGGTACAGGCGTTGGTCAGGGCAGGCAGCAGATGATCAATAAACAGTCAGGCAGTGGTCGGTAACAGAGAGGCAATCAGAATATACAGTAAACGCTCAGAAATGTAAGACAGCAAACAAGACTTCGCACCGAGTCCTTGAACTGTGTGGTATTTAAATGCCAAGGTGATAGAAATCAGGTGTAGCGTAATCAGTGCTAGAATGTGGTTAGTATTCGGGGGATGATGACCTCTGCTGGTTGGTGAGGGGATATGCTAGGACCGAACCGGTGACAGAGCCCCCCCCCTGCGAGCGGCTCCTGACGCGAGAAGGCACCTGACGTCGGGGTCTACCACGGGATCAGGGGGCTGGTCTTTCAGGATGATGTTGATGGAACTCTTGGGTGAGTGAAGAATCCAGAATGTCCTCTTGGTTAACCCAAGATCTTTCGTCGGGGCCGAACCCTTCCCAATCCACCAAATATTGCACTATTCTCCCCCGGCGTCTAGAGTTCAGGATTTGGTGGACCTGATACGCCTCCTCGCCGTTGATGATGAGGGGTTCAGGGGTCTGACCACCGGCTACCACCTCCCTTTCTCCCTCGACCGGGCCAGCAGCAGGTTTGAGCAGGGACACATGAAATGTAGGATAAATGCGATAGTTAGAAGGCAGGGCTAGACGGTATGAGACAGGTGTAATTTTCTTAATTATTTTGAATGGGCCTACATACCTGGGACTGAGTTTTCTGCATGGCAAGTGTAAGCGGAGGTTCCGGGTGGATAACCATACCCATTGTCCAATAGTGTATTCAGGAATGTGGCGACGTAGACGATCGGCTTGTTCTTTGAATTTTCTGATTGCATGTCTCAACTGAACATGTGCAGAGTTCCATGTAGTTTCACTCCTGCGTAGCCAGTCATCCACTGCTGGAACGTCTGTGGGTTCTCCTGACCAAGGAAACAGTGGTGGTTGGAATCCTAAGATGCATTTGAATGGTGACAGACCCGTGGCTGATTTGTGAAGGGAATTTTGCGCATACTCCGCCCACATTAAGTATCGACTCCAGTCGGATTGATTATTACTGCAGTAAGTTCTTAAAAACCTGGTTAGTTCCTGATTCAAACGTTCAACCTGTCCATTGGCTTGTGGGTGATATCCAGAAGTGAGGCTGATGTTGATGTTCAGTTCTTTAAAAAATGCTTTCCATACCCTTGATGTGAATTGTGGTCCACGATCAGAGACAATGTCCTCTGGTAACCCGTAAAACCTAAACACAGAGTTGCATAGATGTTCGGCTGTTTCAAGGGCTGATGGGAGCTTAGTTAGTGGTAGAAGGCGGCAGGCTTTGGAGAATCTGTCGATGACTGTTAGAATGGTTGTGTTTCCTTGAGAAGGGGGGAGATCAGTTACAAAATCTATGGCGATATGTGACCATGGACGATTGGGGACGGGTAATGGTTGTAATAGCCCTGCTGGTTGATGACGGGAGTGTTTGTGCGTATTGCACAATGTACACTTGTGGATGAAATTGACTGTGTCCTTCTTCATAGTGGGCCACCAGAATAGGTTTTGGAGTAAGAGCATGGTACCATTTATCCCTGGATGTCCTGAGCTGAGCGCTGAGTGTACTGACTGTAAAACATTTTCTCTGAGTGAGCGTGGTACAAAGGTCTTGTTGGGCGGGCATTCCGCGGGGGGAGGTTCTAGTGATTGGGCTTGAGAAATTTCAGTCATAAGATCCCACTGGACTGGAGCAACGAGAATGTCTTCTGACAGGATGGGTTCGTTTGATGTTTGTTGATATTTTCCCTCAAATAAACGTGAGAGTGCGTCCGCTTTGGTGTTCTTTGATCCCGGGCGATACGTGACAGAGAAATTGAATCGGGTGAAAAATAATGACCATCTGGCTTGGCGTGAATTTAGTCTTTTGGCTGCCCGTATATATTCGAGGTTTTTGTGATCGGTGATTACAGAAAATGCATGTTTAGCTCCTTCTAGCCAGTGTCTCCACTCCTCCAATGCTGCTTTCATAGCTAGAAGTTCTCTGTTACCCACATCGTAATTCCTCTCTGCCGGACTCAATTTGCGGGAAAAAAAGGCGCACGGGTGAAGTTTGGCAGGTGAGCCCTGTCTCTGGGATAGTACTGCGCCTATACCTGTGTCTGATGCGTCAGTTTCTACTACAAAGGGGCGTTCGGGATCAGGATGGCACAGAATGGGTGCTGATGAAAATCGTGATTTTAAATCTTGGAAAGCCTGCAGTCCCATTGATGTCCATTTCAAATGTTTATTCCCCTTCTTGGTCATTGATGTGAGAGGAGCGGCTAGAGTACTAAAGTTTCTGATAAATCGTCGGTAAAAGTTTGCAAAACCTAGAAATCTTTGGAGTTCCTTCAGTGTGGTTGGTTGTGGCCAGTTTACCACAGCATTTACCTTCTTGTCATCCATGGCCACGCCCTCTGAACCGATTACGTAACCCAGGAAGGCTACAGAGGTTTGGTTAAATTCACACTTTTCTAGTTTGGCATAAAGTTGGTGGTCGATGAGGCGTTGCAACACTGCCCGGACGTCGGTGATGTGTTCAGCATGCGAATTTGAATAAACCAAAATATCATCTATGTAGACAATAACCCGTTGATTCAACATGTCTCTGAATACGTCATTGATGAAGGCTTGGAAAATAGAAGGACTGTTAGCCAATCCGAAGGGCATAACAAGATATTCATAATGACCATCGCAGGTGGAGAAAGCTGATTTCCATTCGTCCCCTTGTTTGATTCTTACTAGGTTGTATGCGCTGCGTAAATCCAACTTGGTGAAATATTTGGCTGAGCGAAGCTGTTCTAGGGCTGCCGGTACTAGTGGGAGAGGGTATTTGTACTTGATAGTAATTTCATTTAGCCCCCGATAATCGATACATGGTCTTAAACCTCCATTCTTCTTGGCCACAAAGAAAAAACCTGCTGATGCTGGTGACGTAGAAGGGCGAATAAAGCCTTTATCTAATTCTTCTTTTATGTAACACTTCATTGCTTCGGATTCAGGCTGAGACAGTGGAAAGATCCTGCCACGAGGGGGCGTAGTACCGGGTAATAGTTCTATGGCACAATCATACTCACGGTGAGGAGGGAGCTGTGTTGCTTTCTGTTTATTGAATGCTTCAGCGAGATCCAGGTATTCGGAAGGAATTGTGGGTTCTTTATCGGAATCCTCACGGACAGACAATGCATTGATTTCCAGGGGTAACTTCAGATTTAAGCATTCTTTGACACAGGGTTCGCTCCATCTAATTATTTCTCCACTCCTCCATGAAATCAAAGGATCATGTTGTCGTAACCAAGGTAAGCCAAGAATGATAGGGTGTTTGGGGGATTCGATGATGAAGAACTTTATGTTTTCTGTGTGTAGTGCTCCGGCTTTCAGGGTTAGTGGAAGAGTGATGTATTTGACCTTCCCGGTCCCCAGGGGGCGTCCATCTAACGCCGCGACTGTGAGGGGAGAATCACAAAGGGTTAATGGGATGGCGTTTATTTTGGCGAAAGTGCTATCTATGAAATTGCCCGCAGCGCCGGAATCTATCATGGATTTCGAGTGAACTTCCTGGTTGTCGAAACTTAGCGTGACACAAATTTCAACACATTGATTGTTTAAGGATTGAATGGCAGCAGAACTCACCGAGAAGTTTCTAGGAGTGGGTCTCACGGGACAATTATTCCTCATGTGCCCGGATTGGCCGCAGTAAAGGCAGAGATTTTGTCGAAACCGCCGATCCCGCTCTTCAGATGACAGGTGGGTGTGTCCGATTTGCATGGGTTCAGGTTCGGTGTTTGTGAGCAATGAAAACTCCAGATACCTGGTATGTCGGTGAGGACGTCGAGTGCGGAGTAAGTTATCAATGCGGATCGACATCTCGATAAATTCATCCAGAGTCTTTCCCTCTTCTCTACAGGCCAATTCAGTCTGTACTTCTGGGTTGAGACCACGACGGAAGAGGGTTTTGAGAGGATCCTCTGGCCATCCCGACTGATCAGATAAAGTGCGGAAACGTAAGGCGTATTCAGCAGCGGTTTGGGTATTTTGTTGAAGTGCGAGTAGTTCTTCACCTGCGTTTCTTCCTCCCTCAGGATGATCAAAGATCACTCGGAATCGTTTCAAGAATGTGTCAAATGAGGTAAAGGTAGTGGTGTTGTCTACCCAAATGCCCGTAGCCCATTCCAGTGCTTTTCCGGTGAGTAAAGAACACACAAACGATATCTTACTGTCTTCATTGGTGTACATCATGGGTTGTTGGGCGACAAATAACTTACATTGTAGTAGAAAGCCTTTGCACTTTGTGGGTGTTCCATCAAACTTCTCAGGAAGAGCCAGACGAGGGTTAACATTGGTAGCGGCTGGCGCACCAGCGGTGTTGTGGAACACTGGAGGGGCAGACATAGGTGGTGCAGGAGGAGAAACATTCATAGCCTTGAGTACCTGAACCAGTTCGTCGGTGAGCGAATTCAGTCTCGCTAGTTGTTGTTGGTGGGTTGCCAACACCTGGGCCTGGGCTGTTAACTCAGTGGATAATTGCATAATCGCCGCTGGATCCGTGTTAGGCGAAGTCTTCTGTAATGAGGACTCTGAGGGATATGGATCCATTTGCGAGCTTTATTATACACAACAAGACAACACAGTGAATAGAATCGACAATGGAGAAGAGGATACACTCAGGGATGGTAAGACAGGCTATAGGTCAGGATTGGTAGCTTACAGTTCGGATACGATGGTACAGGCGTTGGTCAGGGCAGGCAGCAGAGGGTCGGAAACGATGGTACAGGCGTTGGTCAGGGCAGGCAGCAGAGGGTCGGAAACGATGGTACAGGCGTTGGTCAGGGCAGGCAGCAGATGATCAATAAACAGTCAGGCAGTGGTCGGTAACAGAGAGGCAATCAGAATATACAGTAAACGCTCAGAAATGTAAGACAGCAAACAAGACTTCGCACCGAGTCCTTGAACTGTGTGGTATTTAAATGCCAAGGTGATAGAAATCAGGTGTAGCGTAATCAGTGCTAGAATGTGGTTAGTATTCGGGGGATGATGACCTCTGCTGGTTGGTGAGGGGATATGCTAGGACCGAACCGGTGACAACTAGTACCTTTCAAATAGATACTAGTATATAATGTATATGTACTAGTATTTCAAGAATAGGCACTGGTATCTAATAAATAAGTACTAGTACCTAATGAATAAGTACTAGTATCTAAAGAATAAGCACTGGTACTTAAAGGTGCAGTATGTAAGTTTGACACCCAGTGGTTGAACTAGGTATTGCAGTCCTGAATCATAATAAAGGTACGCTGGGTTGCCAATTTGAGTGATTTTAAACTGTGTTCTAAATAAAAGCAACGACACGCGATTGAGGGAATATTCTCCATTTTAAAAGGAGTTTTGGTTCTAACCAACACCTCGAATTGATTTATTAGAAGCGGCTTCTATTTCTCAAAGCTGAACAACAGAAACCTATGACAGATCACCTCAGGTAAGCCTCGTGTGCTTTATTCAGTGCTAAATGCTAACAATGCGAGTTTGAATGCATTTTACATGACGTGTATTACCATATACTGAAAGCAGATAGTTCACCTCAGATCTAGAAAATACAATAAACCGTTTGAAATTAAACTTTAGAACTAAACACATATGAGTGATTCAGCATGTACATTAATGATGTTAAAGAGGGTTAACATGTATTAAATAAATTCTAAACCTTACCGTTTTGTGAGTGAGTGCATATTCTGTGCTTCTGAAAGGCTGTATTTAAATTTCTGCCGTGTTTTGTGGTGCAAACAGCCAAATGGCTCATCACTCATAACAATCTCGTCACAGCGTGTTGTTAGGACACGCGATGTAACCTGCTCACGTTCCTAATATTTATGTCATTTGCTAATTAACGTCATGTGGAACTGAATCTGTCTCATTTTGACATCTGATACTTTCTACTACACTGTAGCATTTCGCTCATGGACGCATGCTTTCAGAGTCTTTCTGAATGAATGAATGAATGAATTAAATATGCTGTTTTCCAACAAGGCAACCCGGGGTGCTGAATTATAATTGGCTAAACTGGCATGTGCATGTGAAATTTACCTAAACAAAGACAGCGTTCCGGCACGGAAAAAAACATTTTCAAAGCAGAATATCTGACTTCAGCATTGTTTGTCAGTTAAACAAGTATGTTCACTTGGGATGTTTCTTAAATATCTGCACACATATTATTGTATTTTTATGCTTTAGAAGAGTCAAAAACTTACATACAGCACCTTTAATGGAATAGATACTAGTATCTAAAAACTAAGTACTAGTAACATGAAAATAGATACTAGTAACTGTCGTTACTGTCTCTGTGATGGTGCCATGCATTGTGAATACTTAAAATGGGTTGAATGCTAAATGGTTTAAATGTATGCATATGAAAGTAAAGCAACCTTTGCAAAAAAACAACGTGCTTCATCATTTTTAATTGAAAAAAAATGATAAATTACACGGATTGTTGTTTATTAAACCCATCAATGTTTTAAACCAGGGGTGCTCAACCCAATTCCTGGAGATCGACCTTCCTGCAGTTTTCAGTTGCAGCCCATATCAAACACACCTGCCTGTAATTATCAAGTGCTCCTCAGGTTCTAATTAATTGGTTCAGGTGTGTTTGATCAGGGTAGGAGCTGAAATCTGCAGGAAGGTCGATCGCCAGGAACAGGGTTGGTCACCCATGTTTTAAACCAATCCCCTCCATGCGCCGCGCTTGCTGGTGTGACGTCACTGCTCACGTCTGCTCAGTTTACCGGGAATTTTTGTGCAACCTACAGTAGCCGTGTTTGACAGAGTGTTTAATACATTTCAACGTGCCAGACGCGAATTAATGGATACATCTTCAAACGGTACTACAAACCTTTTGACTGCGACGAGAACACTCTTCAGAAGACGCAGAAATCAAGTTCAAGGTAAGCCTATGTAATTTAAGTGGGTAAAGTAGATTGTTTTAAAAGTGCATGTAGGTTGCTTAAAAAGTGGCATTCGTGATAAACCTAAAATGAGGGTGGAGGACGGGCAGATGAGATTTTGATTTCCTTAATTTTTCTGGTTCCAAAACAGGATATAACCCTCACATTAAGGTAATGTATTAGCATTGCATTCAGTACTAGAGATAGGAGAAACAAATCTTTTCAAACATTCCAATAATTTGAACATAAAATGTTTGATTGAGGTTTTATCTTAAGGAAATTGCATGATGGGATCACCCATAGACATAATAAATACATAGATGTCCTCATAGCCGCCCATATGAATAGTTTTTTACAATTGCTTTGCTACAAATTTCAAAACCCTGATATCAATTTTCAAAACTCTGGACACAAAACTCTAAACAGTCACTACTTCCTTTATCACAGCCTCTATGTATATATAGTATCATATGATATCACACATATATATATATATATATATATATATATATATATATATATATATATATATATATATATATATATATATATATATATATATATATATATTGTAGAGACTCGCCGGTCAAAACCAGTTCGAACCAGGCTTTGGAATGTGAGTGCAAATGGCCCCACTCGCTCCAGGGCTTCTAACAGTAGGATAACAGGGGAGCAAGTTATCAACTCTCTTCACCCCCACTATCCTAGCCTGAGTTGGACAGATGCGGCCACAATTTTGGTTAATAGTGTCGTAGATTTTTGGCTTTTCTCTTAATGAATCAAACTCAGTCTGGAGGTTATGAATATCAGAAGAATATACTTTATTGGAATATTTTCCAAAAAAGCAGAGACAGCCTGGAGCAGACCCATCTCAGCCTCTCCCCAGGACAAATCCAATGTCCCTCACATTTGCTGTACCCTTTATCCTTGCTTCCTCCCACCTTTGTGTTTTCACAGCTGTTTACTGGTTCAACAGGTCTCTCCCCGCTCCTACTACTTTACGACCCCTATTTAAAGCCCCCTCTTCTTGTTGGCCCTTATAATGTACAAATCTAATATATTCATCACTGTTTTTATGCATAGAGTTCACAATTGGTGATCATGACTAGTATCTATGGTTCAAACATTTAAACTGGACTCTTCTCTCCCATATTTTATGTGTCTTTTCAAACATACATGACAGTTTCAACATATGTTGCATACATTTCATGCTTTTCTGACACAGATGGTTCTCAATGTATCCCCAAGTCCTCTCTCGTGCTCTTTTATGACCCCTTTGCCTTAACCTATCACCTGTTTCCAAAGACATATAATGGCAGATGCATAGGGCCCTGCACTCACCCAATTGAATGTGTCTTAACATAAATTTAGAAAATAAAAATCTACTTCAATAGTTAACCAACTAGACAAAGACGCTCTTCAAATTCTCTTCATCACGAGACTTTTGGATGACATTCATGTGGACGGCCATGCGTTCGACCACGAGATGGACAGAATTGAGGGACAAAGAAATGAAGGAGACTTAATAAAAACGATTCGTATAGAATTTATAACCAAGGCAAAATTTGATATTTTGAATGACATTTATAAGTATTGATGTGTTGTGTTTATTCCAACCAACCAGGTTCATAATGTGTGGTTTTACCCCTAAAATAGGCTAAAATGATCTGTATGTGTTTGAAATGCTTCGTATTTGGATTTAAACAAAATGATTTTTTATTTGCAATACATTGCTGTAAATGAGAATTTTGTAATGCGAACCATATTCATATTGTAACATTTAATGTCAGATAGTTACAATTTTACCAGAGATTTTACTACGTGAAATTTCTTGCAGACGGTTAATTATTAAACCTGAGTACACTGGCTCGGGGCGTGGCCCCGCCCTTCATCTTGCCGTTCATTGGACGACAGCGTCATGAGGGATGGCTCAGAGCAAGCCGTATAAAACCTCCTTGCAGCGTCAACCATGCGCGCAGCCTCTTAGCATCAAGCTGGTATCAACCCGCTGTTGCTCTCCGCCCCCAATCGCCACCACGCGGTTGGGACATCACAAACTCTTCCTCCAAAACCTGTTAAGTTTCGCAACCGCTGAAACTTCCACGAACTGACTCTTTACGGAGTCGTTACCCAGGACAACAGCTCACTCCGCCGAGTGAGCCCCAGCGACGTCACAGAGAAGCCACGCTTATGCGCCACGTGTTTCCTCCCTCCAGCCCGGCGAGGGAAATCCAAATCCAAGGAGGACTCCAACAAACTAGCAAGTACACGACAACGGTTGTCTCTTTCTGATCTGGTGCATATGATTTTAAGCAGTTAAAGATAAGTCAATTCTCTGCTTTTGTGGTTTCTCAGGTGATTCTAAGATCTAGTACGAAATAGATCGGCTGGACTGTTTGTTCAATTCATTTTGCATCCTCTGAACTGCCTGTGTGTGTGTGTGTGTGTGTGTGAACGTGTGTGTGCATTTGTTTGTTTGTTTATTTGTTGTTTTGATTACTACGTAGTTAGCCTCATGTATCGTAGCGCAATAAATCTTTGTTCTCCTTTAAAGAACCGTGTTCTTGTTTATGTGCTTTGTAAGTTTTTGCCTCAAGCTATAGATCGTGTTACCTTGCTAAAAGTTAACCCTATTCCGTGTTATGTTATTATCGCTTGGCCACGAAAATAATATAGACGAGAATTAACAAATGTGATTGTCTCTATTTGCGGGACACACAGAGATCGAATCTTTGATCTGATTCAATCCGACTCAATTGAGTCAAATCAATGATTCAAATCTTCAAGAGCCGAGTCATTGATCTGAGCTAATAATTCCTAAATCGATCTTTTAACGTAGATTGATTTCTTACAATATATATATATATATATAAATATGATACATGTTGTGGGGACGATGCAGACACCAATAACTGAGTCGACACCTGTGATCAGAATCACCTTGATCGATATACATTTTGGTCTCTGACCAAAATCAGAAGGTCAGGCCACATTTGTTGCAGTAGAGCAGGAGACGGATGCCTTGCGGCTATGGGCCCCATGACTGGTTCATCATCATCAGTTAAGTGTCATCGGACCCACTATTCTGATCAAGTTAACTCAAGACGAACGGGTAACTGATCACGAGAACACAATTTTCTTAACAAAGAGCTCGTGTTTGACCTCAGGAAATGGGGTTTTCCAGCCCCCATGCAAGACAGAAAATTGACTGACTTTGGTCCAAAACAGAGAATCAAAAACCTCTGTGAAATTTAAAACTATCACCAAACATTAAAGTTCATCAGATCATCCTCAAAACGATGATAGCGGACTTTTAATGAAATGTAATGTTATTGCTCTTGTATAACACACGAATCCTGTATATGTTAAGAATGCATTAATCATGGATAACCCATTATGCTTTGAGTTATCACAAACGTACCATTACGTGTATGTTATTTGAGATGAATGAGTGAAATCCTTTCCCTTTCTTTCATTCCTTTTTAATTATAGATATGTAAAATGTATCGTTCATATTATAAATGTATGCTTAATGCTATATGTCTGAGCACCACAGCTCATGTGAGTGAGTCACGCCAAAGCTCCTTGTGCTACGGACAATGCCTTATTCATCCAGCTCTATTAGGGGCTGGAAACATTGGGTGATAAAACCCATCTCCCAAGACATTCTTTAGGCGAGGGCGAAAGGGCAGAACGGCAGAAAAGCGAAGCAGCAGCAGCTGTTGTGAGTTGAGGACAACTCTTCTCCGGGTCCAGTCCAGCTGGACTTGGACATTAAGATGGGTTGAGACCAGCCTCAAACTTCCCCATCTTCCGTTTACTCTTCTTTCTTTTCTTTCCGTCGAGAGTCTAGTTAAGTTGCGTCTCGAAACCTGTCAACACGACAACAGTTTGGCCGTCTCCAACTTAAACTACTGGACTTCATTCATCACCAGCCTCAGAGACGTCACTTCAACGACCAAACCAACCACCAGTGAACTGGGAATCCAGCTTTACAGAAGGACTTCCCCACATCACTAAGGAACGCAAGTACATCTCCAGATCCATTGCTGAACTGGTGTATGATCTGCTAATCATGTTAAATGATAGATAACCCTGTCTAAGACACAGTAAAGGTTGAATTGATTATTTGGTTCGCTTGGTTAGGTTTTACATCTTGAGGTTTTACATCACATCTCTCATAAACTCTTCTTTCCTTCTATTCCTTGTCTGCAACCAGTATGAATGCGTGTGTGTATGTGTGTTTTTGTTAGTTTTGTTTGTAGTCAATAAAGTCTCTTTTGTATTGAAAGGAAAGTGACCTGTGTATACTTTTAAGCTAATGCCTTATACCTAGATCTTGTTACCCTGCTTAAATATTAAAGTGTTTTACTTTAGTTCGAATAGTAATATTCATTTTTGAGTCAACAGCCCTGTCTGTTCAAACGAGCGCTGGACGAGTCGTTTGTTCAGTTCAAGAGAGTCGATTCTTTTGGAGCCGCTTTAAGTTCTGTTATATTCCCTTTGAGCTAATTTAAAGTTAACGCACTACATAATTGTGTATTACGTGTGCGAGGCCCTACAATGTACAGATACTGTGTGTGTGTGTGTGTGTGTGTGTGTGTTCATATACAGCCATATATGGACACTTAAATAAATTATAGGTAATATATTTGTAGGTAAAAGATATAGATAATATATATTTGTGTAACATATATTGGACTTTCTTGATTACAGTAATGCCAAAAACGAAAACATTCTGTGTAAAAAGTAGTACATGGAACAAAGAAACTATATATGGGATGAAATCTATAGATAATGCTGTAAGAAATCAATCTACGTTATAAGATCGATTAGGGATTTATTTAGCTCATATCAATGACTCGGTTCTTGAAGATTTGAATCATTGATTCGACTCAATTGAGTCGGATTGAATCAGATCAAAAGATTCACACTTTATCTGAAAGTTGTCCCGCAAATAGAGACATCACATTTTACTAATCTTGTCTATATTATTTCCGTGGCCAACGATAATAACATAACACAGAATAGGGTTAACTTTTAGCAAAGTAACACGATCTATAGTTTGAGGCAATGACTTAGAAGCACATAAACAAGAACACAGTTCTTACAAAGGAGAACAAAGATTTATTGAGCTACACGATGATACATAAGGCTAAATACGTAATAGGCAAACAAACGCACGCACACATTCATACACACACACACACACAAACAGGCAGTTCAGAGGATGCAAAATGAGTTGACAACAGTCCCAAATCTTCTAGTATTTTGTACTAGATCTTAGAATCACCTGAGAAACCACAAAAGCAGAGATTTGACTTATCTTTAACTGCTTAAGATCATAGGCACCAAATCAGAAAGAGACAACAGTTGTTGTGTTACTTGCGCGAGTTTGTTGAAGTCTTCTTTGACTGGGTTTTCCCTCGCCGGGCTGGCCTGAGGAACCACGTGGTGCTCGAGATGGGTTGGCTTCGGTGACGTCTTCGGGATTCACTCGAGCGTGAGTGGAGACTCATTGTCCTGGGTTACCGGGATAGCCGACTCTGCTGAGAGCCAGTTCGCGGAAGTTCGTTCGGTTTCGGGGGATCCCGAGACTTACGAAGTTTGCATGAAGAATTTGTGGTGGCCCAATCGCGTGGCAGGCGAGAGGGGGCAGAAGCAGCAGGCGCAAGCCAGCTTGATGCAAAAGGTGAAGATTTCAGGGCTTTTAAGTGACCTGCTCTAGTCCATCCCTCATGACGCTGTCATCCAATGACCGACTGCCATGAACTGCCCAGTACCAGTGTAGCCACAGTCAATTATTAACAGACTCCACGAGACTGCATGTAGTAAAATCTCTGGTAAGATTGTAACTATCTGACATCAAATGTTACAATACGAATACAGTTCGTATTACTAAGTTTTCATTTACACCAATGTATTGCAAAAAAAGAGGTTTGGTTCAACACCAAACATGAAGCATTTCAGACACATACAGATCATTTTAACCTGTTATAAGGGTAACAACACATTGTTAACCTGGTTGGTTGGAATAAACACAACACATAAGTAAACCTATGGCTATTATTCAGAATATCAAATTTTGCCTTGGTTCTAACATTTAAAAGAATTGTCTTTCTTAAGTCTCTCATTCAATTGCATTACTTGCTAGATATCCCTTGGTCTCTGAATTCTGTCCATCTAGCTGCAATTAGAATGTCTCGAGGGTGAACACATGACCGGTCTTTGAAAAGTCTCGTGATGCAAAAGTCTTGTTATGGGAGATCCTGAATAAACTTTATAACCTCATTGTTAGATGGTTAATCATTTACTAAATGGCTGAAAGCATCTCTGTCTAGCTACGGCCAGGGTATTGGGGGAAGAGAGTCTATAAGCCCTGGAGCAAGTTCGATGAATGAAAGACAACGTGGCTGCCCCAAGATTCCAACCCTGATTCGAACTGGTTTGATTTCTGCAATATCCTTTGCATTGAGTTCCAACAATGTAGTCCAGTTGGGTCATCTTCTGTGGTAACTGCTGTCATTTGATCTATCCTGAAACTTATATCATCTAAACTTGTAATATTGTCTGCCTGCATCAGTTTCTATATAACTATGCATCCAGAGCAATGCAACAGTTATTTATTATTTTGAGTGCTTGTATCAGTTGATAAGTGTTTTGGATTATTTTAGACTGGGCGATTGCACATCAATATATCGTAATTTGTTTATAGGCACATCCACAAGAAGAGGTTGGCTTCTTTCTCCTCCCAGGACCAGACATTCTGAAACTTCCATCTCCGTCTGACCAGCATGTCCTCACAAATAATGGATTAGGTTTGTCATTCACTTTTAAGCTATGGGATAGTTCACTGTAGTGTACCAACAATTATAATGAATGGCCTAATCCTGCCACATATTAGAGAGTTAGTTTCACTTAAGTTTGTTATCATTTACATAGTGAAATTCTCTTGCACATAAATTACATTACCCTACTGCCAGGTAATCATGTTTCATTCAAGCCTGTATTCTTTCATTTATTAGCCTGTACTGAAGCCAACACATGCAAACTTGTGAGAAACACATTGTTATTTTATAAGTCGGCTAAAAACTACACATATTTTATACATCGTTAATTTACAGCACAAATAGCATATTAAATATGCCTATTGATATTTTGCTTATTTATGTTTTTTCTTGCTTGTCTTGAGGACACTAAAAGTGGATTAATGCATCAAGACTGATTGTGTCTTACACTGAATAAAATTGTATTTGCCATTTGGCTGATAATGTATAAATAGTGTTTCACTAGAAAGTAAGAAGAAAAGCATTTTTTTATCAACATTTTACATCCCATTGTCACGATCACCAGCGATCATCTCCCCATAGATCGCTAATGGACTGCAAATCCGCCATCAAATGGACTACAACTCCAAACATGCACTACTCTCACATCAAACACAACCGGTTCCATATCATCACTGATTACATCCCATAGTTGAAGCCGCTCAAGAACTGATTACACACAGTACGTAAACAGCACACACACTCACTCCAGTTGGCGAGTCTTGTTACCTGTTATCAGTTTCAATTCTAAGCGTTTCCTTGCCTTGTTTTTGCCGTGTTTAGACCCTCGCCTTGATTGTCTGTTTCTCCCTGTCTGCTGCCACCCTTGTGACCATCTGCTTACTAAATTGACTATGATTCTATTTCCTTCATACATCTGTTTGCTCCTGTATTTATCTTTGTTTGCCTGACCATCCCTTTAATAAAAACCTGCATTTGGATCCGCATCCTGTTGTCAGCGTCTATCCATGGTTACAGAAGACTCGGCCTAACATGGATCCAGCGGGTATTGCTATCATGCGTCTGCGGCAGGAAGCACAGTCTATCGAGGAGTATGTGGAGAAATTCATCGATCTGGCACATTTAACAACAATGAGTGAGGTATGCCTCATGATCTTTTTTAACGGTGGACTGTCTGAACCATTATACTCCATAATGTGATCGCACGAACCCCATGAGACATTAGTACAATATATTGATTTGGCCTTAAAAATGTCTGGGTCACCCTTCACTGTTGGCGAAGTGGAGGAGGAAACCCCTAAATGTTTTTTTTTTTTTTTTTTTTTTG
This sequence comes from Danio kyathit, assembly GCA_903798195.1. Taxonomy (NCBI): domain Eukaryota; kingdom Metazoa; phylum Chordata; class Actinopteri; order Cypriniformes; family Danionidae; genus Danio; species Danio kyathit. The sequence continues at coordinate 236,383 of CAIGQS010000088.1, forward strand.
GAGGGGGGGGCAATAGACAGCAAGACCCACCGGCAATGGGGCTTACTGTTCCCTCCATTAATACCATTATGCTGGCATCACCCATACTCCTGTCTCCAGTTGATCAGTCCTCCAGTTCACAAAAGGGCCACCTTCAGTCCTCCAGCTCACAAAATGGCCGCCTCCAGTCCTCCAGCTCACAAGATGACTGTCTCCAGTTCTCCAGCTCACAAAACGGCTGTCTCCAGTTCCCCAATTCATAAGATTGCCGCCTTCAGTCCTCCAGCTCACAAGATGGCTGCCTCCAGTCCTCCAGTTCACAAAATGCCTGTCTCCAATTCTCCAGTTCACAAAATGGCTACCTCCAGTCCTCCATGTCGCAAGATGGCCACCTTCAGTCCTCCAGTTCACAAAATGGCCGCCTCCAGTCTTCCAGCTCACAAAATGGCTGCCTCCAGTCCTCATGTTCACAAGATGGCCACCTTCAGCCCTCCAGCTCACAAGATGGCCGCCTCCAGTCACCAAGCTCACAAGATGACTGTCTCCAGTTCCCCAGTTCACAAGATGGCCTGCCACCAGAACAGCCACCACCACCTGAGCTGCCAGATCCTCAGTCATAGCCAGATCCTCCAAAGCTGCCAGTTCCTCAGTCACTGCCAGAGTTGCCAGATCCTCAGTCACTGTCAGAGTTGCCAGATCCTCAGTCACTGCCAGAGTTGCCAGATCCTCAGTCACTGCCAGAGCTGCCAGATCTTCAGTCACTGCCAGAGCTGCCAGATCCTCAGTCACTGCCAGAGCTGCCAGATCCTCAGTCACTGCCAGAGCTGCCAGATCCTCAGTCACTGCCAGAGCTGCCAGATCCTCAGTCACTGCCAGAGTTGCCAGATCCTCAGTCACTGCCAGAGCTGCCAGATCCTCAGTCACTGCCAGAGCTGCCAGATCCTCAGTCACTGCCAGAGCTGTCAGATCCTCCAGAGCTGCGAGAGTCACCGCTAGAGCTGCCAGAGTCGCCGCCAGAGCTGCCAGAGCCATTGACGGCGCCAGAATGGCGGGCACCAGACCCACTTGAATTCCCCGAAGGGCGGGCGCCAGACCCACTTGAATTCCCCAAATGGGCGGGCGCTAGATCCACTTGAATTCCCCGAATGGCAGGTGCCAGATCATCCTGAATTCCCCGTATGGCGGGCGCCAGATCCACTTGAATTCCCCGAAGGGCGGGCGCCAGGGCCAGGGGTACGAGACCCACCTGAGTCCCACGAAAGGCCAGAGCTGTCACCTGAGTCCCACGAAAGGCCAGAGCAGTCACCTGAGTCCCACGAAAGGCCAGAGCAGTCACCTGAGTCCCACGAAAGGCCAGAGCAGTCACCTGAGTCCCACGAAAGGCCAGAACAGTTAACTCAGTCCCACGAAAGGTCAGAGCCACCACCTAATTCTCACGAAAGGTCAGACCTGTCACCTGAGTTCCACGAAAGGCCAGAACCATCATCCGAGTTCCACAAAGGACCGGAATTACCACCTAAGTTTCAGGAAGGGCTACCAGAGCCGTGTGATTTGCCAGAGTCGTGTGACGTGCTAGAGACATGTGACTTCCCAAAGCCTCCTGACCCACTGGGGTTATATGAACTGCCAGTGCTCCTTGAACCTAAGCCTCCTGACCCACTGGGGTTATTTGAACTGCCAGTGATCCTTGAACCTAAGCCTCCTGACCCACTGGGGTTAAATGAACTGCCAGTGCCCCTTGAATCTAAGCCTCCTGACCCACTGGGGTTATATGAACTGCCAGTGCTCCTTGAACCTAAGCCTCCTGACCCACTGGGGTTATATGAACTGCCAGTGCTCCTTGAACCTAAGCCTCCTGACCCACTGGGGTTATATGAACTGCCAGTGCTCCTTGAACCTAAGCCTCCTGACCCACTGGGGTTATATGAAGTGCCAGTGCTCCTTAAACCTAAGCCTCCTGACCCACTGGGGTTATATGAACTGCCAGTGCCTCCTGAACCCAAGCCTCCAGACCCACTGGGGTTAAATGAACTGCCTATATCTCCTGAATCCAAGCCTCCAGACCCACTGGGGTTATCTGAAACGCCAGTGCCCACTGAACCAAAGCCTCCTGACCCACGGGGGTTATATGAACTGCCTGTGCCTGCTGAACATAAGCCCCTAGACCAACCGCAGCTCCACTCTCCAGGCCTTTCGCAACTCCACACTCCAGGCCTTCAGCAGCTTCACTCTTTAGGCCTTACGCAGCTCCACCCGCCTGAACTATGGTAGGAGTGTCTGGAAGCCACTCCTTAGAGAGGGGGCTCTGTCACGATCACCAGCGATCTTCTCCCCATAGATCGCGGGTTAACATGCACATTCACTAATGGACTACAAATCTGCCATCTAATGGACTACATCTCCAAACATGCACTACTCTCACATCACACACAACAGGTTCCATATCATCACTGATTACATCCCACAGCTGAAGCCGCTCAAGAACTGATTACACACAGTACGTAAACAGCACACACACTCACTCCAGTTGCCGAGTCTTGTTACCTGTTATCAGTTTCAATTCTAAGCGTTTCCTTGTCTTGTTTTTGCCGTGTTTAGACCCTCGCCTTTATTGTCTGTTTCTCCCTGTCTGCTGCCACCCTTGTGACCATCTGCTTACTATATTGACTACGATTCTGGATTGCCTTCATACATCTGTTTGCTCCTGTATTGATCTTTGCTTGCCTGACCATATCTTTAATAAAAACCTGCATTTGGATCCGCATCCTGTTTTCAGCGTCTATCCATGGTTACACTCACCCATTACTATCAGTGCCAACTTGTCTGTAATACTTAGGAAAAATGCTGATTTTATTTACAATATATTTTTCAAGGAGTTCCAGCGAAGAAGGAAGCAGATTGTCAACTGTCCACAATTGATTTAAACTGGAGCCTGGCAGATGAGAATAATTTCGTTTGTCAGAGCTTCCCTATGATTAGTCTGAACCTGGTGGGTTTTGAGTTGGCAAAATTAGACAAGGGGAAACAAATCAAGAAGCTACAAGCAAGCTCTGTGAGAGATCTGAAGAAGGCTGTGGGAAAAAGCAGACTTTATGTTGTCCCTCGTGCTGAAGTGGGCCAGGTACAGTATAATTTAGGAGTGTTAAAATTTGTGTATTTAAAATCACTGAGATTTTCATGATGCTGTCTCTACAGCCTATCCCCTTGCCTCTAAATCAACCATCCACAGGACCTAACATTGAAACAACAGAGGTAATTTAAGTTGTTTAAGTTGTCTTTCAAGAAATATAATATTAATTTATTTTATTGATTCATGCATAATTTCACTGTAGTTAAAGACCGTCAAAATGGTATATTTCTATTCACTGTAAGATTTTCATGATATTGTGTTTATAGACAAGTGACTTGCCTCTGAGAGAACCAATCACAGGACCTGAACCTGAAACGACAAATGAATTCAAGGTGATGTAAAACGTATTTCATTGTAGTTATTTCATGTACTCAGAGGAATGTAAAAAAATATATATAACATGACAATTTAGATATGCATGGCCTGAAAACTTGTTTCCATAGCTACGTGGAAGTTTTATGGAAACTACTGTAACAATCCACAAATTTTATAGATAGAGATAATGTGAGATAATTAATGTTGTTGCACAAATATTATGATTTTATAAATTTTATACTAAAATGTCTTCAAAGGAGTGGAGAGCTATAAGGCAACAACAAGAACAAGAGTATGAGCAATCACTGAGAGCTGATCAGGAAAAGGTATGTCTTTTAACATTCTTCAAAAGTGTTTCTATATGGACAATGGAATCCAAAATATTACTGATAGATGCCCATTCATGTATTGGCAGGATCAGAGGACAGAAGAAATATCTCAATATGAAGAGAGGCGCCTTAAGGTACATTAAAATTTTCAACATGCTTCTACTCAGGAAGGTGCTTCTTTTTAAAGTCTTATGCACATGCACCAATGTTTTTCCAAAAAACATTTGTCTGTCTCATAGATAATACAGGAAAGACTTATGAGGACAAATGAAGAACCAGCTGATGGCATACCATTGAAATGTACATTCCCAGATGGCACAATGAAAATTAGACGGTTCCAAGTATTTGATCAAATACAGGTAAAGCTGTTGAATGACTCTATCATGTTAAGTGTTATGTGTTCCTAAATTGTTACATCTTACAACAACCAAAAAAATCACTATTTTCCAAATGCACAAATAGTTGATGTTGTTAATGGTTCACAGTATGGTAGCATATATGATGTCCTTAAATGTAGTAAGTACATTTAAATGATGTGCTTTTTTTTTTGTTTTTTAGGCACTGTTTGACTTTGTGGGAACACATTCCTCAGCCACAGAGTATTTTTACATAAAGGAAGCTACATCAGCAGTAACAATATCTAGCACAGTTACCGGGACTCTTCTGGATCATTACTTGAATGCCCCATTGAACATTCATGTTCGATGGATGGAGATAGAAGATGTACAAGTAAATAAATTCCTATATGAAAATTTTGATTATTCCAACTTAATGAAATACTTTTGTAGGACTTCAGAAAATATGAATCTTGAATCAGTTACCATATTTTTTTCAGTAAAAGCATGAAGGCTTTTCAGATGCTACAATTCTACTGTATCATCTTTTCAAGTTAATTACAGAAAAAACTAATTCATCTTACATAGATACTAATGTTTTTGTATTTATTTTAATCTGGAATATTTTATATGTATTTTTTCAGGCCTTTTTTCACAAGCAAAATTCAGTTCTTTTGCCAAGTCCAGATGAATTTGAGACTAGCGAGGTTCAAGATGAAATAATGGAATCTATGATTCCAGATGAAATTCACAGTCAGGTTGATATGGAAATCATGCATTCTGGTTCTCCAGAAGAAATGTACTCAAATCACAGAGAAACGGTCTCAGAAACAGTGGATTCTGGACCAGAAGTATATACCAACTACTGTACATTAACATAATGCCAGACAATGATTTACCTGAGCCAGAAGCTCAAGATGGTTCTGAAGTCATGTAAGTAACTATTATATCTTGAGACTGTTGCTTTGTGTCATTATACGTGATCTTTTAGCTGTATATGAAAACTTTTTTTGATTGCTCCTTTTTTAATGGCTCAGGTATTTGGAAGACATTGTCTGTTCTACTGAGGATACACTTTTGGAGCTTGGGAAAGAAATAAACTACAACTTAAGCTGCAGATTCAACATTAATCGAAAAATTCTCCTAGATGGTGCATTCAGAGCATTTGGAAAAAATCCTATGATCCCTTCAGAAGAATTTATGTTCGATTTTCTGATGAATGTGGAAATTTTGAAGAGGGTGTGGATTTGGGAGGCCCACGAAGGGAGTTCCTTAGCTTGCTCTTCGAAGAAATTGAAACATCTTCAATGCTTGCTGGCCTAGATGGATGCAAAACCTTGCTCTTGACTCTGTTGGCGCACGTTTATTTGATCTTTGTCAATCACTCAAAAAATTATTTCAATACTTCCACTGATCCATATCTTTCAATTCACAAGTTTAAATCTGAACAGAAATGTCAAAATATGCTATATTGCGATTTTATTAATTTTTTTTATTTGTAATTTTATTTTTATTTTTTTAAGCTGGTAGTGATCCTGTTGTGGTCCATCCCCTTTTTCACATTGTTATAATTATTGTGATTTTTTCCACTTCAGCTGTCAGAGAAGACAGATACTATCTTGTTGGAAAAGCTATAGCTTGGTTCACGGGGAACCATCTCCAGGATTCTTTTCGTCCACTTTGTTTGAATGCATCAGTAATGGACAAGTCTCACCCACCAAAGAAGATGTAAACGACTTGGACTTGCAAGCTAAAATCAAAAAGGTATTGTGTATTTATAAAACCAGTTATATCTTCAACTACACATTAATTTATAAAAATCTATTGGATCAAATAAAATGTCACTATTTTTATAGTAATTGCTTAAAATGCATGTACGGATTTTTAACCCTCAGATTTCACATGCTGCAACCATGGAGGAGTTGTGTGAGGCAACAGAGTGTATGAGTGAATACCTGGCAAATGCAGGATGCCTTCGAGCTGTAAAATGCCTTAAAGACAAAGATCTGCTTTTACAAGACATCCTTATGTTCCAAGTCAGCAACAGACTTCATGGTCCACTTGAAAGGTAAGAATGATATATGATTAGATGTAGAATAGTCTGTATTAGAATAGTAGAGTGCTATGGGTATGCAATTCCAAATTTAGCAGCAGCAAATTTGTGCTCTTGTTTTCTTGGATCACTGCAGTCATTAGTAAATATATTATATTATAATAGGGTTATCAAGCCAATAGATAAATAAAACTGAAAAATAGTTTGGGATTAAAATAATTATTTTGGACATAGTCCTGAGTGCAGTAATGCACAGTCAGATTGTCATTATTTCAGCAATATGTACATTACAAGTTCAATTAAGGTTCCTGAATTAAAGTCCCTCTTTTCATGATGTACATAAAAATTGATATATACAGTTGAATTATTAGCCCCCCTTTGATTTGCTTTCCCTTTTTTAAATATTACCCAAATGATGTTTAACAGAGCAAGGAAAGTTTCACAGTATGTCTGATAATATCTTTTCTTTCTGACAAAGTCTTATTTGTTTTATTTGGGCTAAAATAAAAGCAGTTTTTAATTTTTTAGGAACCATTTTAAGGTCAATATTTTTTGCCTTTTTAAGCTATATTATTTTTTGATAGTCTACAGAACAAACCATCATTATACAATAACTTGCCTAATTGCTCTAACCTGCCTAGTTAACCTAATTAACCTAGTTAAGCATTTAAATGTCACTTTAAGCTGTATAGAAGTGTCTTAAAAAATATCTTGGCAAAGATAAAAGGCAAAGATAAAATAAGCCAGTTATTAGAGTTATTAAAACTATTGTGATTAGAAATGTGTTGAAGAAATATTATCTTCGTTAAACAGAAATTGTGAAAACAATAATGGGGGGGGGGGGGGGGGTTATAATTCTGACTTTAACTGTACTTAAAATGTGTTATTTTGTACCATCCTGATTTTTTTTTCCCATTTTATAATGACTAGCAGATTATTTATCCCATTAGATACAGTAAGCGTTTAAAAGGTTTTTTTTTTGTTCTTAAAGACTTAAGGAGGGTTTGAGGACTCTGGAACTGTTGGAGGCTGTTGTTAAACACAAAGAAGCCTTTAGACCCTTTTTTTGCAGCCCACCACAGCTGCTTACAGCAGATGCCCTCGATCATAAAATGAGAATGTACAATATGAATATGAATGAAAAGATAAGTAAACTCTGACCTGTAGTTAGACAGTCTAGTTTCTGGGGATCTTTAGAGTGAGAAAAATACAGTTGGTTGAATTGGTGTAAATATTTTCCATATTAATAGAAATATGGGCAAAAACTCTCCTGTAGTGAGTCAGTTTTGTCCCTAGGAATGTGAGCACACTTTAGAATGAGAAGCTTACATCTAGGTGAAATACTGTAAATATTCTTTTCATATATTTGTGTGATGTATACATAAATGAAGGGGAAAATGTGAGAAAATAACATTTAGGTGATTTAGCTGATGTGTAGGCTACTGTATGCTTATGACAAGAGATATTGCCCGTTTCTGCTTTGTAAGTACTGTAGGGCCTCGCACACGTAATACACAATTATGTAGTGCGTTAACTTTAAATTAGCTCAAAGGGAATATAACAGAACTTAAAGCGGCTCCAAAAGAATCGACTCTCTTGAACTGAACAAACGACTCGTCCAGCGCTCGTTTGAACAGACAGGGCTGTTGACTCAAAAATGAATATTACTATTCGAACTAAAGTAAAACACTTTAATATTTAAGCAGGGTAACAAGATCTAGGTATAAGGCATTAGCTTAACAAGTATACACAGGTCACTTTCCTTTCAATACAAAAGAGACTTTATTGACTACAAACAAAACTAACAAAACACACACACATTCATACTGGTTACAGACAAGGAATAGAAGGAAAGAAGAGTTTAAGAGAGATGTGATGTAAAACCTCAAGATGTAAAACCTAACCAAGCGAACCAAATAATCTAAACTTATTAAAAAGTGGGTTTAAACTTTAAGAAAAAGGCAGTTTAGTACTGCAGTTAACTTAATAAATGCAAAGGCGATCTCGGCAGATCTTTTCTGCATGCCAGTATTTCTGGACACGTAAAACACAACAGGGTTTTCACTGTTGGGTACAAGACTTACATAGTAAAGCTTCACTTGTACAAGATTTCAAAATACACCCGTTTAAATCACACTAATGCACATGTGATGTTACACAAGCTCTGGTCTCACCCAGTCATCATCATAGGGTCTCACAGCTTGGCAGGTCTGCCTTGCCTTCGGAAAGCATGTGTAGTCATGAATAATTAACAATCAGGGTCTTCTCATAGGATAAGAAAACTCAGCTATGAATAATAATGAGAAACTGACACATCATCACTCCACTAGCAAATTCACGCTACGTCACCGATTTTGATGCTGCCCCAAAAATTACTTTACACCCGGAAGCTGAAATTAGTTAGCAAAAGCTCAAAATTATCTAGTTTTCCCCACAATTAAAGCTGCCAGCTGCTAACATTGTCTTAACTGATTAACACACACAAATCTCTTAAAATCTGAAAAAGGTACTCGAGGGTTTCATGAACCTTTAAAGAAAGATGGGAAAAAGAAAGTGGTATCATCATCTCAAATGAGGATTGGCTTAATATATATATACATTACAATGGGCTACTTCCCATTCTTCATATTGTTTTTTTCTTTCTTTCCTCCGTATATAGTTTTGATAAGGATGATGTAAAATAAGGCAGGAGGATATGTTGTTCTGTCAATGTCATGAACAAATTTGTGTTTCCTCTTAAAAAAAGTTAAAAACAGTTTTTCCAAACTGTTGTTTTGGCCCATGCCTAATGTTTTTACTATCTTTCTGATAGGTTTGTTTTGATTTTTGCAGCCTAATGATGGCTTGCTTGACTGATAGTGACAGATCTTTGCATCTCATCTTGAGAGTAACAGATTCTAAATGCAAACAGTATACTTGAAATGAACTCTGGACCTTTTGTCTGCTCATTGCAATTGGAATAATAAGGGAATAACACACACCGGCCAAGGAACAGCTTAGACGTCAATTGTCCAATTACTTTTGGTCTTTTACCAAGTGGGAGGCACATATGCAAACTGTTGTAATTCCTACACTGATCACCTGATTTGGATGTAAATACCCTCAAATTAAAGCTAACAGTCTGCAGTTAAAGCACATTGCAGTTAAAGCACTTGTTCATTTAATTTCAAATCTATTGGTGTATAGAGCCAAAAATTTTAGACTTATGTAAATTTCCCAATATTTATGGACCTAACTGTATATCACAAAATATTAATTCAGAGGAACCAGTTCCAGAATTCTGAAAAATAACCATGGTTATAATGGTTTTACTCCAAAGGCTGTAGTAAAATTATGCTCAGTAAAAGTAAAACTATAGCTGCGTCCCAAATGGCACACTATGCACTTATGCACTATGTACTTAGGGAGGCGCTATAATCACTCTCGTAGGAGAATTTTGCTTCCACAATTCAAAATAAATAAAGTTATCCAACATGTGCGCCCGATAGCTCCGCCCCTTCCACTTGTTGAGTGCGCAAAGTGTCCATCATTACACACTTAATTTTATCGGTTAAATGAGTGCATCATCCGGGTAATTAAAGTGCACTTATTATTTCTAGAGTTTTCAGTGTAAACGCACTTCTTACACTATTTATATTACAAAATGGCGTAGAATAGTGCATAAATTACGATTTAGGATGCACCTTATGATAAACCACACCACTCAGGTTCATCAGTTGGCTGGCGGTGCGGTCTCACAGGAAGCTGCATCATCTCCAGAACCGACGCCAGCACCAGAAGTGGTGAATCGATCACCTGAGCCTCGCCTTCCTCACCCATCTTGCTACTCTGGAGAACCTCAGCTGTGTCGCTCTTTCTTGGCCAAGTGTTCCCTTTACATGACCCTCCAACCATCCTTGTTCACTACGGAGCAATCCAAAGTCGCCTTTGTAATTACGCTCCTTTCCGGAAAAGCGGCATTATGGGGAACCTCTGTGTGGGAACAGAAGCTCCCCTGCTGTTCCTCATTCGACCTGTTCTCGGAGGAGATAAATAAGGTCTTTGATCGTGCAGCCTCCGAGAGAAAGGCTGCACGAGTTCTCGCGGAGCTTCGCCAGGGAATTCGGAGTGTGGCAGATTACTCCATAGAGTTCCGTACCTTAGCCGCGGAATGCGGTTGGAATAAGGAGGCGCAATGGGACATGTTTCTTCATGGCTTATCGGAGCGTCTCCAGGATGAGATCTACACTCTGGATCTGCCGAAGACTCTTGATGGCCTTATAGACCTGGCGATCCGGGTGGATACTCGACTGCTGTGTAGAAAGACGCGCATCCGACAGAGTGCACCCTCTGAACGGGTCCCCGAGTTTCCTGCTCTTTCGATGGTTCCGGAGGTTGGGACCACGGATTCGGAGCCCATGCAGTTGGGCAGGTCCCGTCTCTCGGTACTGGAGAAACGCCGACGAAGGAGTGAGGGACTTTGCCTATACTGCGGAGGAACGGGACATCGAGTCTCCTCATGTCCTGTAATAGATCACACCCATCAGTAGGTAAGAGGTTACTGATGGGTAAGATTAACTTAAATAAATCCTCCATTACTACTACATTACATCCGGCTACCTTGTGTTGGGATTCAGAAACGCAGAGCGTTAATGCCCTTGTTGATTCAGGAGCTGAGGGAAATTTCATTGACGCCAGCCTTGCCTTCAATTTAAAGCTTCCTGTTATTTCCCTTTCCCAACCCATCGCTGTACGCTGTACAGTGGTCTTGGGTCATCCCTGGTTGATTCTCCACAAGCCCCATATTAATTGGGGCCACAATACTGTCTTTTCGTGGAGTGAGAACTGTCATGCATCTTGTCTTTCGTCTGCTCGTTCTGCTGTGTCTTGTTCTGTGTTTCAGGAGGAGCGCGCGGACCTGTCAAACGTGCCTAGTGAGTACCTCGACCTGAAGAGAGTGTTCAGTAAGTCTCGAGCTGCTTCTCTTCCTCCTCATCGTCCCTATGACTGTGCTATAGACTTACTGCCAGGTACGTCTCCGCCTAAAGGCAAGTTATACTCTCTTTCCATTCCTGAGAGGGAGGCCATGGAGAAATATATTTCTGATTCTCTAGCGGCCAAGATCATTCGTCTCTCTTCTTCACCGGCGGGGGCGGGATTTTTTTTGTGAAAAAGAAAGATGGGTCACTCCGACCATGCATAGATTATCGAGGGCTGAATAACATCACGGTAAAGAATACCTATCCTTTGCCGCTGATGTCTTCGGCGTTCGAGCGTCTGCAGGGGGCATCTGTTTTCACAAAATTAGATCTCCGCAACGCTTATCATTTGGTTCGTATCAAAGAGGGACATGAGTGGAAATCGGCTTTTAATACCCCCAGGGGGCATTTTGAATATTTTGTTCTTCCCTTTGGGCTTTCCAACGCCCCCGCAGTTTTCCAAGCACTCGTCAATGACGTGTTGCGAGATATGATAGATCAGTTAATTTATGTCTACCTGGATGACATACTGATATTTTCTCATTCTCTCCAGGAACATGTGCAACACGTCAGACGAGTTGCAGCTCCTCTAACGTCCTTAACCTGCCTTCAGGTGGTCGAGTGCAGCACAGGCTGCATTCACAAAATTAAAGGGTTGCTTCGTTTCAGCTCCTATTCTGGTGGCGCCTGATCCGTTTCGGCAATTTGTGGTGGAGGTTGACGCGTCAGAGGTAGGGGTCGGAGCTATCCTGTCCCAGCGCGCGTCCTCGGACGGCAAGATGCATCCTTGCACGTTTTTTTCACACCGATTATCTCCCGCAGAACGTAATTACGACATTGGTAATAGGGAGTTGTTGGCTGTCAAGCTCGCTTTGGAGGAGTGGCGTCATTGGTTTGAGGGTTCGGGGGTTCCCTTTATCGTTTGGACCGATCATAAGAACTTGGAATACATCAAGTCCGCCAAACGACTAAGCTCTAGGCAGGCTCGGTGGGCATTATTTTTCGGACGTTTTGATTTTACCATCTCTTATCGACCGGGTTCCAAGAACATCAAACCCGATGCGTTATCCCGTCTTTTTGAGGTTTCCGAGCGCACTTCGTCTCTCGAGCCCATTGTTCCTCAGAAGATTTTTATTTCTGCGGTAACATGGGAGATTGAGAGTAGGGTTCGCCTCGCCCTGGAAGAACTAATTGCTTAATTTGTTTTTCCAAATCTTTTAAGGTAGCTTTGTTTTTTTTATTCTTTGCACCTTTAAATCATATAAAACAGCCCCTTAGATATGTTTTAAAAGTGTCCCACAGAAGTGAAGGAGAGATATTTGGTTGGTTATTGGTTTCAAAAAATAAGTCAACTTGTGTTTGTAAATACTCACAGAAGTTTTTGTCCTTTAGTAGATAGGGGTCTGCCCGCCATAGTGGTTGAGTTTTACCAATTTCTGACAATTTCAAGGCAAATGTAACTGGACTATGATCTGAGATCAGAATATTATGATATTTGCCCTTAAAAGTAAAAGGAATTAATTTTAAATCTACCAAAAAATAGTCAATTCGGGTGTAAACATTATGAACTTGTGAATGGAAGGAGTAGTCTCTTCCTGTTGGATTTGCTAACCTCCATACATCATTGATATTATCATTTTTAATATATGTTTTCAGAAGTTCTCTAGATTTGGAGGGGGGAGCACGCTAAGTAGACGATCTGTCTAAATATGGATCTAAAACACAATTGAAATATCCCCCTATAATTAAATTTGTGGATGAGATATCAGTGATGGGGGAAAACACATTTTGAAAAAAGCATGGATTATCAAAATTAGGTCCATAAATGTTAACCAGCGTTATTGGTGTTGAAAATATTTCTCCTGTAACTATGATAAATCGTCCCTCCTTATCTGTTATTGTGGATCTATGTTTAAATGGAACCCCCTTTCTAACTAAAATTGCAGTACCCCTGGCCTTAGATGAAAAAGAAGAAAAAAGGATTGACTTATCCACCTGGCTCTTAGTTAAGGATGAAGATCTCTTTTTAAATGCGTCTCTTGTAGGAATATGTCTGTGTTCAAAGATTTTAAATGAGAGAGCACTTTGCCACGTTTAACAGGATGATTTAAGCCTTTAACGTTCCAGGAGGCAAAATTCAGAGCTCCCACTCCCTTATCTGGCCTTATACCCTGAGCAGCCGCCATCCCATCCAGTATCTATTATTGTACCCACTTCCCCAAGTATGCACCCCCAGAAGGAACCCTATTTGCCATCCCCTCCCAAAGTTTCTTATCACAACAAAACTAACTAAGAAAACATTTAAAAAACTAAACAAAAACAAAACAAGAACATACCTGAAAATCCAGGTTTGAGTATACATCGAAACAGAATTTCGTATAACAAACCTGGTATAAGAACGCCCAACTGGCCTTAGCTGACTAACAGGAGCTTAGTGAAGAGTTCCTTTGGTTATAATAAGGATCATCTGCCATGTAAACAGCTCGATTTTTAAAAGTCCAAATCGCGAAGCATATAAACATTTTGAAAAAGAGGTAATGTAAATAAAGTACGTTAAAGGGAAAAAAGCACAGCGTTACTGATCAGCATTGCATTGTTTGCACAGTCTCAAAGGGTATTACGGCACGTTACCCTCACCAAAATGCTGTTCTGCATATTCAATCTCCTTGGCAGGGTCAGTAAAGTATTTTTCTTCTCCGTTGTGTGTGACCCGTAATTTCGATGGGTACAGAAATCCGAAACGGACGCCTGGTTGATCTCGCAGTATAGTTTTCGCTTTGCTGAAACGGGCACACTGTTTCAGTATGGCTGGTACGAGGTCGGGAAATATTAGAAGCTTCTCTCCCCTATAAGTGATGGTTTTGAGCTGTGCTGCTTTTCGGATGATGTCTTGCCACTCGTGACAATAATGCATTTTGACAACAAATGCCCGGGGATATGGGGTGTTATCGGAGCGATTCCTCAGGGATCTGTGAGCACGGTCGATCAAAGGCAAAGTTTCCAGAGAGAGCGCGTTCTTCAACAGGTGCGCGATAAAGTCCGTTGTTTTGTGCCCAGCCTCCTCGCCTTCTTTAACATTCAGGATTCGCACATTTTGCCTTCTACTGCGACTTTCCAGATCCGTACATTTTTCCGTAATCTGTGTCAAGCTGCTTGTTAACTTTTCGACCTCTTTTTGTAATTGGCAAACCGTGTCAGAAGAAAAAGTTGCGGCGCGTTCAAGTTCAGCGATTGTTTTAGCTTGTTCGCTCATCGTATCTTTCATGGTGGAGATTGTGACATCAATTTCTTTCTTTATAGCCGTTAATTCTTCTCTGATGGAGATCGAGAACTAATCGATTTTTTTGTCAATAGCTTCGACAATTTCTGACTTGAATAGTAAGAAGCTTGATTGTAGGGAAGCAATCCCTTCTAGCACTGCATTGTTAGCCTCGGTGCTAATCTCCTCGCTGCGATGAACTTGTATGTCCCTCGGGGTTTCAGTCGTCTGCTCTGTGTTTTTTTTATGCTTGTTTGGCATCTTAGTCGAATAAATTAAACACAGTGGTGTGGCAATAAATTATTAGTTAGTTTTGCTCGCATATATCTTAAAAGTTGTGGAGCTGTTTTCACATGCGTCTTGCACTCACATGGCGTCACCCGGAAGTCATGTTTCTTTTTTTAATATTAAGATTTTTTTTTAAAATCTGTAATAGGCTACCACTATTGACACTAATTGTTGGTAAAATAATCAGCCTTTCAGCAAAGCTTGAAGCAGACAAAACTAAACTGTCTGAGGTCAATTTTACTTAAACATTCCATCGCCTAAACTTGCCGTAAGTGAGATTGAGAAACTGAAAGCATGTCTGAAAAATAATTTTTTGTCTGAAAAATTATCTATTTGCACTGAATTTCATTTGGTATGATTTGTTGGTTATTTAATGTATTTTTTGTTGGTCAGTTATCTACAAAATAAAAAAGAATATTTAAGGTGAAGTTCAAAACAAGGTCCGCTTATATGCTTCAGCGCACAATCTGACAAAAAGGTCTGTTAAATAAAATATTAATATAAATAAAATGACAGTGAAATATTTACAATTTCAGAGTAGCCTATATTAGGCTAAATCATTTTTTGTTAATGACAATCCATATTGGGCCCGTCAGTTTTTTACTTTTATTAATTTAATCAACTACTTTGACCACAATGAGGCAGGCTTTACAAACTTTTAGCAGCACTTAAAGTATTCCCCTCGAAAGAATAAACTCGGTCGGAAATAGGGAACAGAAACTCATTGTGAGAATAATTTTACAGAGTGGTGCATGTCGCATCTGCACAGCCAGCGTGTGAATGAAGCGCTGAGACACAGCGCACAGCCCTCCGGTATCTGCAGACACTTCCAAAACAGCAGCTCAAAGGAAAGAAATCAGCGTGTTGAGGATCTGTCCAATGTATTATTGAGCCTTTTCTAATTTAAAGTTTCAGGTAGGCCTACTTTGTGTGTGAAGAGCAAGTAATAATAACCCTCTCTACTCCAGCGAGTGCGATCTACTGATCTAACAGACACAGCGTAACATGACTTAGAAAGAGGAATGAACTCCTTGTTGCAGGACAAAACTAACCCATCTAATGCAAAACTAAATGCATTTCTTCACTGATTACGTATATTAACAGGAACAAATTGTCTTGGAGAAAGTTTTTCGTGTTGTCATGAATGCGACAGGCAGTTTGAAATGTGAACGAATGGAGACTGATTGACAAGTGCAGCGGCGGGAAGCGCTGAAGTGAACATGAATTTGCACGTGAATATTTATCTGTGCTTCACATTAAACTATAGAATGGCTTCAGAACATTTGGTATATAGTAGGCCTACATGACAACTTTCTAGTGCCGGCAGCTATCTCTCTGCAACTCTCACATGTCGCCCACTGAAGCTAAGCAGGGCTGTGCCCGGTCAGTACCTGGATGGGAGACCGCATGGGAAAGCTAAGTTGCTGCCGGAAGTGGTGTTAGTGAGGCCAGCAGGGGGCGCCCAACCTGCAGCCTGTGTGGGTCCTAATGCCCCAGTATAGTGACGGGGACTCTATACTGCTCAGTGAGCGCCGTCTTTCAGATGAGACGTTAAACCGAGGTCCTGACTCTCTGTGGTCATTAAAAATCCCAGGATGTCCTTTGAAAAAGAGTAGGGGTTTAACCCCGGCATCCTGGCTAAATCTGCCCACTGGCCTCTGTCCATCATGGCCTTCTAACCATCCCCATATCATAATTGGCTTCATCACTCTGTCTCCTCTCCACCAATCAGCTGGTGTGTTGTGTGCGTTCTGGCACAAAATGGCTGCCGTTGCGTCATCCAGGTGGATGCTGCACTCGGGTGGTGGATGAGAAGATTCCCCCCTATGCGCTATTGAGTGCCCAGAAAAGCGCTATATAAATGTAAGGAATTATTATTATTATTATTAGTGCACTATAATAGGCTACCTTCATGGCTTTTGTTGGCTTTGTTGGCTAAATGACACAGAATATAGTGCACGCACAAGATTGGATTTGGATCGGTACCAGCTGGCCGATACCCGATCCAGCAAAAATAGGCAGTATCGAACCGATATCCGATCCAAGTATTGGGATTGGTGCATCCCTAGCATGCTATAATGTTAATGTTGTTATTGGTGTGTTTACATTAGTGATGGGAAGTTCGGCTCTTTTCAAAGATTCGGCTCTTTTGGCTCGGCTCCCTTTAAAGAGCCGGCTCTTACGACTCCCAAATGGCTCTTTACTTATTATCACTCAGAGCATTCTATTTTAATCCAATTTATCAATTGTGAATGTATTGTGTATTGGGTAGGCAACTTTTTAATTCCTTATTTTTTATAAATAAATAGTTACTATTATTTAACATTTTAATAAAACTTTAATTAAACAATTGAACACAACCACGTGAAGCCGCGGTCACACTGGACTTTTCTACCCATAGACTTCCATTCATACGCATGCAAATGCCGGAAACGCAGGGTCATGCGTCGAGTTTCGCAGGTTGCTGTGGTGCAAAGTTCAAGCTTGGTGAACTCTGACCTGCGAAATCACATCACTTGACTGCGTGAGACCAATCCAGGATCAAAACATGACCTCTCTGAACAGAAATTTAAAACATGGAGCTATCGCTCGCTTTTTTAACGTCTAATCATCTTGTTTAATCCCGCCCCTTTTCGCAGCGCCGTGTGACAGAATTTCGCACGCTCAAACTCTAGTATGACCGCAGCTTTATATTACACATATCTGTGCATGTTTGTTGTTGACCCTGCTCTAACAGATATTTTCATTTTACAAATTTTGCACTCCGCTTTGCAGCCTCCAACATCATTGAAATGCAGCCAGATGCTGCTTTTTTTTGCTTTTCACAAATTTTTTTACTCTCTCCCAATGGACTTGCATTTAACGCCGTCTTCCCCGCCTCTCTCTGTTGCTCTGTGTACCTGGTCTGTAACACTACACTCACTATCTTTAAAGCATGTGCCCCCTTTCCTTCTTTCACATAATGGTATGATCCTAGTGGGTCCTCCCATGTGATTAGCCGCATGGTTGTTCCCAAATGAAGCCCCGCCCCTACTTACGCCAGAAGATTCGGCTCTTCCCGACGGGAGTCGGCTCTTCTCGTAGAGCCGGCTCGTTCGCAAACGACACATCACTAGTTTACATAGATAAACATGGCCACTGTGTAAATGCACAGTACAGTTATGATCTTATTGCCACATTATATCGTTATGATAACACAATATATGCCTTCAGTGATTTCCTGAAAATAAAAAACAAAAACTAACACAACTGGAATAACTACAGCAATGGCGATCGTCTGATCTCATATGACGCATGAGATCATGATGACATCTGGTGATGTGTGCAGGTGCTGTAGTGCTGTCCCAATTCTTAGGGGTAAATTTTAAAGCCCTTCCCCTTCACCCTAGGTTTTAAGGGGATGGGGTAGGGGTACAAAAATAGAATTGGGATTGGGCCTTAGTCTAGCTCCTCCCAATTGGTACCATTCTGTTGTGTTGCGTACCCTTTGAAAAGGATGCTAAAAAGTGGTATGGTTTGCTTTTTTGTTATCTCTGACAGTGGAAATGGACATAAATGCATACTGCACTGTATCGCTCAATGGAAACGGGCCATTAGTTACAGTGTAATAATGTATTAAAAAGTTTCTTAAACAATTTAATGTCTTTCATGCCCATATGGATTAGGATAATGACTTCTTAAAAGAGTTCCCTTTTTATCTAGGCAGATAGATAACTCCTTTCACTAACATGGTGAATTATAGATTTATTGTGAGCACCAATTTAAATGCATGTGGAACAGAGTAAACTTGAAATACAGAGGGAAACAAGTATAATAAAATGAAAATGTAACAATTGTTACAGAGTAATGAAGTTGTTTATTGGATTTGGAGATGTGATAAAACAATTTGTGGTTCATTACGTTGTGGCAACCCCTAATACATTAGGGACTAAGCCAAAGGATAGCAAGTGAATGAGTGAACTAAAAAAACATTCATCATATGGGAATATGTCCCTTACACTCACCTTGAGAGTGCCCCTCTGTCACGGAAAGAGTTCAGTCTTTGCTGTTCAAGGGTGGCCACTCGCTGTAATTCTGATGATGTGTCATCACATATGGACTGATCACTGCATTGGAAAAATAATCAAAAAACAGACTCAAAAACTATATAGATGTTTTAATCTGACATAAACATGTGCATCCATGCATTGCTTTGCAAATGGCCTGACACAAATAGTAAATATCCAAAGAGGAATGCAGAGGTAGGCTATTTAGAGCTGACCTCAGACCTGTAAGGATCCACAGAAGCATAAAACACACACACAAAGTACAATTTGTTTTATACTCAAGGCTGTTTCTTGTATCCTCAGCCATCTTATCAAAACTGGTTAAAAACTGGTACAATCAACATCCAAACTGACAGCTTCATTAGAACACAGAATACTATCTTGCATACAGAGGAATTAACTTGAAAAAAATTAACACATAAAATGGCCAACAACTCAATTGTTTCCAATCCATAAGGTGCGGGTTTGCACCTTTGATCTGCACCATGTTTACTTGACTTTTGTTATTAAACTCACTTGCAATTGGATCCATCAGACTTGCCCAGATAGCAAGAACATTTGGGCCAAATGTGGGTAATAGCTGTGTAGCGCCTGGGCCATCTAATATGTCTGGTACTTTAAGAATTAGCTCATAAATTCGAATTAATTGAAATTAATTCTCGGGGATTTGAATCAGAAGATTCAAAAGACTGGCTCACATTCAGAAATAGGTTATCATGTACACTTACTTCATCTATTGGTCCACCCTAATAGAAGCAATGTAACGTTATCTTTAGTAAATCTATGTTTTATTATTATTTGCCGAACAATAACAAAATACACAGGATTTCGCAAGCAAGGTAGCTAGACCATGTAACTGAGGCAGTAACTTAGAAACACACAAAAACTCTGACAAGGATCTTAAAATGAAACACAAGTTTATTAAGCTACACACACAGTAAACTACTCTACGTACAACAGACAAACACAAAGATACACACACACACACAGTTCTGGGATGAGTTGAATGACTGAGAATGTCTAAGAGTTCCAAACGTCTCGCACGTGCTAAGTTCTTAGCATTGCAACCTGAGAAAACCATCAAGCAGAGAATCTGACTAGGATTTACTTTTAAACTCAATTAACACCAGCTTTAGCAAGGAGTGAAAAGTTGGTTTGTGTTACTTGCGTTTTGATGACCAGGTACACTCATCAGCTGGTTGAAGAGAACCCCGGCAATTGGTTGACGTAGTTGGTATGTCCTTTGTTGGAGAGGGCTTTTCCTTCGTCTTCTGGAGCGTGGGACTCGTTGTCCTGGTGACAGAGAGTTTGACGTCAGCAAGCAGGAAGTTTGCTGAGTGGGGATTCCTCCAGTGGCTTGCTCCTTGGCAGAATTGCGAGACTTAGGAAGTCAGAGTTCAGAGAAGTTGAATGACTGGCTGTACTGCTTGATGAGACGGTGTCCGAGTGTTCACGGGGAAAGCAGTTATACGAGCAAGACAGGGTCAGACTGAGTTCATGCGAGTCGCGAACGTACACAGAAGCAGCGTGGGCTCCTGTGAACGGGGTCTCGTTGCCGTGGTGATGTTACGGCGGACAGACGCAGGCCTTACAGGGTGATTCTTCCGAGAGCGGTGTCCGGCAGGCATGTTGTAAAGGCGGGAAGCATGCAACGCAAAGTTTGTGCATAGAAACCCCTCGTGAAAACCAAGCGAAAGCGTAAAAGTTTGCAAGTTTGGGGGTTTTATAGTGGGCAGGACTTAGGCCAATAGCCGTGGCTCCTGAGCGAGACCATGCCTCTCTTCTCCCTGTTTGTCTACACCCAGGGAGGGGGAAATCCGTGGTCAAGCGTTGAAAGTAAAACTTTATTTACTGTTATCAAAAATTCAATGAAACTCTGTAATTAACTACTATTTGCAGATACAATTTTATCATTTACACCGATGTTTCCTGAAGCCTTATATGGCTCCATTTTGACATCAAACACCATGACCTTTATCAAATACAGTTAATTACGTGCGTGACACATGCTGCATTGTTTTATTTACGCACAACACTATAGTGAAAACGCTTGCTTACATACATAGTAAAACATACAAAACTATTAGCAATAAAACATTAAAACAAAACACACTTTTAATCGTGAAATGTCCGAAAATCGCGCCGGCCTTTTGTTCAGAGAATAATAACTGGGTTATTTCCCCGGATAGGAAAAGAGGTGGGGAGGCCATACACCCGGAGACAGACAAATGGGTCCTTCTTCCCTTGGGTGTAGGATTAGATTACCATAGTCATGTGGATGGCAAATGGCCCAAATGCACACGGGTAGGCTGTTAATTTGTAACTGGGGTTACAACACGTCTTTGTTTTAAAAAGGAGAAGAAGAGTGTGTATTGGAATTAAGCTTCGGGCGATACGTAATTAAGAAGGAGACGAGGGGGAGCAAGAGTCTTCTGACTGCTGAATTTTAACTCCGCTTAGAAACATGGCTGAGTTACTACAGCTGGCACATGTGGCGTAGGTATGGCATGGCTGAACAGATATGGGCCAGATTATTAGCATATATGTTTTGCCATAAATTCAGAATAGGCGGGAATGTTCTTCTGATTCACAGCTCCTTTTGTCTGTGGGCCAGTTAACAAAAACACATAAGATCCCAGTAATACCGAGTTCAGACTGCATGATTTTAGCCCCCCAGATAGCAAGCCAACATTGGTTATAAGCGTCAGTATCAGTCGTCGATCAAATTTCGACATTGAATCAACGTTCTTTATTTGGTCGGTACGTCGAAAGGTTATTAAATCGAGAATAAAACATTGATTCAATGTCGAAATGAAGTTGACACTTCAACATATAGGCTACCCGACGCATCTGCTCGAAATCATAATATTGGTTCGATGTTGAAACTTGATTGGATGACTCTGAGTCGGTTCTTCTGCACGGGTCAGCGTGACGTGCACATGCTCATCATTTGAATCTATTGAATCTAAACTAACAAACAGAAGGCAATGGACGGAACTGTAATCTGAAGGTAAGTACAATATATTCGACGTTTCACATGTTTTATTTGTCATTTTCCCAAGAATTTATGTTAAAATTTAACTTTTTAGATGTGTAAATTAACACTTTACCACTTTCTATATGTTTTTTAGTAAGCTAGCCTACATGTTGCCCTTTACGTACTCAGGCCATTGACTGCAGCTAATCTATAAAGGTAACGTTAACGTAAATGAAAAGCTGTTTTGGTTATTTATTTGGCGATTTCAACACGATTAACTTCACTTTATGACTTCAATGCTTTCTAACCTGTGTAAAAATATAAGATGATCTGATTTGGAATGAGCATAAAAACATAAGTAAGTTAATATGTTGCTCCAGCTAACGTATAGGCTAAGTTAGTTATGAGAAACGGTTCGCAAATAACATTACGTATCATCGAGCTAACGTTAAACGAGATTTTTTAACACGTTATTACGCTAACGAAGTGAATCGCTGTCAGTTTACTGTTTTGTTGCTCTATTTTTTTCTACATTTAGTGATGAACTCCTCGCCAGAGACGCTCCACAGCATTGAATGGGAAAAGCTTTGCCATTTCGTAAGTTGCCCATTCGATCTGTCGCCACAGTCAAGTTTCGTTAGTTCTTTGTGGTTTCGTTGGTTCTGTTCGTGATTTCATTTGTTCACAAACCATGCTTGTCTGTGTTTTTTTCTGATTGTTGTGCTGTGTTCTGGTGTATATTTTTTTTATTTTCCTGTTTATTAAAATTTATTTTGTCTACATGCTTCTCTTTTGAGGTTACTGCAGGTTACTTGTTCAAGTATCTAAACAAATGTTTGTAAACGCATTTATTTTTAAAAATATTTTATATCATTAAGCTTTTTAGAATTTCACAAGAAAATGAAATCCAAGATCATTTAATTTCTCACAAAATACCATGTTAACTTAATATTCTGTGTGAGGAGTCAAAAATTGTGGCAATTTTATGGTACTGATACTGTGGATTAAACTTAAAATTTACCTTGGAATTGTACTTTGTAATAGTAGATACTGTACCTGGTGAGATTTTCCTACTGAGTAACATGTTTTTTTTTTCTTACAATTTTTTTTTAAATGGCAGTTTCTCTGGAATCTCCAGTTGAAGACGTCAAGATCTTTAACCTGTGTCAGCCTGGACAGACGTCTATTCCAGTTCTGCCTACACCACACTAATCTCTCTGCCTATGTATGGATCACTGACTATCATGTTCTCTGAAGGTATTACTGGAGCAAAACAAGAGCACCCATGACTGAAATTTCTGTTAGTGACCAGTATATTTGAAGTCTGAGAAAGTTTTTTTTTTTTTTTACGAGTTGCAAATGGTTTTTTGCTCTCTCACACAAACACACCAAACGACTGGTTGTGCCTATAGTACAGTGTACTGACAATCTTTTAGCGTTTTTATGGTTGTATTAAATACATTTTTATTGTTACAAAAATCTTAAGTAATTGTCACAACACAATGCACATTTGAGTTTTAATGAGAAGAATTACTCAACAGGGCTCAACACTAAGGATTTTTTTACTGGCCTGGTGTGGAATTTAAAATTGAAATAAAGATGGAGAGCAGGAAGTAAAAAAACTGAATAGGAGACATAAAGGAAAGTCTGTATTTTTTAAATTCATACCATATTACAAAGAAGAAATAAATAAAAATATTGTGTAGAGGACCAATTTCTACTGAAATAAAATATATTTTCCTGCCATTGAGACAGTAAATACTGTAAGCTACTCAAATGAAAAAAACAAAACTATAGTAAAAACTATAATGATTTTGAATGAACCATACTATATTTAATTGCTTAAATTGTTTACATAGTTAGTCAGTTTACTATACTACAGTATGCTGTGGCATTCATTAACAAGAAGTTTACACTAAAGTACACTTTACTATAATGTTGGTTTAAAAACAGTGTTTATTACTATATATATATATATATATATATATATATATATATATATATATATATATATATATATATATATATTTATTTATTTATTTATTTATTTATTTTCATGCAAATAATGTTATCTTCCAGAGATCCTTATAAAAAAATAAAAATAAAAAACAGATGAAAGCATGAAACCATTTATCCTAAATTATTAATTTTATTATTATCATCATTATTATTGTTTTTTTTTTTTTTTTTTGCTAGTGGAGGGGCAAACACTAGTGCTCCACAATAACAATAGTCTAGTTTTGTTCGCAAGGGTAGCCTTTCTTATTTGTTCTGTTGATGAACCAGCCACAAACATCCAACGCTGCTGCACATCTCATTATGGTTGTTTACTTTATATTCTGATGGAATAAATATATGTAATATTTCTTTATTAACTCTTTAAAAGCTCTCAAAGAATTATCGCGTTCAAAAAATTTTGGAACTCTACAAAAACTGTTAAGCATTTCTCATTTTGGCAGATAGGCTGATTTTTAATGTTCTGATAGCGATTACTTAGAAGAAACACTTACTGCCCTCCATCTGAATTTTCCACGTCATTAATAACATCATGTGCAAATCTATTGTTTACTTTTCCTTTTCTAGTTTGCTTTCACAAGAGGACAACATATCTGCGCATGAGGAATTGGTAGCCCACAAGCTCTTTTTAAACACATGGCAGTGTGCATCACCTGTGTGTGCAGCACAAAACCCTCGTGAGTGGTAATAACCTGTGTCTTATGCGTGTGCGATCATCCTCTCATTCTCCTGCTTTTTCTCATCCGAACACTTATTTTTGTCAGTCATGCTGCTTCTTGATTATATTATTACATTTGCATGCATTTTGAAAAATGTTCATAGGCAAATTTTAAACTTAAGTGTCAAACTGTCCTGAGCATCTTTCATGCTGGCCCTGGGCCATTCTGATTACCGAGCCCTGCTCAAGTTAAAAATGCATTTTAAAGACCACAAGTTAATTGGAACATTGAGCTGCAAGGTGATAAAAAGTCCTACATTCACAATTATGAGATATGAGACCTGGTGAAAAAGGCATAATCATTATATGCATTGTTCACTGTGACGCCTGCTGCGCTGCGGTTTGTTTGCTCTGTCTGTCTGTTTGTCTTGCTCCCTCTACAGACGCGCTGCAGCAGTGCCAGGTATAATCAGGTGGATGGAGAACAGCTGAGTTGAAAGTGTGCGCTCTTATATCAGCGTCCTGCTCCTGTTTGGGGAGATCCTTTCCCGATGCTAAGGCTTGGACGGAGACCAGCATTGTGCGATTTGGCGAAGCGTTTTGCTTCATGTTTGATCGTAGTGGCCTTAAAATAAATTTTTGGAAACGTGATTTTGGCTTCCCCCTCCTTTTTTCTTGTTTCGCCTCGCGGGCGTAACAATTGGGGGCTCGTCCTTGTGATTTTTGCGTCGATCGTTTCGTTTATTTTTGTTAGATTTTTCATTGGTAAGTGTTTATTGTGCATTTTGTTTGTAGGGGAGGGGAAGAAGTATTGTAGTGATTTGTAGTCAAATTGTTTGGTCTCCATCCTGCCTAATTAGATTGCTAGAAAAAATAACATTAAGTTCTAATATGTCATAGTTTAGTTCGTCAAGGAAAAGTTTGTGTATGTTTTTTTATATTATTTTTTTGTTTTGTTGGTGT